>JANEYF010004054.1:1797500-2340000 GCA_029963845.1 Rhamnusium bicolor | reverse complement strand
AATACAAGTTATACTATACAGACTGTACCAAAATGAAAGAAGAACCCACCTAGGTCTTATTAATATACAAAATTATTAACGGAAAAATTACTTCTTTATAAGTGTATCGTGGCAATAATCCATATCATAAAATTGTATATTATTTTTTTGTTAATCCAATAATTCACAGCGCCTTTGATTAACATAATAAAATAGTGACTCACAATTGAACCCTTTTCTGCGATATGGGAACTACCACCGCAACGTTCCAAATGAACCTGAATTATTTAAATACACCATATGTAAATTTCATTCTTGACAGTTTTACCAAATAGAACCGAACATAAAAGAATGTTCTAACCTTTATTGAGTAGTAACACCAATTGAAAATTAAGCTAATTCTTTTTTACATTTAATAAAAATTGTTTATATCCATTTTACTCCAAACCTTGCCTTTGCTACTTGGTTCTTTATTGCAGAAACAAGTAGACCTGAGCAAAAAATCGATATACCGAATGTAATCGATTTACTTTTTGAATATATTCACCGATTCAAGAAAAAAATTGAATCGAAATATCCAATCTGAATATCAAATTAAATCAGCATGTCGAACCGAATCGATTCGGCACATTAAATTTAACGAATATAATACTGGTAATATGTGAAAATAAAAAGGATTCTCCGTTAAAAAACATTACTTTGTGTAGTAAAACTTTTTCAATGCACCCTTTACATAAGAAGACATTTTTAAAGTCCGTGCATCATGAAGATGTGTAATTCCTGCCTATTATTTTTGTTCATTTTAAATGGCATTAGCACTAATGGAACAGAGCGATCCATTATGAGATTAATAATATAAGGATAAGTAACACCCATAAGAGATACGCTGATTATTATGACCGATGCATAAACAACTATTTGCATGTTTACATATCAACGTATCCAAAACAAACCAGTCGCGGCTCCAGGCTTCAGCGTTTATTTTAATGCTTTTGCATAACTTAAAACTTAATAGGTGTGCAAAATTTGTTTGTTTGTGTAATGTATTTTTCAATGCCATTCTGTTGTTGTTATTTTAATCTCTGTTGTTTTTAAGTGATAAGTGATAAACTTTAGTTTTGTGTTATTGGGTACTGATTAATAATCGATCTTTAGTTACTTATAAAGATTTATTTAGGGTATATTTATTGAGAAACAATGAATAATAAATGTGTAGAGTGCGGCCAAAGAGGAAAACAACGGGGTTGTTTATGTTTTCACAGGTAAGTAAACAAAACAGGTCAGGGTAGAGACAATGCGTGAATGCGACAGTGTGAAAGCTCAAAAATAACTAAAATTAATGTTAGCTTTACAAAAAAATAAAAAACAACATTTGAACAATAAAAAAATCCACATTTTATTAAAAAAAGATACTTATACAAAAATATTTATTTTAACTTGAATGGAAATTTCATTCTTAAGGTAGCTCACAAACTGTAGATATTTTAAAGTCTGTTGATTAGATCTGAATTAAAAGTCTTGAAAATCAGTATTGTTCTATTTTTTCCCTTGGCAACACTATCACCAGGTTCGTCACACGTACTCTCCAGGTTATTAGAGAATTATATTGAAAATTAATAAACTGAGTAGGTCACTCATTCATATCTCATAAAATAATATCAAGTCGAAACCTACAAAGCATCAACTGTTTTGTTGATATGTCACTTTTATTGCAGTGATGTAGGTTTGTATATTTCAAAGAAATCTCACTTGTTTCAGCATTGAAAATTATATTCCTTCGCCACCATTAGTACCCAAGATAGCAAGGTATGTTAAATTTAAATATACAGTGCAGTAATCCAAAAAAAATTTTTGGAACACTGCACGCTACATGTAAAGAACTTAAAAATATCTACAATTTGATGTGCTGGACATGGCCGTTGCTTAAAAAATAAAAAAAATAAGGACCAGGAGAGTTTAAAGTGGCGGGCCCTGTTTATTTAAATTTAACATACATTGCTATCTTGGGTACTAATGGTGGCTAAGGAATTAAATTTTCAATGCTGAAGCAAATGAGATTTCTTTAAAATATACAAACCTACATTACTGCGATAAAAGTAACATATCAACAAAACAGTTGATGCTCTGTAGGTACCTGTCTACTTGATCTTATTTCATGAAGTATGAATGGGTGACTACTTAGTATATTATTAATTTTCAATAAAAATTCTCTACTAACCTGGACAGTACATGTGACGAAGTGGTCACAGTGTTGCCAGGGAAAAAAATGAAATAGCATTGATTTTCAACACTTTTAATCCAGATCTTATATTATAATCAATTTTTTTTTTAATTGTTGTGAACACAAGTAGTGCCACTTACTGGCATTTTTTCATTTTCAGAGCTTTCAACCAACTTTCTCTTCTCTCCAGATTCTGGGGAAATCTGAAAATAAACACATTTTTTAATAAAAACCATTAAAATTGAATTAAAAAATTGACTTTAAAACATCTACAATTTGTGAGCAACCTTATGAATGAAATTTCCATAGAAATTAAAATAAATAATTTTGTATAAGTATTTTTCTTGACAAAATGTGGATTTTTTACTGTTCAAATGGAATCAATGTTGTTGTTTTTGTAAAGCTATCATTAATTTTAGTTATTTTTTTGAGCTTTCACACTTTCGCATTATGCCGACCATGATTTGTTTTGTTTACTTACCTGTGAAAAGATAAACAATCCCGTATTTTTCCTTTTTCACCGCACACTACACACTTATTAGTCATTGTTTCTCAATAAATATTTATAAATATTTTTTTATAACTAAAAATCGATTACTAATCACAGTACCAAATAACAAAACTTTAAAATCACTTAAAACACAGTTTAAAATGACAGACGTCATCTTATAGAACACTATTTGTTGTCAATCGGGTTTATTCGTGCTGTGTTCATGATTCTGACCAATAAGAATAAAACCAGCGGGAATATTTACGTATCTCGCGTGGGATGTAGATAAATAGGACAACTTTTTATGTTTGGTTCCTCATCTTCTAGATTAATCTGAGACGGCACCTTTTAAATATTTTTTACATATCAACGACATCTATTACTGTCCTAGGTCTGCAAAAATTTGCTAAGATATATGCATATTTTTTTCTATCGAATCACTAATTTCACGTTACAAAATGCAAAAATCTGCAACTGAATGAAAACCTTCGTTAGCTGGGAATCCAAGCTATTCAGTATAGCCAGAGAGTATGGATAGGTAATGCATAACTTATCATTACTACTATTAGTTAAATAGATAAGTATAAGTACCATTTAGTAAGGAATAACTACAATTAGAATTTTTGAAATGTGAAAGTTATATAGAGTATAGAAGGCAGTGAAAGCATATCGGACAACAATCTACTACGGTCGTGTAAAGCCAGTTTTAGGGAACCACATATATGTTGCTGACAATATTTCCCCACCACCGTTTCTAATAATCATAATTTCTATTAGATTCGGTTCCATGCGAATCATTTCGAATCGATTCGGCTCCCTGCAAATCGAATCGCGATTTGATTCAACATACGATTCGATTAATCGATTCTAACCCATATTTTTTGTGATACAAAATCGATTCAGTGTTTTCCGAATGGCACAGGGCTAGAAGGCAGTCCAATTTTGACCTCATACTAATGTGCCTGTAGTTTATTTTTGAAAATATCATAAATCTCAGGCAGATAACCGCTCTTAAATATCTCGGATAATTTATTTTATGAAGTTCTCTTGTTTTGTAAAATGTTTATGTAAGTGATGAAGTTACATAAAAAAATAATACCATTGTCAGATATAATAATAAAATTTAATAATAATCGTTTTTTATTTTATTTTAGGTTATATGTCCAAAGCCCAGGGTATACTAAGGTTCAAAATAGCTCATTTAACAGACCACAGGGTAAAACTTATGAGCGAAATAGTGTCCGGCATTAGAGTAATTAAGATGTATGCATGGGAAAAATCCTTCGAGAAAGTAGTTGAAATCGCAAGAAAGTAAGTTATTATGTTGTAGATATTAATGAATAAGTTTATTTATCAGATTGTTTTGCAGTATTGATAATTTCCGTTATGTATACATTAATCTAATTGACCAAACTAAGACAATAGAAATAAGTACTATGTTAAAAAAATATACATAAAATTTTAGTATCCAAAATACTTAAATTAAATATTAAAATTCAAGAATTTCGCAAAATTCTAAAATGGAAAACAGTACGGGTGGCCATTTTAGAGGATACAATGTTTTTTATGATTCAGTTATTGGGACAAATTTAAAATTCGAAAACTGTGATTATGGCAGTTTTCTAAGTGATTTGAATTTACAACTAAAAAAATAATTGGATGTCAAATAAAAAATATTACAAAGAAACTAATTTTCAAAAAATTAACACCTTGGCTGAGTATGTCATGGCATTAAGTTTTTACATCAGTTTTTAATTAAATTCACTTTTTCACTTAAAATTTTAATCAGTTAATTAAAAATTATATTCTCTGATGTATGGTACATTTTATTTTGATTGTCTTAAATATTTTCCCAAGCTATTCATACTTATTATTATTATCAATGATAATAGTCAGAATAACTATATTTAAACATTTTAAAATATTAAAATCTTTATTATTATCATCTTAATGTGCAAAGTATCAAGATATACATGATTATGAAAAAATTCAAAATGTCGTCCATAGAAAAAGTTGCACACCTCGAGAACAAAACAAACTACATTATTTTAGAGTTCATATTGGAAAATTTACAATCGAAATTATAGAAGAAGTATTGGTATTTTTCAAATATTTAGTTTCTTAGATTTAAATGAAGGAAACTGTAAACAATTTTAACGTTAAATTAACATGTTTTCCCAGTTACTTAAAAGCAGTTGATTTAAATGTAAAATTTGGTAAATAAATAAGAAATAGTTTGGAACCTATATCGTGAAAATCGGTTTAGAGTTAAGCGTTTAAACTACACCCAGAAAAAAGATTCATGCCACGCAATTAATGATGGGCGTGCGTTTTTCTGTGTGTACATGTGTGCGTGCACGTTTCTATGAATTTTTTTACTTTTATTAACGTATTTACTCCAATTATCACTAATAAATTAAATTCATTGTGTAAGGGTGTATGCCCCACACTGTTTTCATATCGTTTTCATAACTCGTCATTTTATAAAAATTGTATAAGAAAACTTACAAGCAAAAGATTTGGTATATGCACAGTATTTGGTCACCCGAATAACATACTAAAAGTCCTCAAAAAATAAAGTTGTGCTACGGCCAGAAAATGGCGGCCGAATTCCCATTTTCCACACTTATCACGGGAAGTATCTATGTTATCAAAAAATGTTTCAAACGAAAAATGTTTGCTATAAATTTATTTGCATTTTTTGTTCAAGGTATTTTTTTGATATATTTTTGCCATTAAGCCAGAAATTTTATTTTTCCTTTTTTAAAATATTCCAACACTATGCATCCTTATTGCCCGAATATCATAAATGAGAGCTCCGACGTAAAACATGTTGCTCTCCCAGGAAATATTTGATAACATCTTTGCGTTCCGGTAAATTGAGATTCATCTAGGTTCTTAATATAATCGAACAATAACTGTAATACAGCATTATGTTTATCACTAATAGGTCTTCCATCCCTGTCATGTTCTTTTACATATCTGAAACTAACACAGCAATCATTATGGTGTCGAGCATACTCGCTATCAAATTTATATTCATTACCGGTACTTGACCTCTTTACCTAATTTATGTCCACATTCATCATATTTAGACAAAATGGATTTCTATACTTTCGTTGTATTAACATGTGTAATTCGTCCACTCCTATTTTTTTAGCAATTTAAGATTTGGAGCTGAAATAGGTAACAGATCTTGTAAGAGAATGACTATTCTGATCTTCGTGAAGATTTAGTACTTTCGTCACTTTCGTGTTCTTGCTCTTCCTGTTTTCGTTTTGATGCTTTAATGCTGCTTGGTTTTGTTCCATCTGCAGTTGATATGTAATTGAATTTCTTCAAAATTAACAAACCTCTGCCACAATTCATCAACTTGATTAATTCAAAAAGTTCATTTAGTCCTTTCCTGATAATCGCAGTCTTCCCCTTACTAATTGCACAAAACATAATTCTTGCTTTCCATATTTATATTTCAGGAACACACGTATTCTTCGAAATGTGAAATGAATAAAGAAGAATACCCCATTAACATCCTAATAAATTTAATTTGGTCAATTGTGTTTGTAAAGCACAAAGAATCAAAAACATAACAACACGCTTAGGTGCGCACAATTCCTCCATACGTCGGAATTGAATATGAATACACGTATACACAGGCGTGAGGCGTGAGACATGTATGTCTAAATTCAATAAACTTGGATAAAAAAAATGTGCAAATACATTCACCTCAAGAATATACACGTTCGGTAAATTTGTCATTTGTGTTCAACATGTGAGAAAGCATATGATATCACCCCATCATTCTACAAAGTTTGATGGTTAAGACTAGAAGGAACACCGTGCGCTTGAATGCGAATGATCTATTATATCCATCCATTCCACGTACACACAGGCTGACATTTGCTGGAGAGGGTGCTTGCACCCAAATTGTAAATTTTCCAAACATGTATGCAGATAGGATAAAGAAAATATAAAATACAGACTCACAGCCTTATTTTCGGACTTGGAAAATAATAACAAAAACGTATTTGCCCTTGACGTGCGTTTACTTCGAAAGTACTCGTCCAGCCGATCTGTGCGTTTGCGCTATGAATACACTTCACTTTCGCTATGGAATATTCTTATAAGAACGCGTTCTTTCAGAACGCGCAGAATTACCCGACATTCAGAAATTCCCAATTCTTCCCTTAGTATGTCAGTGACAGTTTAAATAACACATCGATATAAACCCTACATTTTTATTTGCATGAGAACTAATTTTTTTTTGAACGCCTGTTAATCAACACTCCATATCTCGAAAATGAAACATTTTAGAATACATGCTTATATACGAACTCTTTTTCTTACTTTGACGGGGTTTTTTATTTAATACAATATTTCTCACACCCCTCGAAATTAGCTTCACGCGGATGTGTTTCGAATGAAGTAAATTTATACCGTTTATTTCCTGGAGTAATATGACGAAATAATTATTGCATAAATATAAAAATAATTATTTTATGATAATCAAGTTTATTTTTGTGTTTGAATGACTCTGGTTTTATTGTAGCTGTATAATGTGATTCTAAAACGTGTTCGTGAATTGCAGCGACACCGTTCATATTCATGAGATTGGATCATTCATGCGCCATTAACGACAAACTTAAGATGAAATAAAAAAATAAAATATAATTATAGTTTATATTTAAATTTCCCAAGTACGTCTTATATGTCTAATATAAAATATTATTTGTATAAATTTACAGTAAATTTTAAATAATTGATTAAAGTAAATTAAGCAACCAAAAACTTGTTAAAATATAAATATGTTAGTACAGTAATTTGCTAAAGTATAAAATAAATTTAATAAAAAATTAGTAATATTCTTGTAAGAAAAATCTTCGGACAGGTCAATTTTTGTTTTAAAATACACAGACTACAAGTATTGCCCATGTCTTTAGATACAGAGTGAACCATGTTCAAGGTATGGCGTCATTGCTGTTTTTAAATTGGATACTCAGTCTATTTTTCGATAATTGGTTAGAGTTTATTATGATTTCGGATCCAACAATACTAAATTTGGCTTATTTATTACTAAAGTCTACTTAGTTACACGCAGTATTTCCCTAATAATTTGTAGAAACCTTTGAAGTTGTCATTTATGTCTGTCCACAAAATGCCACCACGGGGTTTAGATGAACAACGGCAACTTCGGCGGTGGTAGGTACCGAAAGCGCGCCATATGCTGTCGGTGGTCGCTACGCTATTGCGAGTGGCGACAGGATATCGAGCGGCAATGTCACTTGATACAATATGTGTGACATATATTTTGGGTCTCGTCGTGGAGCATGGTGTTAGAAGGAACCTGCGGTACTCAGAGTGGTAAAATACGTAAAAGATCACATGTTGGAGCACTAGAAGAATTTACAGAAAGTTTGTTTTTTATACTATTACTCAACGCTGGACAATTCTCCTGTGGCTCCGTACCTAACTGGAGTCATTGATTGTGCTTTTTCTGATCCTTTTTATTTCTCGATTTGTCGAAACTGTAGTATATTTCCTATTTAAAATAAAACTTTTTATTAATAAAAAACGCTTTAAATTTGAAAACAATTTTTACATTAACAATCTAAAAATTATTTTTTATCTGTCCTTAATAGTTAATAAATAAATTATGTAACTGTCGATTTATAATAATTGAAACTTTCTCGCAGTAAAACAAAGTTATTATAATTTCACGATAAAAATTTAAATTTGTTCAAGTTCAAGTTTAAATTATCATAAAAGAATGTATAGCATTGTGTCATCATCACTTGTTTGGAATAAAAAAAATGCCCAGCTTTGATAGAATTATTTTTATTCGAACTAACATCAAATTTTAAATTCTTACTTTCAAGTTTCATCTTGTTAATGTCTTGAGTTTATAGGCTTTTATCAATACTTCCAGTGTCTTAAACGAAATAAACTTATTCTCAGGTCATGGCAATTAGTATAGAGAATAATGTTTGCACTTTATGGGCTAACACTGTACAAAATATAATAGGTATGATAATTATAACATACGTTTATTATTATTACCTAACACTGCATTACTGATTCGAAGAAAATGTTAAATTTTAAAATATTTACAAGGTATTTGTAATGATGACTAAGATATGTTCAAAGTAAATTCATCTACTGATAAAAATACAAACACAATACATTTGGGCAAGATTAAAACAGAATCATTACTAGTAGAGAAAAACCTGAAACAGCTAATTTGAAACTCCTTGGAAAACAGATATACATATCTCGGAAACAAGGATTGACCAAGTGGACCCTTTTTTTGGCAGGCTTATACATTTATTAAATGTTCAAATTATTTGTCGGGAATCTCCTGGCAATAAAATAATCTGGTAACAATATCTTCTGAAAAGTTTGTCTTCATGTTGATATTGGGACACATATCTATTGTTCGTTGTGGTATCGAACACTATCCTAAACTAGAAAGTACATTCATAACTGAAAGAATAGAATATATTCTTTATGTTAGTTTTCTTTCCATCGCTAGAGGCACACCCAGGATTTTCATGAGGGGTGAGGGCGCTGAGTTGAGAACTGTAGTTGTGTTCATCATAAAAAAAATATATGAAAAGATTTTAGATTGTCTACATCAAATAACTACAATAATTTTTGTTATATTTGCAAGTAAAATGAATTAATTAATAATTATATTACCCAGTTATTTCATATAAAGCCGATGACTAGGGTGGACGTTCTTTTTTTCTGAAGTTAGTTTAGGTATCAAAGTATAATTACTTATATTTAGATTTAATATAGAAGATACCATCAAAATGAACAAGATGATTAACTGATAATACATATTTCAAAATAAGGTGAAAAAAACAAAACATTTAAATATAAGATCAAAAACCTGACGTCCACATCTTTTACACTTGATCACATTTCCAAAAAAATATTTACGACTTAATTTATTCACGATTAAAAACAGAGTGGTGATGACATTTTCCAAAAAGTCCAGTATTCTAACAATGAATATAATTTTCGTTGTCAATAGGATAATTATTACAAGTTAAAAAGAAGCTCACCTAGTAGCAATTACGACTGAATTACCAAATACAGTGTCAACAGTTATGGTACTTGATGAATAGTAAAATATATTATAAAGTTAAGTGTCAATTTGATATGACAAATAATTAAAAGTAGAATGTTGTTCCAATAATTCGGATTTAACGATTTTTTTATTACCTTGTTCATACGTTTCACAATATTCACGTTCTTGTACTTGTTGCTTATGATCAGTATGCAAATATGTATGTAAAAAGATAAAATGAAATTCTACGTCCTGGATTTTATTAAACATTTTACTGCTGGAGATATGAAACAACCAGTGGTAATGGTAATAAAACTTTGTCGTGACAATTAAAATATTTCTAATTAGTGTGATATATTATTATTGTCATATTTTGGGATTCTAGCATCTTACACAACTTTTTTCATTAATAAAGTCTAATATGTACTCAGTAAACTAACTCTTGTATCTATTATATAATCATTAGATAATACACGTTCACCAGTAATATCAATTATGTCAAATTAGACCAGTCAAATTAAGGGTTTTTTCAAAACGATAATTTCCAACCATTCCCGACCAATACCATTCGATTCAGTATGTTTTTGAATTCTCATGGTCAATTTTGCCGTACGTTATAAGAGCAAGAATTTAATTTATAAACAATTAAAGTTGTGAAAATGATGAAAATCGATGTTTCTGAATATTCAACTTCAAACGCTGCGAAAACGGCAACAGATAGAGAAAAACTGCTCAGAACATTTTTTATAGAGCGTTAAATTCCCTTCAAAAAAGTCCACGACGGCATATCTCTACGATGAATAGTTAAGGCGTTACAATGAGTTAAATATTTATTATTTTTCTGCTGTATATTAGTCAGCTGTACAAGTAACGCACATGCGCGCTCAACAGACTCGTACGCCGCGTAATGGCCACCTGCGCAGAACATTTTAAAGTAGACTTGCTATAAATCTTTCATAATATTCTTATTTTTACAACGTTAGCAAATGTATTTATCACTTCTTTAGTCTAGATATAATTATTATATACTTTTATGCATACTCAAAGACCTGGAAAATTATTATTAAGTTATAATACCAAGTACTGTAGTGCCCTGTGCCCGAGGGTATCTACATATACGATACGCTCCTAGCATTCTTGAGAAGCAGGTGTTCCAAACTAGACTACTATACAGCTGACTAGTACGCAGTAGAAAAATAATAAACATTTAACTCATTGTAACGCCTTAACTATTCATCGTAGAGATATGCCGTCGCACAGTGGACGGAAACGCCAAAAAGCTGGCCAAAATTAAAAAAATGAAGATTTTTTTTGAAATGGAAACGTTTTAAATCGTTGTAGTGGTATCCCTAGCATAAGAAACGACCATTAATACCGGTCCGGGTTCACTACCTGAGCGAGGAAATTACTTATTGTGCGACCGTACAGCGCATCACTTCGGCAGCTCGCAACGCTTCAAAAATCGATAAATTTTGTCTGCAGCGTAAAAATTCTCAAAGTGCAGTTTTCTCTGTCATAAAAATGGATTCTGCATCAGAAAGTAAGTACAATTAAAATATCTCAGTATCAGATCAGTTTATTTATATGGTAATTAGTAAATAATTATCGAAGTGGAGTGCATTTTTGTACATGCAACGATTCATAAACTCTACAAAAAAATCTATAAGTTACGCGGTTGGTGATGGTTGGTCTTGAAACTTATTGGAATGTGTTCAATGAACATTTTTTCGAAAGTGTGTAAAAAATTAGCTGCATCTTTTTGCATCTTTGTGAGATATTGACCAAATTGTGCGCGAATGCATGGATGCATGCACATTCGTGCACCATAAAGTGGGCTCCTTTTGAATGCGTTCTCATGAAACGATGAATGTAATTCAGATAGTAATTGAATAAAATTAATTTTCAGTCATTACATATTTTTATTCCATTCCCCAGATCCCAATTTTCCCGAAACAAATGAAACACATGAATTCGCTTCAATTCAATAATAATTTTTGAACTATGTATATATTTTTGACCGTAATTTTTTTTAAAATTCTGTATGGGATTCTTCATCAGCGACCCAAAAAAACTGTATATAAAGTTTTGTAAAAATGCAGCGATAATTGGCGATTTTTTTTATGTTCTGGGGGGATTTCATTGCCGCCATTTTGTTTTTTTCAAAATTCAACTTCGGATTCTTGATCAGCGACACAAAAAACCCCTGTATGCACAATTTCAGTAAAATAGCTCAATGCCTTTATATTTTGGCCAGCTTTTCGACGTTTCCGTCCACTGTGCGTCGTGACTTTTTTTGAAGGGAATTTAACGCTCTATAAAAAATGTTCTGAGCAATTTTTCTCTATCTGTTGCCGTTTTCGCAGCGTTTGAAGTTGAATATTTAGAAACATCGATTTTCATCATTTTCACAACTTTAATTGTTTATAAATTAAATTCTTGCTCATATAACTTACGGCAAAATTGACCATGAGAATTCAAAAAAAAAAAACTGAATCGAATGGTATTGATTAGGAATGGTTGGAAATTATCGTGAAAATGGGCTTGATTTTTTGCTTAATTTGATTGGTCTAAATGTAGAGTCCATGTAATGTACTACCTCTGACTAATGTCAGCACTAAAACCTCTTATTGCATATGCTATCTTCGTAAGTTTGTTACTTTACTAATACCAAATATTTATAAAACACAACCATAGCTATTATAAATGTATTAAAAGCTTTTTGTATATTAATCCAGTAACAGTTATGTACCTAGTTCCGTCAATGTTTTATTTTTATTTATATATTAGGCCGTTTATATTTTATATACGACACAGTGATTTGTTTTAATCCTGCATACATAAAAAGTGAAACACTTTGATTATGATTACGAGTCCACACATATACCAGAATCTTTGAAAATTGTAAACATGCACATTGGCCGGAAGAAAAGGTGAAATTATACTGACAGGGGCATTTTTGCTGTAAACTTACATAAAATACCTATACAAAACAAACGGACTCTCCGAAATATTAAAATTTTAATAATAATTTAATGAATAGAAATAAAATTTATTTTTCTCCACAATTTCAAGGTACACAATCGACGGCAGGGTCATCAACACTGCTTAAAGTATCAATTTTCCAAATTAAAATGCTATTTTAGGGAAGCATTTAAGAAAAATCTTAAAGGTCTACTTTTCGTTATGAAAGTATACGCCAAGAAGCGCAAAAACAACATAGCGGCGCGGCAGCAGACGCCGGAATATAGCCGCAGGCCTAGCACAAATTTAGTTATTTCCTAACCTAAATACTTTTAGCGAGGTAGGGTTGATCAAAAATAAATTAAGTGAATTCAGAATTAAAAATTATTAATTATTATTATGCCCGAAATCTATACAATTTAGTAATAATTTATAATGTTACGATCTATATTTAAATATAGACATGTAGAAATATTTTAGTGTAAGAAAAAAATTAATTAGCTGCACTATATTAATCTTATGTCATTAAAGAGGCAAGGGTGAATAAGTTTGTTTTTAAATATCTTTGGTGTTCTATGATATACGAAAAGTTTTTCTAAATAAATAATTCTTGTTATTAAACGAGGTGTTAATCGGCCGATTTAATAATAAATCAAATTAAAGTTGCATATAGTCATGTAGAATCTGAGATATTTTACTACATTTTTTTAACACTAATTACATAGTTCCTCTCGTAAACCTATATGTATATAGGAACCTTATACAACATAAATAGTCTTAATATCTCTTGGGGTATTCAAGAGGGTTTGAGCATCCTTAGGTAATGGCACCTCATGCATGTTTGCCCTTAATATTTGCAATGTCATTGACTGTAGAATTACTTGGTAAATATTTATTTGTCCACATTCTTTAATCGTTCTGTAATGTACTTTTACATTTTAGATTATTTTCAGCACTATTCCGTAACATATTTTGCAACAAATTTGTTAAGTACGGTTGTGTCATTTAAAGAACATGGTATCTCGCTGCCTTCAAATGGATTTAGTTCATTACAAACAGTGTGTAGAGAGGAATTGTTTCAGCTGTGTCACTGGAATTTCCAGTAATACTATCAGTATCATCTATACATGACATTTTTTCTTTATTGACAACGATAGCCTCAACTCGTACAACAGTGTCAATAATTCCTCTGCGTTTTTGTTTAAAGCATAAATCTAAATATCTATTTCTAGGCATATTCTAGGCATGAATTAAACAAATTTTAAACGCGCACAAAAACTAAATGCAGTTAAAGAAAACAAAAACTGACAGACTGCTAAAGACATACTGTTGTCTGTTTAGTTAATGGTCAAGTACGATATGCACATACATGTATTGTGTTCCGAAAAGCATACATATAACATATATCACTATTAAATTTCATTATTTTTTTATAAACAATATAAATTTTATAAAAAACGTATCTTATCATCAAAGTTTTTGCATATTATAAAAACTTGTTATATTTTACGTAATATTAACAGAACCTCAGTATGCGCCTAATATGGAATCCGTTACTTAGCACTGATAACATAAATTTACATAAAAATTATAAATTTGTGTTTCATATGATTTAAAAAATATTATTTTATCAATATTACGTAAATACTGTTTCACTTATATGACTCTTACGTAACAAAGAAGAAATATTACTACATAATGAACATGTTAAAAATACTGGGAACAAATACGAAAATAGGACAATATTTTGTTATAAAACAAAGTTCTTTTTTTAAATCTCATCTAGTTATATATTTACTACAAGTTTGGTTGACTGGGTATAGTCTCTTTTTATTGTTCAGTTATTAATTTTACTTTGATGAGGGGCAAAAATTTAATGTAAAAGTTTAATAAAATTTTCGTTAACCATCAATTTATTTACCTTTCCTTGACACATTTACTAGTAACAATTTTCAGAATTATCGTTTATGGAATTATATTTTCGCTAAAGTGGGTACTTTTAAACTAAACTAATAGTGTACCATTTTGATTTCACTTATTTATATAGAGCTATTTAGAATCAAAAAATTAAATATTCGGGTTACGATCAAAGTGTTCCCAATACAATGGGATTACTTTGATAAAACCTGTTCGGTGGAGTAGTTGACTAGAGCGCTCGATAGCAAGCGTGACTTGATAATCTCTCTATCGTATTGGGAGTTCGATTCCCAATGGAATGGATGTGTGTCCTCGTTTTTTCATGTGTAACTCTCGCCCGTGCAGCTTCGACTTTGGATTCGAGGTTCGAGCGTTTTATAATTTCTGTTGTGTGGTGGTGTGGTGTTTAGCTACAAAAAACAAAATGTTAAACTAGAAAATTTTTATTCCCTCGATTTGAGATATAACTTCAGGAGTGACACGGGGATCTATATTGTGGCCATTGTTTTTCTCATTTTACATATTATGAACATCTTCAATAAATAAATTTTACAAAAACTCAAGCATAAGCCAATTATACCCCAAAATTTGGATTCTGTGATCCCAAATAAACCGAGCATATTGTAGTTTGCAATAAAGGCAAAAATATCTTGAGTAAAGCATATTGCCTACTTTGTGACTTGTGAAATAGTTATACGAATCTTTTAACAATCAGGACTCGAATCATGATATTGTGTTTAATTTACTTATTGATCTCTAACATACCATAATTTGTTTTTAGTATCTATTAAAATATTTAAATTATTTTTAGGAAGGAAATTGATATTATAACAAAAACCTCATACATAAGAGGCTTTTCTCTATCTCTAATGGTTTTTACAGAAAGAGTTTCCTTGTATTTAACTCTTGTAACATTCGTGTTACTGGGAAATAGATTATCCTCAGATGTCGTTTTCTCCATGGCCCAATTATTCAATTCCGTGCAACTCTACATGTGTATTTATTACCCAAATGGGCTTGCAAGTTTCGCTGAAGCTAAAGTTTCCATTAAAAGACTGGAGGAGTTTCTACTTCTGGAAGAAAACGGAACAAGAGCTATTCTAAATGGCAACAATATAATTGGTAAGCCGGGTACGGTGAAATCAGAGAAGGCTACTGCCAGTTGGTCCCTCTATCCTGTCACGGATACTCTGACGGATATTAATTTGGATATAAATCCTGGAACACTGTGTTGCATAGTTGGAAATGTAGGAGCGGGGAAGAGTTCACTTTTGCAAATGTTCCTCAGGGAGCTGCCTTTAAATTGTGGCAAAGTGGATATTTCTGGGGTTGTATCTTATGCCTCTCAAGAACCGTGGCTGTTTGTTTCTAGTGTGAGAGATAATATACTTTTTGGAAAACCATACATAAAAAATAGGTAAGCATAAGTTTCAATTATTTACGTTCATTGGTAAACGAATAAGTTTATGCATTCTATAGAGTGCCCAGATTAATGCTGTACAAGTTGTTCCGGAGGCATGGTTTCAAACTTCAGTAAATGTGAATGATGACGAAAACTTAAATGAAATTAATGAAAAGTCTTATTCATAATCGTCTAGAAATATTGTTCTCAAATTAAATCTAGAACTATTGATTTTGATTTAAATGTACAGCAGCTAATGGTTTTTTATAATACAGTGTACAAATTATTTGGTGTTATAGGAATTAGACGCAAGTAACAAAAAAGGAAGGTCGAATTCTTTCATTACATTTAGGTATCTATTTTTCGCGGACTGGAGATATATTCTTTTTGTTTGCATGATTTTAGAAATGATGTTAATGACCGCATTGAAAATACGGTTACTTACTCATAATTATGGTCATAACATCCAAATTCTCACAATTCTCACGTCAATTACCAATTCGGATTTAATAAAGGACATAACACAACAAAGTAGGACATTAAATATTTAGGAGTCATTTTGGGTAAAGGACTAATATTTTGGAAGCACATTAACAAGACTATACGAAAAGTCTATTCTTTGTCGAGGCATCTCTACCCCTCATGGCAAGGAATAGCAGACTAAATAGAACAAATAAAAAATTAATATACACTACTATAGTAAGACCGGCCCTAACGTATGTGGCATCAGTTTGATGTTCTATGTGCTTGACGACTTTACACAAATTTTAAGTAATGAATGGAAAATAACCTCATGAATAACTCTACAAGATGCATTCCCCCCCCCCCCGGAAATTACCCCAACTTTGTAACGATGTTGAACCCATAGTGGATTATATCAAAAATGTCTCAAACATTTGTTTCAATCTAATTAATGGATAATAATCCACATCAGCCAACGTTACTCAAACTAGAGAGCATCGCACCTTTTCAAATTAAACGCAAATTACCTTACCGATTTTTCGGCAACCACTTTAGACTACGCCCTTAAACGTAAGTAGTAAAATTCAAAATTTATTATATTCCTTCCCATCATTTTCATTTCTCAAACTAAGCGGTGCCAATATTCCCTTTCTGTTTCAGAATTGTTTTTAGCAAGTTTTTTAAGTCCAGCAATTTTCTCGTTTACCAGGCTGCAATATTTTTTTAAGTCTATAGTATATCTGCTATACAATTCTACTTTTACCCGTTTATATACACTCATTTTTTCCAGTCGCTAATATGTATGTATTTTTCATTTTATATACATATACCTTTGACAATTTTATTTACAAGTTTATGCTCTTTAGGAATAGGAATTGTTATTAACACGCTTTTATTAGCTTCACCTGTATGTTTGTTTGTTTGTTTGTTTGTTTGTAACCGACTCTTTGGACTCGATTTTGACCCACTTTAAACGGACAGATTTAATTGAAACTTTGTACACTTACGAAGAACCGGTAACAATACAATAATTTGATAAGTTTATATCATTATCCTGATCAGGATCACCAGTCCTTTCCTCACGTATCCTCTGCGTGAGAGCAAAGGCTTAATATGTAAGTACATTCCGCGATTGTCAGCTAGGTCGGTGGTCGAGCGGGCTAAGGCAGTCGACGCGAAACGACGGACTTCTTGGGCGTGAGTTCAAATCCCATGGCTGAAATAAAAAAATATTTTTTTTTTCAGAAATATCTGTTGGATCGTAATTTGTTATAATATCAGCATCAATAAGCAATATAAATATAGTTTAAAAAAACTACAAAACACGCTTTCATAGCACATCAAACTAAAAAGTGAAAAATAAATATAGTTTAAAAAAACTAAAAAACACGCTTTTAAAGCACATCAAACTAAAAGAAAAATAATTATTAATATAAACTGAAAACAATAATGAACGAAAAATACTAGTATTATTGTGAAAAAAACGTGGGGCGCTTTTTGCCATATTTTTCGTATATCGAGCAACCCACGCTTTTTTCACAATAATACTAGTATTTTTCGTTCATTATTGTTTTCAGTTTATATTAATAATTATTTTTCTTTTAGTTTGATGTGCTTTAAAAGCGTGTTTTTTTAGTTTTTTTAAACTATATTTATTTTTAGCTTCAAATTAGTCAACAAATCCAATCTGGCCACACTTCGCCCGATACATCAACTGCACGGGAATGTTAAATCGTTTCCAGACTGGGTGTTCAAGGCGGGCGAAGTATTTTGTACTATTTTAATTATTTAATAAATTCGTTTTATTGTTGTTGTTGAACTCATGATAATAAATGGTAGATGAAATTTTTTTTCTAAGTTATTACTTCCTCATCCCTGAAAGTAAGGAAGTTATGTAGTCGTGAAAAAAATTTTGAAAATTCTTATTGCATTTCTGGACGATTCTCGACGAATTATGACGATACACAAAATTTTAGACAAAACAAATTTTCTGTCTGTGTGTTTGTCTGTCTGGTTCGCGATAGCAGCTACAGTTTTCGAGATAAAGCTTTCAAATTTGGTACACACATTCTAGAGGTCAAGGAAGATATTGAGTTCATTGATGAGCAAAATCAGTCCCAATTTTTGAAACGTCAAAACGTGACTTTTTTGAAACGTCAAAGTGACTTTTTTGAACCGTCAAAATATGACTTTTGAAACGTCAAAAATTACTTTTATTATAAACTCCACCACACGACGAGTTTTACTACGGTGAGGAAGTTCTGATCCCCAAGTAATTGGCAGCGGTTTCTTTTTGTACAATGTATTCCGTTGTTTCTGGTTTTATATGGCCTCTTTTCTTATTTTTTTATTAATGTTACAGATATGAAGAAGTGGTGAAAGTGTGTGCCTTGGAGACGGATTTTGAACAATTTTCTTATGGTGACAAAACCTTGGTTGAGGAAAGAGGAGTATCTTTAAGTGGAGGCCAGAGGGCAAGAATTAATTTGGCAAGGGCAGTATATGCTAAAGCTGATATATACCTCTTCGACGATCCCTTATCTGCAGTTGACACCCATGTAGGCAAACATTTATTTGAAGAGTGTATTAAGAACTATCTGAAAAACAAAACTAGGATATTAGTTACTCATCAGCTACAATTTTTAAAACAGGCCGATTTGATTGTTGTCATGAATAATGTAAGTAATCTTCTTATTTAAAGATATCCACTAATTTTTGTTTAATGTCTAATACAGGGTAAAATTACTAAAGTCGGGTCGTATAATGAATTATCAGAAAATGAATTAAGCAGTTTATATCCCGAAACAACACAAGAAGATAAAGAAAAGCCCCAAGTTGTTGAAACGGCCAAAAAGCTAAAATTTGTTGCTACTGGAGACGTAAGTAAAATACATAATAATAATATAATAATAACTTCACACACTCCAAACATAACACCTCCTTTTCCTCATGACCTGTCACCGAATAATTAAACCTCATAACTATTATATATCGGAAAATTTGGTAAACCCGACAAAGAGATAGGTCAGGATTTAGTATTCTCGACGAAAAGACAGATCAGCTTATGGACCTATATGTGTGATTATCGACATGCATACTTCTTATATAACTCACCTTAGAGTTTTGTTTGCTTATTCTTGTACAGGGTTATTCATTATAAATTACCCAACCCTTATCATCGTTATTATTGCCTATAGAAAAAAAAAGTTTTAAATAAAAAGTTGTGTGGTTATGACAGAATTTTGTTAAAATGTTATCAAAAGTACAGTAGTGTGCAGATTTCAGGGGATGCAAAAAAAATTATATATTTTTTAAATGGTATACCCTGTATATTATTAAATTTTTGAAATGATCCTTTGCTCCTGATTTCAAAAATATACCATTTGTTACACCCACCATATACCGTTTTTGAGTTATTAAACGTCGAATATTAGTTAAACTAGTTACTGTAAATACGGAAAAGTTAACATTATTAAAATGGGCTATAAAAATGAAAACTATGATGTTTGACAAGTGACATTTCTTTAATGAAATCATCAAAATGGTTTACAGTAAGGAAGAAAAAAACCAAATATTTATACAAAATGGATAACAAAGATTTTTTTAGGAAATTTAAATATAAATAAATGATCTCATAAAAGATGTTCGATGTGTCCACCATTATTGTCAATGCATAATTGATAAGGTCTTCTTATATTTATAATTGCACCGGAAATGGCTTCATTATTAACATTCAGATTGTTTATTTCAAGTCGAATCCTGTCTCTAATGACTTGAATACTATTATTATTATTATTGTTGACAATGTCTGTTAGAAATTCCCAAAAAAATTAATCCATAGGGGTCAAATCCGAACTGTTAGGTAGTCATTTAATAAGTCCATTATTTCCTATCCATATTGGGAATACATTATTCAAATAATCTCGAACATGTAGGACACCATGCGGAGTTGCCCCATCCTGCATCCAAATCATATCATCAAGTTCGGCTTCCGGAAAATTCTGCAAAAGAATATTTTCTGCTTCTGGGATAATTATTTCTAGATAGGTAACTCCAGTTAAATTATAATCATAAAATATAGGCCCAACAATTTTTTTCTGAAAATTCCACACCAAACGCTAACAGTTTTTCTTCCTGATTTTTTATTTGTTTTACCAATCTTTTTCTGTTGTGCTTGTTTTCCCACGACCTTCGATTTTTCCTATTAAAAACTCCTGCCGTAGAAAAGGATGTTTCATCAGTTCATAATATTTTAGTAAAAAAATCGGGATCTTCATCCAACTTTTGAATCATCTGGCGGCAAAAGTCCAGCCTTTTCCTTTTACGAGCCTCTGTTAAAACTTGTACGGGTAAAATTTTATATGGTCTGTAGTTGTTATTTTTTAACGTATGTTGGATTTTGGAATAAATTTTACCTAATTGATCGACTGCTTTATTTTATACCACATTCAGAAATTTCTAAAAAATAATACAATGTTTCAAAAAAGTCTATTCGCGAATAAATATGGATGGGTTTACCTTCGAAATGAAGCTGTATATCTAGCTGTTCTTCCTGGTTTGCTTGAACTATACGCTTTCTTCTACTAAAGCTGGGGGTATTATTCACCTTTCAATAAATATTTTTGAACGTATTTTCTGATGATGTGGGACGATTTGGATACAACACTCTATATGTTTTTTTTTGGTGCACATTTATTTTTGCTATTTTGTATATAACAAGTAAATATTTGGACTTTTTCTTCCTCACTGTAAACCATTTTGATTATTTCATTAAAGAAATGTCACTTATCAAACATAATAGTTGTCATTTTCATAGCTTACTTTAATAATATAATAACTTTTCCATATTTACAGTAACTAGTTTAACTAATATATTCGACGTTTAATAATTCAAAAACGGTTAATGGTAGGGGTAACATATGGTATATTTTTGAAATCAGGAACAAAGGATTATTCCAAAAATTTAATAATATACAGGGTATCACATTTAAAAAATATATAATTTTTTTGTATCCCCTGAAATCTGCATGCTACTGTACTTTTGATAGCATTTTAACAAAATTCAGTTACAACCACAAAACTTTTATTTAAAACTTTTTATCTATGGGCAATAATAACGATGATAAGGGGTGGGTAATTTATAATGAATAACCCTGTATTATTCACAATTTCGCCGATTTGTTTCTTTAATTTGCAAATGGTCTCGCGCTATTATACAAATCGTCAGTAAATAAAAGCAATTTCTATATGTGCTACTAATTTAGCAGGTTGACTGCCGTGTCTACCCAATTAGAAACACATGTACTCCCCGCTGGTGCCAGAGTGAAATCATGTAAACTACCTGTATTTGTCAGAACCATACCTTTAATAATGGCTCTTGTAGAACAATTTTACAAGTACATAATAATATACATATTCCTTATATAAATGAGGTTTTGAAATATTCAAATCCATCTACCCAAGTAGGTGGACATCGTCCTGTTATAAGGTACCTATATTTGATAATGTCTATATAATTGGGTTGACAAGCGGTATAAAAACAAATCAAAGATAAATCTGTTTATTAGGATTCTGAGCAGAATCAAAGCGTTTAAAACACAAGAATGGTTTGTCAGGACATGATACACCATAAGTATTAACTTTTAGGCTAATGTCTCATTTTTACTTTCTTATAACTAATATAAGGAAGTATAGTAATCGTGATTTTTTTTCGACCTCGAGATTTTGTGGATGTGTGTGTGTGTATATGTGTATCCGCGATAACTCAAAAAATACTAATGGGAGACTTCCCAAATTTGGCAGTTAAGATTGTCAACAACATTTTAGGTGACACATTAAATTTGATGATTGTGGTACCACCAGAAGAGACATAATGAATAAAAGAAGAAAAAAGGTACAATTTCGGGGAAAAAAAAAATATTGCATTTCTGGATGAATCTCGACGAATTATAATGAAAAAACTTCACTTTATGAAAAAATAATCTGTCCGCAGCCACAGTTTTTGAGATAAAGCTTTCAAATTTGGTAAAGGCCAAAGACAATGAAAAATTTG
This sequence comes from Rhamnusium bicolor, assembly GCA_029963845.1. Lineage (NCBI taxonomy): Eukaryota > Metazoa > Arthropoda > Insecta > Coleoptera > Cerambycidae > Rhamnusium > Rhamnusium bicolor. Next base: position 2,317,444 of record JANEYF010004054.1, on the reverse strand, counting down.
GTGATGAGCAAAATTGGCCAGCTGAAAGGGGGTCCACGGGACCCAAACTTTTTTGTATTGGACTTTACAAAAAAAATATATTCTTGATAGAAGATTATAACTCATGTCTACTGTATCAAGCGAATGAAATATATTTTCCAAGTACTTAAATGGGGTTAGGATAAATTTAACAGTTTGACATTTGAAAGGTCTAATTTGGTTACAATAATGTCAATACCTATAACAAAAAAGTTATTAAAATAAATGACATGAATTATTTCAAGGTACGTTATTAAAATTTAATTGAGGTAAGTGAAGAATAAATAGAATGATTTTTTGATATATACTGGTACAAGAAGTTATGTGCTGGCCACATTAAATATTTAAACAAATCACTAAATTATACGAGGCGAACACGGAGTACTACTACTTGACAGTATTAGACATAACTTTTTATAGACTCGAATGGGTAGACAAAATCATTGTGCTAGGAACCTGTATTGTCGATTGGTATTACTATTTGACAAAGTGCTATGTAGGTACATCCAAGTAAGTGTACAGGCACTTTAACGTAAATGGATATTATTGATGTAGATCATAATTCTACCACTGCAACAAACAGCTTCAGCATTAATTTTCGAAAAAATATCTGTCTACCCAATTGAGTTAATAATTGCAAAAATTCGAATGTTTCATGTCCACCCACTTGGAGTACCAAAAAGAAAATTTTTAAAATCTCGGTAAATATGCCTGGTAGTCAACCTATTAGAAGGAAAGATTGTGCAAATCGTCGCTACCGAATGTGCGTCCTATATGCTCAAAGCAATAACGTCTGGTGAAAGTTAGATTGTGATATCTTAGAATTAGAGTATGGGACTCGAGCAATACTGATTGGTATAACTGTTAAGACTAAATGAATACAGTTTTGGAAAAAAAGTTGGTATTGAAATTGACGAAAAAAAATCGCAAAATGATCTCCCTCCCAGGTTTGCAATATATTTGTAAAATATAATATATTTTTTTCAATGATCAGGAGGAACATTTGTCGACAGATTTCAAATTTAATTGAAAAACATTGTTTTTTCTAGCTTTTTGAAATTTGCACATTCAAAAATTAATCTGAAATAATATTTCTTAGTGAGGTTTGAAATCTGTAGACAAATGTTCCCCCTAATTATGAAGAAAAAGTTTACAAATATTTTACAAACTCTAAGAAATAACCAGGTTGAAGATAGCTCGTCTTTTGGCGTCACTGATTGGCCCTGATAGCGGAAATAGGCCGACGTTATATAAATGAATTAAAAAACTGGGATAGCGATCATTTTTGCAACTTTCTTTCGCCAATTTCAAAATTTTGCAAAATTCTTTCGTTTCGTCTTAATAATTATGCCATAAAGTACCAATTACGCTCCAATACTTCCAATACTAAGATACAGTATAACCCAAATTTCACTAGCTGCCGCTGCGTTATTGACTGTATAAATCAGTACTACCGAGAATGCATCCTAGGTGCTCCACTAATTTAAAAATTTAAAAGAAAAACTATAAAAATCGTCACTACCGAAAATACGTCCATTGTGTGCCACTAGTTAAAACTAAAAAGTATACAAATATTACTTTTTTAGTATTGACACCCACCGCGTGGAAATCTCAAATTACAACTGAATATGTCACGCTTTTGCAATAGTGCAATAAATAACAGTTCCTGAGGGTGGATCTCCGCACGTAACTAATCTTCTGCAAAAAAGTGTGGCCACGTGCTGCACAGGTAACAACTGAATCAGATGTTTGCATTACATTTAAGTTTTAATTAATATATAATTTTGTTTACTGCATTTATACGGAAAAATAATATAAATGTGAAGGTCGGCTCTGAGTAATACCAAATCCTCCGATGTTTACTCATAATACTTAAATACTAATACCTAATTAATTTATTTTATAATCTCCTTTTTTAGAGTTCTCCTGAAATCAACGAGTTAGGACCTGAAGAAAATATTGAAGAGGTAGAAAAAGGTGCTATTCCTGCATCACTTTACGCAGAGTATTATCGATATGGAGCGGGGATCATTGTTCTGCTTCTTTTAGTATTTTTATTAATAATTGCTCAATTAGCTTCTAATGCTGCAGATCTGTGGGTCACATATTGGTAAGTTTTTATAAATAATAAAACAAAACCAACTTGAATTAAATAAAACTTAACTGTCTTACGATTTTCACAAAAAATTTTTATACATATATTTTTTATAAAATATATAAAGGCATGACAATTGTTACACCAACAGTGGCTTCGTCAGATGCCAGTATAATAATATGAATATGAAAGCCGTGTCTGGGGAACACCAAATTCTCCAGTGTTTAGTCATAATACTTAAATCTAACACCTAATTACTTTACTTTATAATCTTTTTAGAATTCCTCTCAAATCAACGAGTTAAGACATGCATAAAATAATGAGGAGGTAGAAAAAGGTGCTATTCCTGCCTCGCTTGTACTCACATCTGAAGAAACCACTGTGTTGACGAAAGAATTGTCATGCTTTTGTATATTTTATAAAAAATATATAAATAAAAATTTTTTGAAAATCGTAAAAAGTTAAGTTTATTTAATTCAGTTTGACCATAGATTTTCACCAATTAAAGGTCGATTTATTCAACTATCCAAAACCAACTACTTGATTCTGAACTTCATTCTCTACCGTCTGGTATATTATTAAACAATTAAAATGTATTCGGTTCAAACATGCTAAGTGCCAAAATTACAAAACTGAGATATCTTTAGAAAACAAAGCTTTTAGGGACTATTTTCCAAAGGGTAATATATAGACTAATTTAGCTTTTACTATTTATCAGAACATAATTATTTAAGAAACATGCTAAATGCCATATTGGTAAAAAGTAAAATTGTTTGATTAAAAATAAGATACTAATTAATAAAAGACAAAATATCACTCATATTAAAAACAATCTTTTTATTAAATGCCCAACTAAGTAAAAATGTAAAAAATGGTTTTTTACAAGCATAAATAAATAAATAACTTAAAATACCATTTTAAAGACTTACTTTTGAGTCAATAACTTTCTGTAATAGTCTTTATGTTCTTCTATTAATCTATTTCAAGAAAATGTATCATAGACCTTAAGGATTTCTCCTTACTTTCTGATATATTGTTTTCTGTGGGCAAAAGCATTAGGTTTGCCTTTCTTGCAGTTTATTTATATCGAAAGGAGGCACCGTGATTTATAGCTGCCGCAGTATTTAGTATTTTTTTTGTAACAATTCAAGACGAGCTTGGCACTTGGCCTTTCTCTGGGACATAACAATGGCACATAAAATGTTTTTTAAAAACAAATTAAGTTCCTCTTCTTGATAAAAGTTAAAATATAGAGTGGAATGAAAAATAATATTAACTGAAAATTTTTTGTTAATTATTATTTACTAACTTTTACAAATCTTATCACAGATAAGTATAACATAAGTATAACATGAGTGTCAACTGGTGAGTACCTTGTGTTTTATTTGTTTTTAGTTTTACTAGACAGAATAGTTGAAATTAAAAATAACATTATTGAGTCAGTAGTACTGAACATAATGTGCATATTATCTTTTTTGTAATCCAAGTTTCAGCGTTTTGGCAAATAGTCGGGAAAATAATTGTTTAAAAAGATATATGTTATACTTATCTGTGATAAGATTTGTAAAAGTTAGTAAATAATAATTAACAAAAAATTTTCAGTTAATATTATTTTTCATTCCACTCTATATTTTAACTTTTATCAAGAAGAGGAACTTAATTTATTTTTAAATTATTTCATTGACCCTAAGGGGTATTTCCACTATATAATTTCAATTATTCTGTTCTCTGAAGCCCTTAATGTTTATTACATTAAGGTTTACAAGTTTCCTTACTTTGGATTCTTTAAATGTGCTGGCTACCCTGATGACGCTGTGGCAAGCAGAAACACGTGTCGGTAGATATTTTAGTTTTTTAAAGTGAGTGTCAACTGGTGAGTACCTTGTGTTTTATTTGTTTTTGGTTTTACTAGACAGAATAGTTGAAATTAAAAATAACATTATTGAGTCAGTAGTACTGAACATAATGTGCATATTATCTTTTTTGTAATCCAAGTTTCAGCGTTTTGGCAAATAGCCGGGAAAATAATTGTTTAAAAAGATATATGTTATACTTGTCTGTGATAAGATTTGTAAAAGTTAGTAAATAATAATTAACAAAAAATTTTCAGTTAATATTATTTTTCATTCCACTCTAAAATGTTTTTACCTAAATATCTTAAAATGAGAAAATTTGGCACTTAGCATGTTTGAACCGGACACCCTTCAATTACTCTAATACTCTCTTATGTTGCAGGACAAACATGGAAGAAACAAATTATAATTCCACAAACTCCTTTTTAGCAGATGATGATTTTACATTAGGCAATTCAACGGAAATAGAAACAAATGACTCCATGCTGTATAGTTTAAGTCTGGGGAATTTCACAGATTCAACGCCATTAAACAATTCATTTATTTTTATGGATACTGACGATCCAATCGATTTCATTGGCTCACAAGACTTTTATATAGTAATTTACACGGTGTTCATTATAGCCTCGATACTTTTAACTCCAACCCGATCCTGGCTTTTCTATAAAATATTCATGAATGCCTCCAAAGGACTTCATAATCAAATGTTTAGTAATGTGTTGAGGGCGCCGATGAGGTTCTTCGATACAAATCCTTCAGGTAAATTTAGGTTTTATTAGAACGATCGAATTTAATAATAAGGAAAAACCAAATAAAAAAAACTGTTGTAGGACCCGTCTATGCATTTCCCGATTAATTTAATTAAATTATCGTTATGATTAAGAATACGCTAACTTACACACACACAGTTAAAAAATTACATGCATGATTTAAACGAACAAAAATTAGTTAAAACGGACTTGCTTTATGCAGATATACCAGTGTAATAATTAAAAATTGTCATGTCTAGTTAAAAACGGACAAAGTTGAAAAACTGATATTCATGATCCACCGGTACTTATTATTCCTATTTAAGATGTGATTTTTTTGAAACGTAAAAAAAATGTGACTTTTTTGAAACGTCAAAGTGACTTTTTTGAAACGTCAAAATGTGACTTTTTTTGAAACGTCAAAAATTACTCTCGTTATAAACTCCACCACACGTCGAGTTTTACTACGGTGAGGAAGTTCTGATTCCCAAATAATTGGCAGCGGTTCTTTCTGTAGTAACTGCACCTTTGCTAAGAGCGTTTTATGCAAAAACCAAATTAAACACCAGCAAAACCGCACGCTTTCACATCGCTAAGATAAGTAAACTATCATCGGACAAGCTGCCAAGCTGCGTATAATTTTAGGTGGGAGAGTCCCACGGTTCATAAAAAAATACGGTTGTCGCATTTAATAAAATTATGAAGGGGGGAAACATCAATGACATTACAAAGGGCATTTTCGCTTTTCGTTCGAAATGTTTATTTTTGCATTTGTGTTATTTTAAGTTTTTAACTTTGTTTATAAAGTATTCGTAAAGTATTGAAAATCGAAAAAAAAAACAATATTAAAAACTTAAAATAACACAAATACAAAAATAAACACTTCGAATGAAAATCGAAAAAGACCTTTGTGATGTCATTGACGTGTCTCCCGACCATAATTTTATTAAATGCGACAACCGTTTTGTTTATGAACCGTGGGAGAGTCCCGGATACCCGCGCAGACCTTGCACCTTTAAGTCTGGATTCTGGTTGTACTGGTTGCATATATGATAGGTGTATAAATAAACACACCAAATGAATTTTTGTGTGGTGTGTATTAATATTTATTTGTTTCATAAAAAAAAATGGAATACATTTTCGGCCCCTACTTATTACGTCAGCCTGGACGATTAAAGAATAATTGTTGTTTAAAATGTCCCTGTTTTATTATTCTATTCGATACAGCTTTTAAAATTCTAAATAACACTTTATATAAGTCAAACAAAATAACGTTTTTTAGGTAGGATCTTAAACAGATTCTCAAATGACATGGGGGCCATAGATGAGCTGCTACCTCGGGCAACTTTGGACGCCATTCAAGTGTTCCTCGTAATGTCAGGTATCCTCATGATTGTCTTTATTGTGAGTCCGTGGATGATTGCTCCAGCAGCTTTACTTGCATTGCTTTTCTATTATTTGAGATTGGTTTATTTGAAAAGCGCACAAGATATCAAAAGGTTGGAGGGAGTCAGTAAGTAGAAAAAATAATTTTGGGAAAATTAAATAGTCTCTAAGAAAATCAGTTATTAAGAGAATTTGGGATTTTGAGTTCAGGCAAATGCGTGACATGACCAAGATAAATATCTGGTAATTTTAACTCCTAATAATTATATCTTAGAGTTTAATATTCACATGCCTATTCAGAACAAAAAAAATGTCTCGACAAGGTGCATCTTTTAACACTACCTGGTAAGAAAATAAATAATTTAAAAGCTATATTAATAGTTAATCGGAAGAAAATTGTATGCGGATAACCTCTCTTATGCAGAGACCTATATGAATATTTAAATACACGTAGCGTAATAGTAATTTGTGTAATTATCAATACATAATCTGATAATGTCACTTTCTTTCAAACATTCCGTCTGTGTAAATATAAACTTTTTACGGTCTTATTATTTTAGTTAATCCTTTTTTTTTAGATAGGGCTCCGGTGTATTCGCATATATCTGCATCATTGTACGGAATGCCGACAATAAGGGCTTCAAATGCGGAACAAATGGTCATAAAAGAATTCGATTGTCTTCAAAATCAACATACAGGAACCTGGTATATGTATATAGCCTGCAGTGAAATATTTGGATTCTATTTAGACGTTATCAGTACTATATTCCTGGCTTTAGTCACATTCCAGTTCCTGGTGCTCAAAGGAGGTAACAAATAATAATTTTATATTAGGACAATAACACCAACATATTATTTAATAAACTTTAGATGTTTAAAAGTAATTTGGGAATTATCATTTCTTTCAAATTATTTACCAACTATTTGGCTGAACAATATGTTACAGCAGTAGGTTAGCTGACTGATCGCAAGTATTATTTATGTATTCATCTGTAAATTATTAGTTGACCTAATTCGTAATCTGATAATGACAATTTACATGATAAGTTATGTTTATCAGCATGGGATTTTAATCTGCATAACAAAAAAAAAACAAATATTCAAACATAAAAATTAGCATCTATTGTAGCTAACCAAGAAATTGATGTAATATATACCAATACAAGTATATCAACACATAGTATGCCTCGTATAAACGGATCTTTTAGGCTAACCGAACTACGAACCGAGCAGCGACGACAACTATTTGTTACATTCTTAATTAATCTTAAATTGCTACTTTCTGTTTTATGGTTGTTTTCAAACGCATATTCGCAACACTAGACATCTCTTCTACTATATTTGAGATGAACCATATACTCTTTGAATCTAGTTTAAATTGATCATTTAGTTTGTCCAATATACTTTTCATTACAGTCCTTACAGCTAATTTAGTAAATCTCCAAGTTGTCGTTTGTTTCAATTTTGTCTTTTGGATTGCCTAAAAATTGTTGTAGATTATTTCACGATGAATGAACCATTTTCATACCTATATCTTTAAAAATCTGAACAATGCTACGGGTGAATCGAGGATCGTAAGGTATCAAGGCAATTTTCGGATTTTCTTAAAATGTTTGCAAAGCAGAAATGGCTGGATTTATAAATTAAATATCAGTACAGTAAACGAACTATAGTTTGGGTATAAATGGGATACATTGTTAGCACTAAGTTAATTTTAATCATTTCCAGATGATGCCAACTTGATTGGCGAAACGCGCGTCGAGTGCAGAATGTGGCATTTTGATGTATTGTGAAAAACCATGTCAGCGTAAGAGGAAGGAAAATGTCGTCGTAAAACTGATTCAAACAGCTGCGACCATGGTCTAGAATGTTTTTCTTCATTTAGAAGAATTATCTTTTATTTTTCTTTTATTCCCTTTTTTTAGATATTTTTGTTTGATGATTATTTTCTTATTATTTTTTATCCCGACTTTGGTTCTATAGATTTTAACACAATTATGGGCTCAGTTTTGTTTGAGTTATAAGAATACTGCTAATATGAAAGCTTATCAATTTTAATTCGATTTTCCAGTTAGTGAATATCATATCTGGGTAATAAATATTTTTATTTAAATAGATTTATTTCTGAGTATTTTTTGAATTATAATTCAATGCCAGATTCTTACTCAATTATAACAAATATTACTCACAGCACAGTTGTAAACAAGTTGTAAGGACATAAACTTTTAACATCATTTTTAAGAATATTTTGTACCTTTATATTCCCACTAAAAAGAAGTATTTCTCTTATGTTAATACATTTACCTTATTTATGTTTTATGTATTTTCTGATCTAGAAAATTACCTAAGTGGAAATGTGGGTCTTGTGATATCACAGAGTTTAGTTTTGACTGGAATGCTTCAAATTGGTGTACGACAAACCGCAGAAGTGGCAAGTAACATGACAAGTGTAGAAAGAGTTTTGCAGTACACTAAACTAGAGAAAGAAAGCCAGGAACACCAACCAACCAAAAATTTAGACAAAGATTGGTCTCATTTTGCAAAAATTACATATAAAAATCCTGAAAGGAACTGGCCGCAATCTGGCAAAATCAGTTTTAGGAAAACTTATCTAAGATATTCTCCAGGAGGCGCTCCAGTTTTGAACGACTTAAATATTGAGATAAAAGCAGGAGAAAAGGTATTTTAATTTCTTTATACAAATCTTAAAGGGTTATATCACGATTTTTCGTCAATGAACAGCTGAATTATATGTTGTTATTATTATCCTATAACAATAAAGTTAGAACTAAATGTTTGATTCAGGGATTAAACTTACACATTTCAATATGTAGTTGAAGCGATACTGTTCATAAACCACAAAAAGATCAAGCTATTGCGAAATTAACCACTCAAGTCGCCGTCTGGTGGCAGAAAATCTCACTTTAATGACATGTGTAATGCTCCTTGTTTACATTCATTTAATCACATTTACATAGTTTGTTTATCGAGGTTTTACTAACGTTTTTTTTTTTCAACGTTTACCTCACAAAATGCCGAAGAGAATAGTACATAATACAAATTGTTGTATATACAATTATTATCACTTAAGGTAAAATGTGGATAGAACAATCCACATTCACTATTTTCACAAGAAAGACGTGGTGTTTGTTTATATCACCAATAGCTGTGGTACCGTGGAGAAAACAGGTAGAAGAAAAGTATAGGAGAAAGCATAATTGATGGGGATTTTCACAAATTATTCATTAGCTGTTGCTGAATAATCGTAGGAAGAACCCATTAAATTGATCTATTAAGGAAGTAGCATTCAAGCAAAACAACATTGGCAAAGGCGTGACCAAAATCTCCATCTTGGAGGCCCATTTTGTTGTATATCGATTGGTGGGAAAAATATATCCTTGGGTAATGATTTCCTTCAATCAATTGGTTCCAAGCAATCTGCTTAAATGCACGAAATTGGAGTTTCATTCTGGTGTCCAGTTGAGTGCTTAGTGCTACGTCTTTTTATATATTATTTTTGGGGAATAATCTGTCTACTTATACTTTGTATACTTTGGCGGCAGCAGCACTTATATTATTTAAATTTTCAGATTGGTATAGTAGGAAGAACAGGGGCTGGAAAATCAACCCTAATCGCTTCATTATTTAGATTGGCACCTATTGAAGGTACCATTATGATTGACGATGTTGATACCTCCAAAGTGCGATTAAATGATTTAAGATCAAATATCTCAATAATTCCTCAAGAACCAGTATTATTCTCAGCAACAGTTAGGTACAATTTGGACCCTTTCGAAAAAGTCGAAGATGAGGTGTTGTGGACAGCTTTAGAAAATGTAAGTGAAACTGTATAGCGTGTTAGATATTGAAGTAATGGTAATATGTAATAAACAAAAATGTTTTTTGAGGATTGTCTGTCATATTGCAATCAAAGTTGATCATTTCATTTCCTTTACTTACATCTAATTGTGACAAACAAAAAAAATTATTTGTACACTAGACTTCAATACCCTTTTAAAAACTCTCAATCTCCTGAAAAAAAGTATAATAAAAGATCTTGAAGGTTTAAACGTTACAAAACAATTTTGTCATTGTTTTCTTAGCACTGAGAATGTCAACTATAATGGTTGCTGAAGCGTTGTTCAGTACTGATTAACGAAAGATTTGCAATAAAATTATTTCATTTTAGGTTGAACTGAAAGGAGTCATTGAAAGCCTAAATCAGCAGGTGTGTGAAGGAGGTTCCAATTTCAGTGCAGGTCAAAGACAGTTGATGTGTCTAGCAAGAGCCATTGTTCGAAATAATAAAATATTAGTGATGGATGAGGCAACTGCAAACGTGGATCCACAGTAAGTACTTTATAAAAATACAAATATATTCGTTGTACATAACGAATATATTTGTTGAAAAATCATAACGCGACCCTGAATATATTACTCCCATTTGAACCTCTTATGATTCACCTTTAACATTAAAAAAATTAAATAATATTTACTATTTTTTTTTCAGTACTGATTCACTTATCCAAAAAACGATACGGGAAAACTTCAAAAATTGCACAGTGCTTACAATCGCTCACAGGTTAAACACAATCATGGATTCTGACAAAGTCTTGGTTATGGATGCTGGAAGATCTGTAGAATTTGCTCATCCTCATCTACTTTTACAAAAACCAGAAGGGCATTTCATTAAAATGGTAAAACAAACAGGAGCCACGATGGAATCCATTTTACGGAAAGTGGCAAGAGAAGATTATAAGAAGAAATTTATACTGAAAGAAAAATGACAGTGTGTTTTAGATAGTTAGGTGTTTTTTTTTTACAATTAATTTCGACTGTATTGCTTATTTCTATATTTATTAAAAAGCTGAAAGAGTAATACAATAGGTATAAAGACTGTATTTGCACTTGTGCATGTAACTGAATCATTGGAAGAAATATATAATTACGCTTAATTGAAAATCAACCTTGTCTGAAAGTTTTGTTTTACGATAAGATTAAAACTTTCTCTCATTTTCATATGTTATATAGGTACATTTTAATGTAGACAATTGAAAGAAATGTTACTAGAAAATAGTTTTAATATTAAAAAAATTCATATACTAGCAATTGAAATATTTTATTTATATTTTTGTAGTTAGTTGGGTGTCCACAGTTACCTTCTGATAAACTACCGCAGAAGAGTTAAGAATATTGCGAGAAAGTGCATTTTGTTTGGGATCTATACTACATTTTATCAACAGTTTCATACCTCTCACCACTATATAAATTTCTATTCAATTTTCATTCATTTTTCACCTTGTTCACAAGAAAATAACCAAATAAAAAAATACAAATTTAATTTGAAGCTGCAAATCGGTTCTTCAATATCAGTGGGATGGTATGTCTCTGCATCAATTACAGCTTGATATCATCAATGAGATTATTGATGCAATATTGAGAGATATTGGCCCAAATTCCTGGAATGATCGCTCTCGAGTCTCTTATTGTTTGTTGATGAAATTAATGATCACATATGGTTTTTTTGAACATATCCCACATGTATTCAATGGGATTGAGATCTAGTGACCTCAGTGGGAGTGGAAGTGCCGAAATTCCCATGTTTTTGCAGTGCAATAGTAACGATCCTTGCACGATGATGACGGGCATTATCATCACCCTGAGCCGATTTCAGCGAAAATTCATAAAAACAATTGAAAACTGAGCGTAATTTTTAATAAACCTCGAATTGTGCCATTTTGCCATCAAATTCTTGGCACCCATGACAGATAGACCCTTGCACCTTTATATCAGTGGAAAGCTCTTTCAAAAGGGTTTCCTTTGGTGTTATAATATACAGGGTGTTCCATTTGGAAAAATGAGAAAAAGTAGATTTGGCGTTTCCTGATTCACCCGGTACAAAATGACCGATTTTGTTAGATCCGATAACAGTAGCGTAAACTACAGGATGCTTGACAAGTTTTGGTACAAACTAGATCTCAAAATGTTCTTCCGTTACGTCACAGTGAGCTCACAAATTTGGCATGTTTTTGGTACAAACACCCATATCATGGTACCGACCCATCGCAGACCCATCAAGTGGTAAATCGTTTGAGTCCTCTTTAATAGGAAAATTCAAATATGTAATAATATACCTAGTGTTCCATTTAAAAAAAAAACAAGTTTGTCGTCACGCCTAAATGGATCGCCCTGTATATTTTAAAATATTTTTAAACTGCACTTTTGCGCCCTCTATCACTTCGTTTTTGACATTTTTCGATATCTCATAAGAGAGCCAGGACATTTGGCCGACGCAAGGCTGGGACACCCTGTATATATATTCCCCATTACATACAGTTACAGTTAATAGTTAATATATTAATAAGGTGGTATATAGATTTAAAATTATGTAAATTCTAAATCAAGAACTGATTTAGAACAAACAAAAGAGTACTTAGTATACATACTAGTGAATTGAACATTCCATCCAATTTAAATCTTGGGCTATGACTTATTGCAAATAATTTATACGTGTATGCAGCAACACTTCGAGAAAAATATGCTTAGGGTGTAATGTTACGGAGGGAACGGGTAAAATTCATTTTTCTACAAACTGCATAAAATCGTAGCAAAATAGTTATATGGGACACTTAGGAATAGAATTTAATTGCATTTTTCTATTTCGACCGGGTTTGAAGAAGAAAAATTGCTCACTGTTAGTTGCTGAATATTATTTCCTCACCCCTCAAAGTGAGGAAGTATTCGTGAAAAAAATTTGAATTATGACGATACACAAAATTTCAGACAGAAAAAATTTTCTATCTGTGTGTCTGTGTGGTTCGCGATAGCAGCTACAGTTTTTGAGATAAAGCTTTCAAATTTGGTACACACATTCTAGAGGTCAAGGAAGAGATTGAGTTCGTTGAAGAGCAAAATGGGTTCCAATATCTAAAAAAAAAAATTAGTGACATTCCACCAATGCGATTTTTTTGAAACGTCAAAATGTGACTTTTTTTGAAACGTCAAAAAATATTAGTGACATTTCGCCAACGTGACTTTTTTTGAAAAATCAAAATGTGACTTTTTTGAAACGTCAAAAAAATGTGACTTTTTTTGAAACGTCAAGAAATGTGACGTTTTTGAAAAAAAAAAATTAATTTTATTTTAAACTGCACCACACGTCGAATTTTATTGTGAGGAAGTTCTGATCCCCAAGTAATGAGGGCTAACGTTTTCAAGCTCACCAGTTGGTGCCACTGGTCGAGTAAGGTCGTGTCAAAAGTTATTATTAGGCGCTCAAAAAAGTTTATAGGGTTTTATTATAATTATTTCGTACACCAGCAAATAAAAAACCTTGTTAATTGTGCCTCAGTGTTGTGCAGTTCCATTTTGTAAGGAAACAAAAGGCGAACATATGCTTCCGAGAGATAAAACTCGCCTAAAACAGTGGTAGGTAGCAATTCGCAGGGATAATTTTACTTCTTCGAAACATTCGTATGTTTGTAAGAAATATTTTAATCCTGATGATTATGCGTTACCAATGGAGCGCACTACAGAAAATCGTGAGTAATAATCATGTACATTCGTTGTTTTCATCATGCTCATTCATGATATAACCTAACTTTAATGATATAAGACACTTCTGATATGTACAATAATTTCCCTACTGAGCAAGTAAATTACTACTTTCCCCTTCTGCCATCATTGTGTTAAAATATGTCAGTTAATTTTTATAAAAATTACTAAAAACTATCGTTAAAAAGCCATAGTAAACATTAACGTTCAGTGACATAGAGAGTACCCGGTAGCCCTCATTACATTATCAGTCTGACAGTTGTGACATCAGTTAAATTAATGTCAGCTAACTAGTTTGTTTAAAACAGCGCTATCAGAACATGCACGAACATTATCTTAATACCCTCCCCCCCATTTTATTTTCTTGCATCGCATATTTTGGCCTTCTCAACGACCGGGCTGTGTATTTGCATACTATATATTTATACATACTTACTCACATTATTTCTTAACTGGTATGTTGCTTGTTTTATAAAAAATATTAAAATTTTAAAATTCGAAAATAAGAAATATCTATTTAATTTAATTCTTTAAAATGTTTATGTATTATGTAGAATAAATGTGAGCAATTGATTTTTATGGAACTGACCATAGAGATCTTTCTTATTTAATTTAGGATATAAGTTTTTGAAATGTTTATTATACAGCTCAGATATTTTCTTTCATTAAGTTGAAGGTCACAAGAAATCATTTAGGTGCGAATTATTCTCCAATATTTCACCCATTACTTATTCAAATAAGAAACAAGCCTTAATGATTATAGATTCAAAAATCTTTCCTTAGGGACCTACGACCTCTCGAAAGCAAATACAACTTAAACTCGTTTAAATCATCATAGTTTAAATATATCTCTTCCCACTGTATCTATCTGACCAGTATCGACAACTTGTGTCTTTAAGCAAGCGTCTTAATTTCGATATTTCTGTTTGCTATCACGGAAGGGAACTTGTCTAGTTCTGTTTTTCAAAAACTTGCCCAACACGCATATTCTTTCTTTTGTATGTCAAAATTTAAAATAATAAAATACATTTTCTATGTAAAAGTACTATCAAAATTTAAACGGTAAAAAAAGTTACAAAAAAAAATCGAACTCAAATGAGTATCTTGTTTGTGGTTGAAACATCCCGTGTAATAATGAAAGTAATAATATAGAAAATTTTGTGGTTAACAGTTTTTAGGATGTAGTAAGATAGTCTATCCTCTACATTTGAGGGTCTGTAGCTCCTTTAGGAAGATTCTTCGAACCTACGTTCACTTTTTTATTGTGTGAAATACTATTTTTTACGAAACAGCCTGTATATATTATCGCCAGTGAACAATTTAGAAAATAAATGAGCTTCATTCTTTATTAGTTTTAATAAAGATATAAACATTTTTTTGATCTCCCAATTTTTATTTTTAATAGATTTATTTGTAGTTTCTTCATTTCTATTATTAAAGACTTTATCACTGAAAACATTTGTCTTGTTTAGTCATTGAATACAAGATTTTTTTTCAGTTTTATTTTGTCAAATGTCGAACCTATTGCTCCTTAAAGAAATACGTAACTCTATACTTGATAAAGATCCATCCAATGTTTATGCAGATAGTACTTGTATACGTACCTTAAGCACCTCATAATATCGGCAACTTCACATTCGTTGGAAATTAAATAAAATGGTTCAAGTATACCTCAAATTCCAGACTCGATTAAAATATCTTTTGTTAAACATTGTCATATTGCCCCTATAGGTGGCGCTACTGGACCATCATATTATGGCCCAAGGGCTATAAATGAAGAGGATAGATTAGTACCATAAGAACAAGTTGGCCTGTGTACGGACGAAGCAGTGAACGGTTGTGACACATCCATCAGCGCAGAATTGCTGTTATCAATGAAAGCCTGTGTGTTTACGTTGTGATATTATGTGTTTTCTCTTCAGTTTTTAGTGACCATTTTTTCATTTTTAAACGTTTTAGAGTGATAGTGCACTTCTAATGACATCGTACAATCAATATTTTGCGTCAAACTTTATTTTGTGTGTTTTTTCGTCTTTACACAGACTCAATTTGTGATTAGTATTTGAACATTTTTGCATTCTAATCAGTTTTTCGAAAGCATTTTAACAGTTTTGGTAAGTTTTCTCTTAAAACTGGGCCCAGGAGTTGTGAAAAGTTAGCAAATAAAATAAAGAAAAAACCATTTAAAATTATTTATGACTTTTGTGAATTAAGAATTATAAATCAAATTAATTACAATAACTTTCAAGTCCAGTTTAAAACAAATATGAAAAGAAAGCTTTTAATAACAGACGATGGCCAAAGAAGCAAAATTCGTAAATTAAAAAATTCTGTAATCTCTTTTAAGGTTTTATAAGATTTCATAATAACCGATTTTACACCTTATAAAAAACAATTTTGAAAAAATATAATTTTAAATAGTTTTAAAACAAAAAAAATTGTCGTTTGCTTTTTTCTATCCTGCTTTTACATTGAGTGTTACTCAAAAGTTTTAATGTTATTCCTTGGACATGTTTTAAAAATACTGCCCATCGAAAAGTAGAAGAAAAAAATAAATATAAGTTTTGGACCATATTAAAAAATATATATGGCTGCTTCCAAGGATGCTTTTGCCATATCATTTACCAGTAGAGTAAGCGAGTGGCTATTATACGGAACGTAGAATGCTCGTGGATTTAAACTCCTAATTCTAGATTGCACTCCTGTATTGTTGTCCCTCATGTTAGCCCGGTTATCATATCCCTGCCCTCTTATATCTTGCACATCAAGTCCCATTTCATGAAGCTCTTCAATTATAATTTTATATAGTTATCTTCCTGTAGATTTTTCCACAGGTAAGAAACCTAAAAAGCTTTCGTAGATTTTTATTTCGACATCGTTTGAATCAGAATGAGACTTTTTGATGGAAACATATCTAATTATCAGGGTCATTTGCTCCACCTTACTAACGTCAAGAGTACAAACTAATATTATGGAATAGTATTTCGCTTTTTTTATTTCAGCAATAATATGTGATTTTATCGTTTCGTGAAGCCAATCTATTATGTCGTTTTAAATGTTTTCTCCAAAATAGTGAGCTTTGGTTTCTTCTTTTTTAAGCACTATATGCACTTGTTCCTCCATGACGGGGTCAAATTCAGATAGCAATTCAATCATTTTTAAAAAGTTGCCATTATTATGTTCAAACGACTTGTCGCTTGTACCTTGAAAAGCTATGCAACTTTTACCGAAAATTTTAGTAATTGCTACAATCCTTAGAAGCATCTCGTACCAGTGATTCGTTAATAACTCTTTGTGCAGCTGCATATATAGTTGTACAACACTTTAACCTTTGACTGAGTTCTAGCCAGGATTATTGAGCCTGAATATGATTTTTAGAAATTTCGTGTTCTTTTAAAGTTTCAACGATGCGCTTCCAGCATTTAAAACCGTCATTTTAAAAGGAATTTGACACACGGCCGTAAATTTTGCAGCAAAAGCCATATATGCAGTTTTTTGAAGTGGATACACTAGCGAGTCTCTTATAACTTCCTCTCCATTTCTTAAAATTCGAGAATAGTAATTTGCGCTACATTTTCGACTAGTGCCATCATAAGGAAATTTGTAATTAAACAATAGTTTAGATGCACCTTGTCGTACTAAAAAACTTTCGGCATCTGCAAGAATTCTGGGCCACAATGCTGGATCTGTACCTAAAGTTTGTACAGTGCATTCCGTGGGTGGTAGGGTGGGGTCATTTTGTAGAGGTAGAGTACTACAAGTGCCAGCCAGGGTGCCTTCTGTAAGTGCCAAGGCGGTGTCAGTTGGTAGGCTGCTTTCATTTGGCGACAAAGTTGGTTTAGAAATATCGTGTATTGATTGGTCTTGGTCACCAACACTCTCTGATGATTCCGTGTTTTTCTTTTTATCTGAATTTTTGGAGATATTTGTTTTGGTACTAATGGTACTACCAGACCTACCTTGTAAATAATTGTGCCCAGCACCAGTTTGCTTTTGCTTTTGGGTTTCCTCCTCTAGCCTTCGCTTTTTGTACTGATGGACAGATAATTTTTTTTTGCTCGTAAGACATTCTAAAATAACAAGTTAAACAATGCAAAATACGCTAGTTAAAATAAGCCACGGCGATGCTAGAAATAGAAATTGAAAAAATCCTCAAATCCAATTAGTTAGTGACTTACAATTAGTCTGTCTCACAGTTTTGAAAAATACAATGCCTAGTTTTAATTACCTACTTAAACTATTTTTAAATATAAAAATGAATTTGTTAACGTTTCGGGCTAATTTTGAACTCCCTTTTTGGAAAAAATACTTAATACTTTTAGTAATTCAAGCTAGGTATTTCATTTTTTTTAAACTGTGGGACAGACTAAGCCACCGTCAACGACTAATCGTATTTGAAGATTTTTCTTTTATCTTTTTATACAACGCATTAGCTTATTACTATACAAAATTATAATTTATTAATTGGTAGGATTTTTTTCAAAGATTTTTTTTAGGTGTGGTCGATCCCAACAAAATGGACAAACTGCGAACCACCACAACGAACATATAAAAATTAAATATTTAAAGTAAGTACATACCTATCTAAAATGTTTTAATTTTTAAGATGAATTTTTTATTTATCTTTTTTCCTGGCGAAAACCCCAAATAAATTAATAAAAAGCCGTCGCAACAAACATACAGAAACTATTTAAAAATGTTAAGTACATATTGTGGAAAATATTTTTGAAAACAATTCTTTACCACTTAATATCGGTATTTGCAGAGGTACTTACCTTTAGAAATTGACAAAACATACAAGGGTCACTATCCCGAACTAAACTGTTCAATATTTTTAATATTTATAAACTTACTTCAAGGATATCACCGGCAACAACGCATTTGCAATAATAACACAATTGCGCTTAGATGACTCTTTATATAGTAAGGCGCGAAAACATGTCCATGCATGTTATGTCCTGCAGTTCCTATTTTAAACAAGTAACGATATACCTACAAGTTTATGCAGAGTCATGTGCGTCATTTAACTATATGTCTTGTTTTATTTCAAAAATAAATATGCTTTTTTTAAAAAGGTGTTTTTATATTTTTCTAGCTTTAAAACATAACAAACCACAAAGATCAAATGTAAATTGCATAGTACTTAGTTTTAGTGACGGAAAAAAAACAAGTAGTGTAAAATTTATATTAATTGAGAATAATTAATTTATCAATATTTGGTTCACATTCAGGGGGCAAAAAAGGCGCCCTCAGGTTCGCCGCCCCGGACAGGGGTCTGGGTTATCCGCCTCTAAAGCGGGCCCTGCTGCTATATAAGAATACGTTACATTACCTTCTTTGATGTTCCCGTCCCTTGTTATGTTGATAATGCTGAGCTCTGATCAAGAGAGGTGGTTTGAGTTTGGGTATGTTGCTGTGTACTGGTTGGAGATACGTTGCCTTGCATTTTCTGCATTGGAGAGGATATGTTGTCTTGAAGTTTTCTAAAGTCTTGTGAAGGGGCCTAAGCCGATTCAGCGGGTGCGTCCAATTTTAAATTAATTAAGTGAACTGTATTAAACCAAATCTATAAAAATAATAATTCAAATGTTTGAAAACTTACCAAATTTGTGGTGAGTTTGGTATCTTCCACTGTCGATTTTAGTATGAAAGGGAGAGGATAGGGATAAAGGGAAGTTTGAAGTTTCATACACTTTAAATTATTATCTAATAATGCAATGTGAGAAAATTGATTAATTGAAAACTCACTCCTTATCACATACACAGGTAAAAATAATAAAATTATTGAAAAATGCGTTAATAGGCGTGCAATCGCGAACGTGCTAGTTTTCTATCTGTCCACTAGTCCCCTATGCTTATCACTCGAGCTCGTAGCGCAAGTTTTTTTTTTTTTTTTAAGGCATACCAAGAAAAACAAATATATTAAAATTCCTATAATTCCAGGCGCGTAAACATCCTCCCGGCCTTGAAAAATTATTTTCAAATACACCCTAGACAAAAATATAAAAATAAATTAAAAAAAAAAAAAATTATTACGAAACTTAAAAATGAAAATGTGAGAAAAAAAATATATTAATGGAGAATTTTACTGATTAGGCAAAGGGCATAACTTAATGATGGGTCGTTTGCAAGTGGTGTTTTTAGCTCTTACAAGCGCAACACGAACTGCACCATCTTTGCCTGGAAAAACCTCTTCAATAACACCTAACGGCCATTGAAGAGGCGGTATGTTATCCTGCTGAATAAGCACCAATGTCCCTTTTGTTACGGGACAAGTTGGACTATTCCATTTTTGGCGACTTTGCAAACTGTTCAAGTATTCCACCCGCCACCTTTTCCAAAATGACTGCACAATTTGATCGAGCAAGTCTTTGCGTGAAAGTAAATTTGGTTTTATTTCAGAGAAATCAAATGCGGGTAGTGACTTTAATGGGGTCAATGTAAGAAAATGTGCGGGGGTTAGAGCCTCTGGTTCAGAGGGATCACTACTCAACCAACATAGTGGCCTAGAGTTTAACAAAGCTTCAATCTGTGTTAAAATGGTTGTGAATTCCTCAAACGTAAGAATTTGATTACCTAGAACTTTATACAAATGTGTTTTTACTGATTTGATATTTGACTCCCAGATGCCTCCAAAGTGAGGTGCGGAGGGAGGATTAAATTTCCACTCTATTTTATGTGAACTTAGTTCTGCGCCTATAGTATTGATATATTCACTAGATTGAATTAAATTGTAAATTTGGTCAAGCTCAGCTTTTGCCCCAATAAAATTTGTACCGCAGTCGGAAGAAATCGAGCATATTGGTCCGCGACGAGAAATAAAACGTTTGAAACATCCAAGAAATGTAGCAGTTGACATATCAGAAGCTAATTCTAGGTGCAGCGCCTTCGTCGACAGACAAACGAACAGACAAATATACGCTTTTTGGCTTTTAATGCCCCTACGGCGTCCTAAAGTAAGATAAATCGGACCTGCGTAGTCCACCCCACAATTTAGGAAACATTTTACTTCAGCCACTCTAGAAGCGGGTAAATCAGCCATTTGCGGAAATGTGGCTTTAGGTTTACATTTAAAGCAGTAATTACACATTTTAATGCGATTGCGAACAATATTCCGAGCAGATAATATCCAAAATCGTTGTCGAAGGAGCGATAATAATAAATGTGGACCAGTGTGTAAGTACAAACGGTGAAAGTGATCAATTAAAATATTAACCAGGTGATCTTTTTTTGGCAACAATAGTGGATGCTTTGTATCATAACTGATTTGGGCGTTTGACAACCTACCACCCACTCGAATACACCCCTTCTCTAAAAAAGGAGTTAAGTGACGTAGTGATTTGGAACAAATTTGGTTGTTTTCTAACAGGGCAAATTCTTTAGCAAAATGTAATTTTTGTACAATATTTATGAGCACCAGCTCGGCCTTTTCTAAATCTGATGCACAAATAATTTGTCTAATTGGCAATAATTTTACAAATCTAAGTACGTACACCGTAATTCTACAAAGTTTCGACCAAGAAGATATCCTCAACATAAGATTACGTAACGGGTTGTACTCGTCAACAATAGTAGGCAGGACGACAGTAATTTTTTCTTCACTTGTGAGCGAATTATTTTCAGCGACGTGTTGGATAGGCCATTTGTCCGTTTCTAACTTAAGCCAGTGCGGACCGGAGAGCCAAGCGGAGTGTTCGATAAAAGGCGCCGGTGTTAATCCGCGTGAAAGACAATCAGCTATATTGTTCTCACTTTCTACGTGATACCATCTTGCGCAGGGGATAGACCCCCTGAATCCTAGCAACCCTATTCGCAACAAAAGTTTTCCACCTATGTGGAGAACTATTAATCCAGTGCAAAACTACTGTTGAGTCGGACAGTGCGAAAATTTTTTCTATTTTAATGCGAGATGAACATGTATCTACGATTGATTTAATTAATTTTGCCAAAAGAACTGAGGCACAAAGTTCCAGTTTAGCTATCGTACAAATTTTCAAAGGTGCAACTTTTGCTTTTGCGCACATTAAGTTGACCTTAATATTATTATCAGGTCCAATTAATTTAATATAAACCATAGCTCCGTAACCTTTTAATGAACTGTCTGCAAATCCTATAAGGGTTGCGCAAGAACTGTTATTTAAAGCTCCCATACAACGCGAGACTTGAAATTGCGATAAGAGAGGAAGCTCATCATAAAAATTTAACCATTGTTTTTTAATATTTATTGGCGGCTCTTCATCCCAGTCAATTTTAGAAATCCACAATTCTTTTATAAGAAGTTTTGCGACAAACGTAACAGCTGATAAAAACCCCAATGGATCCCAAATGCGGGCTAAAGTTGACAAGATATTTCTTTTTGTACAAATTTTGCTTGGTATATTTACCGAAAATGAAAATGTGTCGGTTAAAGGGTTCCATTGCAACCCTAAAACTTTCAGTGAGCAATTAATTTCAGGAGGCTCGTTAAATTCTATTGTCGATGATAACCGAATGTTTTTAGGAATTATTTGTAATAAGTCCCGCGAATTTGTGCTCCATTTAACTAATTCGAAACCTCCGGCGGAAAACAACCTTACTAGTTGATGATAAAGCTCTATTGCTTCCGGTACCGCCGCAACACTGACTACTAGGTCGTCTATATACAGATCGGTTTCAACGACTTTAGACGCGAAAGGGAATTTATCGGCCTCGTCACTAGCTAATTGTTTAATTGTCCTTAAGGCGGCGAAAGGCGATGATTTTAAACCAAATACTACGGTAGTTAGTTCATAAATTGCTAATGGTTCTTCAGGACAAAATCTCCACAAAATCCTTTGAAATTTGCGATGGTCCGGACATACACGAATATTTCGGTACATCTGGCGTATGTCGGAAATCATAGCAACCTCAAACAATCTAAAGTTAAGTAAAATTTTAAAAATGTCTGTTTGCAATTTTGGACCGGAATATAAGGCATCATTTAGCGAACGTGAATGTGATGTTTTTGCGGAGGCATCAAACACGATACGAACAGGTGTGCTTACACTATCTTTTAACACCGCAAAATGCGGAATATAATATGCGCTATTATCCAATTGATAATCTAGAACTAAGGAGACTAGGGTCATGTGACCTTGAGTTATATAATCTTTAATAACTTCATTATAGTTATTTTTAAGAGATGGGTCATTTTTAAATTTATTTTCGAGATAGTGATATCTTTTGCAGGCTAAGGCAAAGGAGTCTCCTAACACAGGCGGGTATTCCTTGAAAGGAAGTGCTACTGTAAATCGACCGGTCTCTTCGCGAGTGGTAGTGGTTATAAAAATGTTTTCACATTCGGCATCTTCTTGATTGAGCACAGGAGGCGCCGGTATCTCCTCAATTTCCCAAAATTTGTGTAAAATTTGTTCTAAAGAAGGTTTTATTATTGAACAAAATGTTTGTGAATTTGCGACTTCCATTATTGTAGGCGTGGGTACGTTCCCCATTACAATGTAACCTAAACTAGTTTGTACTGCCATTGGCAAATTAGGTGGGCCAACTACTTTACTGTTGCCTAAAATGTGTAAAAATAAACTGGCTCCAATGATACCGTCAATTTTTGAGGGCTCATAAAATTGTTCATCCGCTAATTGGATATGACGTAAATAGCTAAGAGATTTAACTGGTATTTTAGTGGTTGGAAGTCGATCCGTTACTTTGTCAATTACTAAAGCGTAAATAGGGTATTGAATACTAGAATCAAATCGCGAACTTAAAACCAAGTTTACATAACCTAAAACATTTTGATGACCACCGATTCCATTAACAGTGGAGCGATATTTTTGATAAGGTAATTTGAGCCGTTGACAACATTTTGTAGTGATAAAATGCGCTTGACTGCCAGTGTCTATCAAGAAACGCGCGGTTTTATATTCGCCCGAGACAGACATTATGTTGACAACTGCTGTCGAGAGTAAAGTTGTATAATTTTGCGTAATTTTGTTACTTGACGTTGAACAAAAGTTGTTTGGGGGATTTATATGCTCATCTATCGGGGATTGACTGCTAGAAGCTATGTCGAGAGATAAGTTCTCGCGAACATTATTATTATTATTATTAGTATTATTGGAACATGATTTGTCAAAATGTAACAATGAATGATGACGAAAACGACAAATACTACAAACGTTTGTTGATTTACAATCGGCAATTCTATGAATCGAACTTAAACAATTTAAGCATAATTTTTTCTCTTTTGCCAAACTATATCTTTCGCGAGGTGTAAGTTTCAAAAAATCAGAACATTGAAAAACTGAATGTAATTGTTTACATATGGTGCAATTCCCTGTTAAACTTTTATATAGTTTTTTATTTTCTCCACCACTATTATTTGTAACAAATGAATGCGGAACAGGTTTTGATCTGTAAGTACTATTGCCACTATTATTTTGCTTTACAAAACTAATTTGATTGTTTTTTGAAAGGCTACTAAGTGCTTTTCTTTGATTTTTAACAAAGTCTATGATTTCTTTATAAGTTGGAATTTCCGAGTGTTTCGACATTTCAAATAATTTTCGCGTTTGGCTGTCTAACTTTGAGAGCGCTAAAGAGGCTATAAAAAAATCCAGCAAATCTGGGATATTTAAATGTTTAATGGCATTAACAGAGGTGTCAAATTTTTCTAAAAAATTATTAAGACAAGCGGCGGACTCTTGATGAGCTGTTTTAAAATCTAACATTTGGCTAAAATAAATATCAGCTAGTAAGCGGTCATCCTGGTATTTACTTACTAATGTCTCCCAAAAAACTACATAATTTTCGGGAGTGGGCACGACACTCGCACAAACATCTAAGGCTCTACCCTTTAAAGCGCCTGCTAAGTAATGCATCTTAGTTGTATTATTTAAATTTGAATTGTTATGCACAAGACTTTTAAACGTTTCAAAAAACATCGGCCATCTTTTAGGATCGCCATTAAATTCGGGTACTTCTAATTTTTTTAGTCTAGCGACAGCTGGTTCATCAGCTGTTTGTCTATTTTGTGAAACCTGGTGATTATCTAAAATTTTAGCTGCCTCTTTTATATGACAATATAATGTGTCTATCATTTCTAATGGCTGGTAATTTAATCTATAATCGGGATCTATATCGACATTTACATCATTAATATTTTCTATAGTTTGTTTAAACAACTCTAATGTTTCATCCAAAGTATTTAATTGAATTTTAAATTTCTCTAAAATAATAGGATTTTTTAAGTCTTTCGATAAATCATATAACAGTTGTATTTTGTTAAAATAAGTTTCTTTTTTAGCTAGAAGTTTATTGAGTCTTGCCTCTAGGTTTTGTGCATCATTTTTCGGCGGCATTGCGAAATACTCGACCAGTTTTTATGCCAAAAACTTTACAAAAAAATATCCAAATAATAAAGTATAATAAAAAGATACTAAACGTGTTTGTGTAGTGATTATAGCTAATGTTAGGAAATAATCTTATTAAATGAATAATTTTTAAAAAATCAAAAGGCGGCAATGAATATATGATGTCGGTAAATTTTGTAAATAATTCTTCAAGACAAATATTTTATGCATAAATTATTAAGCGTACCTAAATAAAACTACAAAAAAGTGCGAAAATAACCAACCCAAGAATGTGTCTATGATAAGAAGCGAACCACAGTGAGCAAAAAAAACTATTAATAAAAAGTCTGCCAGCTATGATCCGAAACGAAGCGACCAAATGAAGGGGCCTAAGCCGATTCAGCGGGTGCGTCCAATTTTAAATTAATTAAGTGAACTGTATTAAACCAAATCTATAAAAATAATAATTCAAATGTTTGAAAACTTACCAAATTTGTGGTGAGTTTGGTATCTTCCACTGTCGATTTTAGTATGAAAGGGAGAGGATAGGGATAAAGGGAAGTTTGAAGTTTCATACACTTTAAATTATTATCTAATAATGCAATGTGAGAAAATTGATTAATTGAAAACTCACTCCTTATCACATACACAGGTAAAAATAATAAAATTATTGAAAAATGCGTTAATAGGCGTGCAATCGCGAACGTGCTAGTTTTCTATCTGTCCACTAGTCCCCTATGCTTATCACTCGAGCTCGTAGCGCAAGTTTTTTTTTTAAGGCATACCAAGAAAAACAAATATATTAAAATTCCTATAATTCCAGGCGCGTAAACATCTTGAGTGTAAGAAATTAAAAGATGTGCTAGCTGTGCCCCACCCGCTGGTAAGATCCTCTTGAATAAATTATAAAGTAACTAGGTACCTAGCAAGGAAAGTTTCCACCGTTGCCTGCTGGGGGTGCCGCTAAGGTGCAACATAGAACCCAAATTTAACGATTTTAAAATCGGTTTGTGAACATCAACCTTATGTTTAAAGTATTTGACTATCCCGTGGACATTAATAATTTGCGAAATGAGAGACTATTGAAACAGTTACACGTTTTTCCTTTTTTACGGTAACAGTGGACTTTGATCAGCCAGAACTTTGGTAAAAACGCATATAAAAAAGGTGGCGCCTATCAAAATTTCTTAATTACGTTGGACAATTTTTTTAGTTGTTAAGTTGTCGATTGCTGACGGTTTTTTGAGTTTGTTTAGTATTAAGTATATTTTGACATTTTTTAGTTAATCTCTCGCCTCCCCGCCCGGGAGAAAAGAGCCTCAATTTATTTTCTGTTTAAATCAAATAAATGTATTTGTAGATAATACTTCGATTTTTAGAATGTGCTTTACTATTTAAAATTGACGAGGGAAAAACCCTACGTAATACTTCTAAGGAGCAATATTTGTAAAAATCTAATGAAGAAGACAAATATGATAAAATTAGGTAATTTTAAACAAGAAAAGATAGATATTTGTAAATTATGGATACAAATATGTTTTCTTGGGTCAATTGAAAATTTAGCACTGTCTCAAAATGGACTTCATAAATATTTATTTACCTAATATTTGATAATACTGATAAGTAATGATTAATTTTTACATATATTGACGGATGAGTTACAATAATTTGCTAAAAAAATGATTTACTAAGGTAAACCATATAGTGTATTACACTGACAAATTATTATTGTAACATATAAAATAATGTTTGTTATGAATCACTTCTAACTATTTATGATAGGTACATGCGATCATTAAGCATTCAATTACTATTCTTACGCAACTAATTTAGATTGTATTGTTATAATTAAATAATTACAAAAATATTAAAATATGCATCAGAATATAGTTACTGGTTATGTATAATGTATAATTTGGTATAATTATGGGGCATAGTCATTATCACCATGGTAAGTACTATGGCAAAAACTCCATTAGGCATGCTAATTAGTGAATTTTTTTTCATAATTATATGTAACAAATAATTATGCATCACAAAGTCACCCTGAAGTACATTATAAGAATGTGTAGTTTAAAACTTGCTTAAAACGTTATAATATCATGCTGGTGTAGGTTTCACTATTTTTCCTTGTATTATGATTATTTACTGCTTGTAACGGTTTTGTTTTTTCTTTTACCTAAATTTTGTTGATTATAAATTAAGCTTATAATTTAAATTTTATCATTAGATTGTCCAAAATAACTCCATAATGTATCATGGGTTGCCTACCTAATTTAATTTAGGACTTCAAAGTATTATTCATTTCGCCTAATATCTGGTAAGAACAAACTTTTTTCGTGATTTGTGATATTCATCTTCTTCAGAGGAATTTAAATTATGTTACCGCGATATCCGAGCTACTCGAAATACATGAATAGATCCCCCCTTTTATTGGGTAAAACTATTTCTCTGAAAAGCTGGTAGTAGTTCACTCATAATATGCAATTAATTCTTTTACATTCCTAATTTCAGCCCTATAACCCGATAATTCCACTCTCTACATTAACAATCGTAGATTCCTATCATTGATAACTTTTGTTTCTGTTACGATGGCAATACTCTTTGTACCCTCCAATCTGTTTTTTGAATGGGTTGAAAAACAAAAAAAGAAAAAGATAAATGGGTATATTGTGGAGACATATTGGTGAAAAGTATTGTGGTAATTTTTCGCGGCTTTTTAGGATTAGTACGTTTCCCGAGTCCAGAAACGTTCTAGTAGCAAGATTTAAGTATATCCTCCTGTGAAAACCCTCTGTGGCATAGGTATGTAATTTTATGATATATGTTAGTATTTTCTTTTGTGTTTCGTCTTTCCTCTTAGTTATCTGGGGAAAAGATGGATAACAAATATTATTTTTAGTTTTTTTTCTTGGAGCGTAGTTTGGAATCTATTGAGATATTTTGAAGCCCTGCTGGAGCTCTTCTTGAGCCCATCGGCTTTCACTCTCTTGAGCTATTTTATTAGAGGCAGACCTATTTTACAACCCTATCGGAACTAATTTGATTCCACCACCTTTGGAGTAACATTGCAATTCTCGCTGCTGTAGCCATAAGAAGACTGAAATTTGTTAAATGTTTTGTTTTTTATTAATTATTAAAGACATTAACAACCGATACTGCTGTTATTTACTAGTGTTATTTATTTAAGCATTAATTTAAGGAAAAGACTTAGTCAACTGGTTGTGGGAATTAAAAGAAAAAAATAAACAAATACTAATGATAATTAAAGATAGGTATCTGTACATTTTATAAACCATTAGAAGATTTAGTTTTCTTGTCTTATTAGTTATAAACATACGAGCTAAATATTATCACCATAATAGCATGTATTTTTTTTCCTTCTTGTGAACCAACGGTTTAGATATCTATAAACTTGGGCAGTTATATCAGATTTGTATACTGGGGAAGTAAGTATTTTTCTTGTTTTATAAACCTCTATAATAATAATATAATCTTTATTTAAATATATTATGCGTTTCTTTGTTTTGTTCCTTTTTTGGGCAAGCTATCCTTATTTTGTGCATTTTTACGTAGAAAATTCTTTCGTGGTTCTGAAGTTCCTACACCTTGTTAAACATAGTTGTTCACAAAAATTTAACCACGTAATGCTCTAAATAAATAAAAAAAAACAGTTATATTGCAGTGTGCATTTTTATCTATTACGAGCACGAGGCTCTTGTATATATGAGCTAGTCAGTATAACCTTTTTGCCACCTCGTATTTTTTTATTTTCTTGCGAATCACTATTTTTTTTGCTGAACGACCCTGAAATAACGTGGCATAAAAATGGCGCCCAATGTGGGGCACAAAATAAAAAATCAAAATCAAGTAATGGCCGTTATTAATTTACTTGGGTATTTACCAAATCTTCACGATACTGACATTCAACCACTCGGCATCATCACGTCCTCTTTAACGGTGGGCTCCTAAAATTGGTTTTTATTGAATTTCTCCGAAACCGTTTAAAATTAAATAATAAAATTTATACAGTTATTAACTTTTTTATATTTAAACAATACGGAATCACAATCATCTGAAAATTTTATTTAGAGGTGTGTTAAATTGGAGGGCTGTGGTTTTGTGTCTTTTTTTAATTTTTGACACGAAATTATTAAATTTTAGTACCTTTTATGAGAAAAATAGACTCCTGTTGAACTTCGTTACACCGTTTTTGTATAAAATCTATTTGAAAACTATTACACGCTCTAAAATGCATAGTATTGCTTATTTTTACGTTTTATCTCATTAAAAAATTTGTAAGGTAGAACCGTATCGGATTAAAATATTCAAAATTGGTTGTAAATAAGCAAAATAAAGTATGACTTCTAAATTGTCCTAACATTTTTTTGAAAAGATAAAACATTCGCACCACTACAACGTATTTAAGAGTATGTAATGAAATGTTCAAATCGATTTTACTCACAAACGTTAGGTTCTATCAGAGTTCAACAAGAGTATCGTTTTCTTGTAAGAAATTCTCAAATTTCATAATTTCATGTCAAAAACTAAAAAAAATTACATACAATCAAGTTAGTGTCATATTCACCCACCACACCCCCGAACAACATTTTCAGATGATTACCATTCTGTATTATTAAGCATAAAAAGAAGATATTTATTAAAACTATTTTCAGGGAATAATTGTTAAAGGGCTCCCTTAGGAAGCAAATTAGAAACAAACTTTATTAAGGTTTTCGTCATCATTTGACTTGCTATACATACTCCTAAGTGAATATATATTTCGAAAACACCTTGTATAGTCATTTGCCATAAGAATTTTATTATTTTAAAAATTTATTATTTAAAAACTGCAACATGCACTTACCACTTTTTATGTCACAATGACAAATATTAACATAATGAATTGAAATTTTATTGTATCGTGTAAAAAAGTAAGTAAATTCTTCCAGGTATGTCAGTAGTAACGGTAATTAAAATCTTAATAAAGTAAATGGTATTGTACTTACCAATAACTGCCGTCCTACCTACAATATCAAATATGAAATATAAAATATCCAAAATTCAAATTAAATTTTGAATAAATTCTGGATAAAGTAGCCTTCATGTATGATACAAAATTTTTGGATTTCATATAATTCAGAAGATTCAAATGATAATAGAGTTTCAAAGTCAAAAAATGAATAAAATAAAATGTATTTATTATATTTTTATGTATGCATACAATCATATTATTTGGAACTCAAATATCTGATGTTGATCTGTAGTTTTAGAACTAATAATAATTGCAGATTTAAAATTGGTTCATTTTTACTTAAATAGATATGTAGTTCGATTGCATCTGAAAATCATATCAGTTGTAGAATCATAAATATAACTGTAAACAATTGCGAAAAAATATGTCAATAGCAAAGATAAATGTACAAGGCGTTTGAATAAAAGTGTTACATACCCTACAAAAGTCATTGTAAGTTACTGTAGACAGCCAGAAACGTTAAAACATAATCAGGTAATGTAAACGTCTAAAATTATTCCTACCAACACCATTCATCTCCACAGTTTTAAGTGAGCCCTTGGAATATGTATGTTTAGTTTATAATTGAATATATATGTCGCAAAGAAGCTAAACAATATTTACTATTAAATATTTGCCCTACATTATATACTTATAATGAAGAAAATGGCAGATTGTATCGCCTTGATAAGATTACCTATAAATTTACAATGACATAGTATTGATTAATTTGACTAGTAAGAAAAGTGATTAATTTTGTTGTTACCTAGTTAATAAAAAAGAAAAAATGTTCCTTGCAACATGGGATGTCGTATATGGTGCCGTATTGACAGGTAAAATATTACAACAATTTTTGTAAAATTTTTATATTAAAAAATTTTAAAAAGAAATATAAAGCTAATATAAAAATGGTGCATATATATTATTTAAAAAAGGGTTAAATTTAAAAAAATATGGGTGTTATTACAAAACAAAAGACTTAACTTTTTGTATTCACCATTTGTTTATAATTAGCTGATTGTTAGAATGAAATTAATAGGTATTTTATTTGTAAGGTTATTAGTACCCGTATTGTTTGAAATGAAAATTACAAACTTTAACAGAAACTATGAAATTGAAATCGTGTCAAATTAATACACAACGTGAATTAGATTTAGCTGTAAAATATATCTTAATTTTACGATAATTATATTTAGTTTTCGATTATGGTATTAACAAGACAATGCAATTTGTTTAATTTTTTTTCTGTATTAACTTTCTTTTTATTAAGTATGTACCAACATAAGAAAAGTTAATTTCAAAATATGTAGTTGCAACAAAAATAACCTAAGAAGAAGTAGGTACCGTAAAACGGGGTTTAATACCACGAGGCGAAATGAAATAATGGTGCATCACTGAATTTATTCATTTTCCACTATCTTGTAGTCATATAGCTCAATATGTTCCCTAGATCAACTTAGTCAAAGGGGCATTTATTCTGTGAATCATGATTATTCATTATGATATTAATCGCGCAATATTTGGTTGAATTATTGGCAGCTGCAAATTGGTTCCTCAATTTTAATAAGATGAATATCCCCTATTTGCATTCTCTAGGTATATTGTCAATGAGATTATTGGTATAATTTGGAGAAATATTGGCCCAAATTCCTGGAATGATCGCTCTCAGGTCTCTTATTATTTGTCGATGAGGTCATGGTCACGTGTGGTTCTTTTGAACATATCCTGAATGTGTTCATTGGGATTGAGGTCTGGTGACCTTGGTGGGAGTAAAAGTGCTGGATTTCCAAAATTATTAATTTTCCAAGCCTGAAAAAAATTGTAACGGTTCTTATATAAAATTTTCTTATTTTTGCGAAAAATGGCAAACTGATAGTGAAACAATAGTTATTTAAAAAACTTAATTATATTTTCGACTTATCCCTACAAAGTATAATCATGTAAATAATGTAAAAATTCGATCATCTTGGCCCCATCACGCGGCGACGGCTTGAACACTTATTTTTTAAAGGGGATGTCTAAATTTTTTTTTCATAACTGGATTGCTCCCTTGGAGGCCCAATTAATCTGGAAATTATTTGGTTTCTCATAGAAAAAAATATTTGCATTGGTCAGCACTAAATATCTCAAAACCGTAATATCTATTTATTTATACGAAAATTGTACACTGAAAATCCAAAAGGAATAAAATAGTAAGCTCTTTGTTAAGTCGTCGGCTCATATGTACCAAAAATAATTGACATACAGATTCCAAATTCTCAAAAGTTTTGTTTTCCTCTTCAAATATTGTACTAAGTAAGAAAGCCTCATGTAAAAATAACTATTTAGCATACCTCCATCACATGGCGAATTTTACACTAAGCACATACTTTTTCATAAATATTAACGTACAGGCAAACGCGGATTTACGTTTTAAAATTTTTAATATTTGTGAAAATAAAAAAAATTGTGATGCAAGAAAATCGGGCATTATACTTCCCTTTCTCCCGTTTAAGGAAACTCAACACACTAACCCATCATCGTAAAGTACCGGCATTACGGGAAACCTGCCCCTACAAATCTTTCGCCACAGTGATTATTACCGATTTCACTGTTACTCGATAACACTGTTTTAGAATTGCACCTGCCATCGATAACCCTAAACTTTTTAACGAAGGAAAAAAGTCCTCTCCAATTTCTCTATAAAACGAGCTACGCGGTAACGTGAGTTTCAAAACAGATCATTGCTTAAGAAAAGAAAGACTGAAAACTAATTTTATCACTCTCAAACTTTACAATCATACGATGGAAGCTGCATGAACAAAAATAATATATGGTACAAAAAAATCAAATTATCAAAAAATACCATAATTTTTATCAAAACCTGTGATAAACATCAAAATAAAAAGGACGACGGGAGATAGGAAAGAAGAAAAGGATAATGAAATTATGGCTAAGAAAACGGAAGCACATAAATAATATGGAAAATAATAAGAGAAGAAAAAGAGAATATACTTAAGAAAATAAAAGCAGACACAAAATCAACGAAATAATCAGCAAAATAAACGGAATGCTTTGTGAAATAGATACTTACTACGTATTTTTGATGTTTTGTGTTTTCATCATCTAATTAATATTTAAAGTTACAAGTATATTATAAAAAATTAACAATAGTGCATCTACAGTCACATTTACATAAATTTATCGCAAAAATTCTTCAGTCTCATATCCAACAAAAGCATTTTTCTTATTGCTATAATTGAGTCATATAATACAGATTTTTTAATTATTTCTGAAAACATAAGCAAACAATTCATTATCTAATATGAAAATTTCGTTAGTTTTGTAACGATTATTAAAAAAGGTTTTATTTTCCTAAAATATTTCAGACCATTTTCTCATAATTTTTATTTCATTAGTTGAGACGCTCTTCTCGCAAATTTGTGACGTAATTGCCACGTTCTCGTTTGTCGGATTGTAAAAATATGTGAAATGTTTTAATTTCATACGAATCAGGTAGTTTTGTTGAAACAATTTTGGTTTTTTGAGTTACTACTAGCGCCCTCTACAAACGAACTGAGTTTAAATAAAATAAAAATAATAGGGGTAAAATCACAAGCAAATTTCAGAAATTCATGTCAATACTGCAAAACGTTCCTCTCGATTATTTTATAACTTTCATGTATCACTGTATAAACAAATTATCAGTTCGGTTGTTACAATATTTAACAATTTTATGAAGTTTCACATGATTAGTGCTCTAAATATATGTCATAGGTACTCTAATGAAATCTGTTTTTTTTTAGGAGATTTACTAATGTTCATCAGTGGTACAGCTTTAACGTGGTCCTCTCCAGAAATAACCAAACTGAGTGACAGTACTTCCAGTCTGCTTAAAGACGATGTATCTTCTGAAGAATATACTTGGGTGTCATCCCTAGTAACATTGGGTGCAGCAATAGGACCATTTATTTATGGCTACCTCTCAAACAAATTTGGACGCAAATATGTGTTATTATCTATGGGAGTACCTTTTCTCATCTCTTATATTACAGTGGCCTATGCAAAAACTGTGTACTTATTTTACTTTGCCAGACTGTTGGCTGGACTAGCTGTAGGGGGTGTTTTTGCCATCCTGCCAGTCTATGTGGGTGAAATAACCACAAAAATAAATAGAGGAACATTAAGTGCTACAATGAGTTGTGCTGTATGCCTTGGATTTCTTTTTTCCTACGTTTTTGGGCCTTACCTCAGTGTTATGCTGTTCAATTTGATACTCGCTATATTTCCGGCATTGTTTTTGGTATTGTTTTCTGTTGTTGGCGTAGAATGTCCCCACTACTATCTTCACAAGCAACAAAACGATATGGCTAAAGCTTCTTTACAGAAAATTAGAGCATACGTAAAAAACGAAGTTTTAGAAAAAGAATTGTTGGAAATTCAAGCAAAAATAAGCGAAGAAGGACATGGAAGTATTTTTGATATTTTTAGATCCAGGGGAGCGACCAAGGCTTTTATTGTCGCTGTTGGTCTGTTAATTTTCCAACAATTTTCTGGAATCAACGCAGTTTTGTTTTACAGCCAAACAATTTTCAAACAAACCGGTGCTAGTTTGGAGCCAGCAGTTTGTTCTATTATAATCGGATCAGTACAATTTGCAAGCAGTCTTGTCACTCCTCTAATTGCTGACAGATTTGGAAGAAAAACCATTCTGTTGTATTCGGCTACGGGAATGATACTGTCTGAATTACCACTGGGTGTTTACAGCTACCTAAAGGATCATGGCACAAACATGGAGACATTATCTTTTCTCCCGATTTTCCTACTCACTATTTTTATTTTTTCATACAACAGTGGATTTGGACCAATTCCTTGGATTGTTTTGGGAGAAATATTTCCAAACAAAATTAAAACTATTGCCACATCTCTAGTTTCTTGCATAAATTGGTTTTTGGCATTCCTTATAACTAAGTATTTCGACACCATGATAAATACTTTTGGAATGGGCCAATCTTTTTGGGCATTTGCTGTTTTCTGTATAGTCGCGACTGTGTTTACACACTTATACGTTGTAGAAACTAAAGGAAAGAGTTTAGAGGAAATACAAGACATTCTTAACGACTGATTATTAATATATTTTTTTATTTAATTTATTAGTATTATTTATTAGTTACATATGTACATTAATTTCTTTTTAATTTATATTTTTTTATATTTTTTGTTTAATCACTCACCAAAGTTTTTAAAAAAATCCGTTAGTACTGATTGAATTTCTATTATATAAAGCAAATAACTTACTACTTAATAATTTTATCTTAATAATCTGTTTAAATTTAGTTTACATTTATAATAATAATTGTTTTTAATGTAAATATGAATTATTTCCTACAAGAATATATTAATGACTTTGTATTATGAGTAAGGTCCATGAGTAAATAGTAGATGGCAAGGGATTGATCCAGGACATTGCGCTGACACACATATAAATATATGGTAAATGATATATTACATTTTAATTGGCGATTTTGTAGTATCCAAAATAATAGGAGAAATAAATATTTCACTGAACACACAATTCTAGGCAAAAGGTTTGAAGAAAATTTTTTAAAAGAGCAAATAGATCTCAGAAGTATAAAATGACAAAACCAAAAAGTCCCTATTACTCTTGCAAGGATGTAGATATCGAAAAAAATAAATGAGAAACATCCCCACATGCTGTCGGCTTTAGCAGCCTACTATCCTGTGCAAAAGTCTTGGTCACTTTGAACGAAAAACAAAAAGGTTTTGAAAAAAATTCCTTAAAAGATTGAATAGATTTTTGTTGGTTGACCACAGGCACTTTAATTGCTAGTTATGCCTCTGCTGTAAAGACATTTGGTTGGTTCTTTGTCAAGGGCTAGTCAGCGCTAGGAATTTCAACTTCGTATCTAATGCCCTTCTGATTCCTAATTTTTTATTTATAGATAGAATACCTCCAGTCTTATTCGAGTGAGTGTCTATTATAAATTGCCTTTACAACTTTGGATATTACGAAATTCGCGATATAAATTAAAAGGTAAGGTATGAACATGTTTACGTGCTGACACATGACCTACAGCCAATCCTGGTTTTGACGTCATAAATATCTAAATTCCGAGCTCTACTCATAACTGAGAAATGAACTGGCGCAGATCGAATACAGTGTTTACTGCGTTAAGTAAAGCATATCCAGGTGAAATAATTGTACACTCGAGGTTCTTTACTGACAAATAAATTCTTGAAAAATGACTGTAGATGTATCATACTCATCAGCTTAAAGTCACCACCTTTTCATATGCTCCCTTTCTAACACTATTTGTAGTGAGGCGTGCTAGAAAGAGAGCAGAGAGTGTCACAAATACAAGTGGTTTTAAATTTGTGCTTTTGAGTGCCTGTGGTTTCTATTTCTCCCTAGCTGGGTTATTATATTAAGTTACTTTCCTGGGAAAGCATTATAAATTTAAAAAACAAATTTAAATAAAAGAGAGCACTTACTATAATCTTATCTACATTTGTTGATCATACACTCTTAAAATTGCAATCCATGTCAACTCATTTATAATTCAAATTCATTATGTTTTATCTGATATTCATTATATGTTCTTTTTTTTGTTATTGCTGCTTTTTTCCTATTTACATTTTCTCTCCATTAACTTTAAAATTCTCTTTTCAAACCAAATTTTCAGGTCTAGTTTCTACATTGATATGTTTCCAAGTTCCTTTAAATGAAACAATCAGAATTTTCATTTAGCTTGATAAGTTTTCAATAATTTTAAACAATTTAAAAAACGAATTTATATATTTAGGGGTTGAAACAAGTGGGCGAATTTTCATAAAAATGCAGTTTTTTTTTTCAGTGGACGTAACATCATCCCAGCCACATTAAAAATATGCTTTAATATAATTTAAAACAAATTAGCTATTCTCTTCGTGGTATAAGTTTGAAATATGGATTGAAATGAAATATAATAACGCTAAAACTGTTTGCTAATTATTATTTTCTAACATTTACAAAAACTTATCACAGCCAGTGTCAATATCAACACAGCAGAAAAACAATCTACCACAGTCGTCCCACACACTTTTGATTAAATCAAATGGGGAAAAATGTAAATAATACAGACATAATTAAAGACATAAAAAATAATGCAAATCTAGCAGAGTTAAATGTTTGTGTAACAAATATGAAAACAATAAAAAATGGTATGCTGATAAACTGTGAAAATAAAACTATGTTGGAAAAACTAAAAACTAATTTGCACGATAAAATTGGTGACAAATATACAATAAACGAGTCAATAAAATATAAACCACGTCTCAAAATTAAAAATGTTGAAAAGGACTCTTTAGACAATAATAATGACTTTTTAAATGAGCTAATTGTTAGAAATAATTTGTTATGCCAACCTAGTGATATCAAAATCATTTTAAAACAGACTAGAAAACAGCCAGCAAACGTCATAATCGAAGTGTCACCATCAATTCGAAAGATCATCTTAAACCGCGGATATCTCTTTATTGGTTGGAAAAAATGTGGAGTCGCAGACCATTACTCAGTGATACGTTGTTTCAAATGCTCGAAGTATAATCACCTAAAAGAGCGATGTGAGTCCCAGTTGGCTTGCCCCATATGCGCCGGTCATCATGAACTAAATAATTGTCAAGCCGATTTCAAAAAGTGTGTAAATTGTGTTGACTATAATAATCGAAATAAAAGTAATATATCTGTTGATCACACGGCCAAAGATACAAACTGTCATGTGTACAAATTGATGCTGGATAGAATAATATCAAAAACAAATTTTAATGACTAAAACAAAAAAAAATTGTAGTATTAACATTGCACATTTAAACACGCGATCTCTATTTACCGGTTTTAATGAAATTTGCAGTTTGGTACATGATCACTCTATTAATATACTAGCAGTCACTGAAACTTGGATGAATGATATTATACCATCTCATACAGTAAACATACCTGGATACAGGTTTTTCCGTAAGGATAGGTTGGGCAGAGGAGGCGGCGTTGGGTTTTATGTAGACAATAATTTAAATGTGGAATTAATTTCTATCGATATTCAAAACAACAGTGGTCTGGAGTATCTATGGCTAAAATTAAAATTGCTTAGGAACAATCTTGCTTTAGGTGTACTGTATCGGCCACCACATTCAAATATCACAGATTGTATAGAAGCACTTGATAACATTATACCTCAAATTATAACGGCAAATGATGACGTCATTATTTTGGGAGATGTCAATATAAACATGTTACAACTCGATAATGTCCTGTCTGAATTTTTTGAAACTTTTGGATTTACACAAATTGTAAATGAACCTACTCGTGTTACCCAACAATCTTCTAGTCTTATAGATCCCATTTTTGTAAATAACATAGACTTAGTAACTGAAACAAGCACTGTAAATGCAGATCTGGTTTCAGACCATAAATTAGTGTTATGTAAATTAAAGATAAGTCATACAACGTATAAACAAAAAATAATTACCCACCGCAATTTCAAAAACTTTAACTCAGAATTATTTTTTAATGACTTGTTAAATATTGCATGGGAGGAAATATTGTACTTAAGAAATATAGATGATAAAGTTGAGTTTTTAACACGTAATATTATCGACCTGTTCGACATTCACGCCCCTATTAAAATTGCTCGTGTTAACAAACCCCATGCCCCCTGGCTGACAGACATATTAAAGTTAATTTTTAAAGAACGCGACAGAGCCTTAACTAAATACAATCTGCAAAAAAAGCGATGAAAACTGGAATCACTATAAACACCTGCGTAATTATGCTCTCGCATCAGTAAGGAGAGAAAAGTTAGCATATTTAGATTTTCTTCAAAATCAGAAAAACCAAAAAGAACTCTGGAAAGGTTTAAAAGTCATGAATATATGCTTTAAAAATTGCATTACATTACCAGATAACTTACAAAACCCGTCAGAGATCAATGATTTTTTTCATTTCTGTATTTACTAGAAATAGCTCAACAGACGCGGCAGACTTTTATAAAAATACCAAGTTTCGTGACAATCTGCTGTTTGAATTTAAACTTACCGACTTAAAAGAAATAAATAAAATCATTTCATCTTTAAAATCAAATGCGTGCGGTGAGGATCAAATATCTTTGGAAATGATTAAATTGTGTCTTCCAGTTATTGCTCCGTTTTTAGTACATATTTTTAACATATGCCTAGAAACTGGTTATTTTCCAGAAAAGTGGAAAATTTCTCTTATTCGGCCGCTGCCAAAGATAAATGACCCTAAAACGCTTTCTGATTTACGTCCCATTAGTCTCCTACCGGTTTTATCAAAAATATTAGAAAAAATTGTACAAAATCAAATTAAAACATACCTGTCTGCTAACGTATTACTTCCTGTACATCAATCTGGTTTTCGTGCAGGACATAGTACAACTACAGCATTATTAAACTTACTTGATAATATACTACAAGCCCGTGATAACAAACTTTGATTTCGCTAGATTTTTCCAAAGCTTTCGACACCATTGATCATAATTTATTATGTATTAAATTGGCTTATTATGGTTTTGACGCAAAATCAGTACGCTTTTTTGAATCATATTTATATAATCGTTACCAACAAGTATCTGTTGCCCAGCAAACATCCACTGCGCAATTAGTTATTTCGGGTGTTCCGCAGGGTTCCATCCTTGGTCCGCTGTTATTTTTATTATACACTGCGGATATTTTGAGTTTTATTCAACATTCACATATTCAATCATATGCAGATGACACACTGGTATTACACTCCTTCCAACCATCTGAAACTCAATTGGCATCACTTAAAATTAATCAAGATCTTAATTCAATCTGTACTTATGCAACCAAACATAATTTAAAATTAAATCCTAATAAAAGTGTAGTCATGTTATTTTGTTCCGATAATAAACGGATAGATATAAAAAATGAATTAAAACTAAAAATAGACAATACTTTGCTGATATTTTCCCAGAATTCAAAAATGCTAGGCGTAATATTTGATGAAAAACTACGATTTTATTCTCACATTTCCAAATTAACTCAAAAAGTCTATATTAAAATGAAAGTCTTATATGCAAACAGATATATATTGAATTACAAAGTTAGAAAAAAACTGTGTGAATCCTTAATCATACCCGTGTTTGATTATTGCGACATTGTATACTTTCCCTGCTTAGATGTGCTTACTCAAAACCGTATACAAAGGGTACAAAATCTCTGTTGTCGATTTATATACAATCTGCGGAAATTTGACCATGTAGCTCATAAAATTACAGAGCTTAAATGGCTAAAAATGACAGATCATGCTAAATATCATTATTTAACATTTATTCATAGACTGCTGTTGACCTCTACTCCAGGTTACCTTAGGGAAAAACTTGTGTCCAGAAGCTCTATTCACAATGTTAACATCAGATTTAAATACATGTTCACAATGCCCCAACATAACACAGCCATTTTTCAAAGATCATTTTCATACAATGCAGTAAAATTGTACAATGGTATATCAGAAAATTTTAAATCAATGTCACTGCAGCAATTTAAAACCTCTATAAAAAATCAATTATTAAATGGATGAATAAATAAATAAAAGTAACCTTAGTTTTATGTGAAAAATTTCTTTAGTTTTAAATTTTTATTTTGTTTATACATGTAATATAATAGATATAGGTTTATTTTCTGAACACACTGCACTACAGATGTTATAAGTTTAGGAAATAACGTGAAATGATTTATAGTTTTAAGATTAGTTTAAGTCTATTAAATAATGCCTCTGGTTTTTACATTGGCATCCTTAAAATGCGCGGTTAAGTGTAAGAGTAGCCTTGGCTAAACTTCGCCGAGCATTCCCCAACATCTAACATTATCATTGTAAATACAATTTTTTTTTTATTGTATTTCTTCACTATTAATAAAGACGTTTTATTATTATTATTATTATTATTATTATATGTATAACGTATCTTTTGTAAACAATTATTTTCCCGGCTATTTGCCAGAACACACACTGAAACTTGGATTATAAAAAAGATAATATGCACATTATGTCCAGTACGAATGACGCAATAATATTATTTTTAATTCTAACTACTCTGTTCAGTTTCTATGTTATTATATTTCATTCCATTCCATTCCATATTTTAAATTTTTATCAAAAAGGGGATACCAAATTATTTTAAAATTATTCCAGCCCTGTGGGAAATTTCCACTATATAATTTCAATTATTCTGTTCTCTGAAACCATTAATATTTATTACATTAAGATTTACTGAGTTTCGTAGTTACTTTCGAGACTTTCTAAAGGTCAATTTGCTAAAGCAAAAATGCAGAATACGTGTCGGTGGATATTTTAAATTTTTGAAGTGATTGTTCAACTGATGAGTACTTTTATTTTATTTTTGGTTTCACTGAACAAAATAATTAATATTAAAAATAATATTAGTGAGTCAGTTATACTGAACATAATATGCATATTATCTTTTTATAATATATGTTTCTGAGTTTTGACAAGTAGCCGGGAAAATAATTGTTTAAAAAGATATATGTTATACTTATCTATGATAAGTTTTTGTAAAAGTTAGAAAATAATAATTAGCAAAAATTTTTACCATTACATTTCATTTCATTCCATACTTTAATATTATTATAGGAAATAGACGGTAGGCATTCGCCATAGAGTATACCCTTGGATTACTTGAACTTCGCAAGTCATGATAACTCCTATAGATAAGAGTGGTGATAAATCTTTCGTTGAAAATTATACACCACTATCTCTAATAATAAGTTTTAATAAATCTTAGAGAAATAAATGAAAAAGAGATTGAGCTCGTATTTAAAAAAATATCACTTAATTTTAGATAAGCAGTTCGGCTTCCAAGAAATTACATCGACTAAAAATGGTATTGAAAAACTAACCACACTTATGTATAATGCAGCTGATCAATCATAGCGTTCACTATGTGTTTTTTTAGACCTTGCCAAAGCATTTGATACCGTCTCACACCCACAAGTTATAGATATAATATATACATTTCAAAACATTAGATTCAGAGGGGTTATGTAAAAATTATTAAAAAGTTACCTGAAATACAGAAACCAGTATGTTAAAAATCAATAGATCAGAATACTACACGGTGTGTAAAATGGCTAATGTAGTCAACTGTTAACAAAGAGTCATTGAACAAGCGAGATGGACGTAACAGTGTGAGTGGGTTGTAGCTGGCTAGTGTGGCATAGACTAAGCCTGTCCCTATGTTCGCTGGGTGTGTGTTATTCCATCTTATTTCATCCTAGTTCACTGTCATCGCTCGTATTCCTTTTCTAACTGGCCATACTTGGTACATAATAATATGGTATAATATAGACTACCACAAGAAAGAGTATTAGGTTCCGTATTATTTACTATTTATATAAACGGCATGCTGACTCTAAATTCATTGGGTACAATCATCTCTTTTGCTGACGACACAGCACTTTTCAATTCCTCTGAATCTTGGGAACTATTGAAAGAAATAGTAAAGACTGATCTCAAAAAAATAAGGATAGATTTGATAGTAAACAACTTACTCTATATTTTTCTTTCTCTTTTTTGGGTCTTACTACCACATGAATAATTCTAATATAAAAAAAATATAGTACCTACCATTGACATCTCAAAACAGAAATAGACTTTAAAAAGATTTAAATGGAAGATGAGGATGAAGTAGAAATTAAGTCTGCAAAAAAATTAAATATCTTGGAATCATAATAGACGGAAATATAAAATGGAATAATCAAGTATGCTCAATTGTTAATAAATTAAGAGGACTTACGTACAGATTTAAACAGCTTAAAGAAATATTAAAAATTGATCATCTAATAGTATTATATAAAGCACAAGTTGAGTCAATTATATGGTATGGAATAATTGATTGAGGTGGTGGGGGTATGACATATATAAAACCTCTGGGAAATAACACTGACATAATTTTCCACGAAACACCATCACGTTATGTACTGCACTGGACGAGCGTTTCACCAACCAAGTTGCCATCATCTGGAGATGATTAAAACTGAGTTTTAATGAGTGCATGTGTTTTACTTAGTAACGAGCATCGTTTCATTTTCAACGAAAATCATTTATTCTGTTACCAATACAATACGGCTAATGAGAAGAGAATAAGCAACAGTAGAAATGTAAGAATAATTTCTGGGTTGAAACAAAATAAGGCAAAAAAAGTTATAGCAAAAATACACCCCCCACCCCCTGTAACTACCCCAGATAATCATGATATAGATAAAAATTTGACAAAACATGTAGCATTACGAAATTAATAAATAGGCCAAATTTAATTTTTGCAACTTAAGACGTTTCAAATTTATTGGCATATATGTTGTGCTCATCCACTTTAAGGGGTTGTAGCTCCTTTATTAACTGATTTAAGGCAAATATTTATTACAACACTTATTTTTTATAGTTCTCTCACCTCTTTGAAAGAAGGTATTTTATTATTGGACACCCTGTACATATACTGCTACCATTTTAAATGTGATTGTGCAGATTTTGGGCATCCAGTGGATGTACGTACATAAGTATTAGAATACTCGTCCAAAGCTGCGACGCATGTCGGGACGTCCATTGTAAATAACTGGAACTAAAACGGGCATCCATTGTATTTACATCATATCGAAATCTAATCCAAAATTATGTACTTTTTACTTCCATAAAATGTACCTGTTATGGAGCTAGAGCTCATATTTTTTTACCTATTATGTCAAGTTAATATACAAGACAAATACGTTAAAAGGATTCAGCTATATTTTATATTTCAGTACCTACTGTGACCAGTGGGCATATAAGTATCTACATATGACATTCATTGAACTGCTGGTTGAGGTCTCTTATGCATACCTTGGACATCCAATGAATATACATTAAATATACAAGTATATATATATATATATATATATATATATATATATATATATATATATATATATATATATATATATATAATGATTAAATATGATTTGAAGGAAACAACTACTCAGCGGGCAAATACCCCGACCTGCATTGAATTACACCTTCAAATCATGTTAGATCGATAGCTAATATCATTTGTCAATTCCTAACCAGACATAGATCGATTTCGAACTTATTTGTTCTCTTCAGTATGCCATAGGTTATGGAACAGACAAATGATAGTGGCCAACCTGCTAGTTATATACTAACTATGGTGAAGTGAATAGTGGTGAGAGGTATGAAACTTCTCATATGGTCTGAATGCTACTATCCGACCGACATCCTCGATGTCTCTGTGGCGGATAGCGACTTGCATCACAGCAAGTACCGAGAGCAGCGACCCCTAGCCCAGGTGGACTAAACTAATGTGATTAAATATGATTTGATGATGATATATATATATATATATATATATATATATATATATATATATATATATATATATATATATATATATATATATATATATATG
The DNA here is from genome assembly GCA_029963845.1 of Rhamnusium bicolor. Classification (NCBI taxonomy): domain Eukaryota; kingdom Metazoa; phylum Arthropoda; class Insecta; order Coleoptera; family Cerambycidae; genus Rhamnusium; species Rhamnusium bicolor. The sequence goes on along the minus strand of JANEYF010004054.1, from coordinate 2,272,962 downwards.
TATATATATATATATATATATATATATGTGTGTATATATATATATATATATATATATATATATATATATATATATATATATATATATATATATATATATATATATATATATATATATGTGTGTATATATATATATATATATATATATATATATATATATATATATATATATATATATATATATATATATATATATATATATATATATATATATATATATATATATATAAAATACTTGTCCAAAGTTGTGACTCCTAAACGTTAATTGGATGTCCTAGCACAAGACAGATATATATTGTATATACTCTTGCTAACCTAAACAGACCAACAACTATTAAATGAGATTGCTAGTGTTTGATCCAAAACTTCCCACCAGGCCAAGTGCACTTTTAGATACACTTTTATATGTCATTGGGATGAACACATTTAACATTTTTTGATGAAAATTCATCAAAAATGTGAAAAAGTGTCTGGGTCGTATAGACCGAATTAGACGTCAAATTGCGAAAAAATGCAGTAAGTTCAATACTGGTGTGAGACAAAAAGGGCTTTTCGGGTGCAAAAAAGTTTTAACCTCTGGATTATTATCATTGGTTGAGTTCAAAATCAAAATTAATTTCAACATAATGATAATAAAGAGGTTATCACTGGTTAATCCTTCTCTGCACACGAAAAGCCCTAAAGTTCTTTGAACGCCGACTGGGTCTGTCCTATCACATAAAATGCATTCACGGTACCACAGATTTAATTCGTATTAAATCTTTAACGGCACTGTAGGAAAAAATTTAATATGTGATTCGTTTCTATAGACTCAGGTGGCGTGTGAGGAAATATATATTCTCGATCTATTCAACCCGGACATCGCCAAAGGAAAACTTTTCTCACTCTTATGGACTGATATGGCAGTGAACGTGTCAGTATGATTTTTCTAGAATACTCAAATAGAACAGGTTATATATCGATCTTGTTATCAGATATTTAAAATAACAGGACCTTATTTTGTTGTTAAAAAAATCGACATTTACTTGAAATGAGAAATGTATAATTGGTTGCATAACATTGACCACTTGTACTTACACATAACAAAATTACATTATATTAAAAAAATAACATACAATTTAGAATGTGGGCGTCCTTGCTCTACCAGTTTGCTTGGCCGCACAATAAATTGCTAATCAAGCTTTCACAAGTCCAGTCTTATTCTCGCTTCAGTTGTTTTCCGGTAATTTTTATTTTAGTCGACCTTCGAAGATACGTCATGTCATGTTATAAGATTACGATCAAAATTCGCTCACCTACAAATTGTAAATTAGTAGCGCTTTTACACGGTAATTAATTTTCGATGTTTTTATTCTAAAGAAGCTGACCTTTTTTAGAGTTCTGTGTTTACAATAGCAAACAGACAACTGTTCATTAAGTCTCAAGCCAAGTGGTCTCGAATTTACTAAAGGTCATACTGGAGAAAATTTGTATCGCTTAGTACTTGCATTTTAATTGAATGCTAAGACTATAGATTTTTAGTCAATCGCTGTTATAAATGGGAGACGTGTAAAAAATTTACATGAACAATAAACTACAATGTAAATAGTTAATAACATAAATCCGAAATTTCAAAAAAAATTGTTTTTGATGCTCAGGTATATCCGAAGGTAGTAAAGATATAAAGAAATAATTAATACACTTGAGGATAGGTAATTGATACAAACTCTCTTTCAAAGATTAAATATTTTCGGGTATATTTTAGATAAAAGGAGTTGATTCAAAAGAATATTTTATTGTCGTTACCTATAGAAACATTAAAAATTGCTTGGATAGTACCTATGCATAATACATCTTTAATGTTATATAGAGTATCCCAAAATGAATGGGGCAGATTGCTTTCATTTTTTCCTGCATTCTAAGATAAGATAGATAACAGTTAGGTTGTCAATGCAACACTTGCTATACGCAAATAAGCTGATGCATGCGATTGATAGACATCGGCGATAATGGATAAAAAGAACCATTAGATGTCCATTAAATAAGGATTGTCTGCAATATGGACATTCAATGGATATGCCTGATATCTGTAATGTGTTGTGATCATATCAACATTGAGGATTTATGTATCAATCAGGATAGGATTACAATCTTTTTTATGACATACAGACCAATATTCTAGACATATGTATACGACATGAAAATCTATAACAAACCTGCAACAAGTTATTTTGAATCGGTCTTAAATATTTCTTCAATATGCTCATGTTTTGTTGCAATATGCACAGCTTATTGTAAGTCTTCAAAGGTAATATGTAGGTAATATTTGTTGTAATTGAGGAAATAGGCAAGTATTTAGATTTAATTGAAAAAACCGCTGCCAATTATTTGTGGATCAGAACTTCCTCACCGTAGTAAAACTCGACGTGTGGTGGAGTAATTTTTGACGTTTTAAAAGTCACATTTTTTGACGTTTCAAAAAAGTCACATTTTTTGACGTTTCAAAAAGGTCACATTTTGACATTTCAAAAAAGTCACATAGGTGGAATGTCACTAATATTTTTTTTAGACATTGGGACCGGTTTTGCTCATCAACGAATTGAATCTCTTCCTTGACCTTTAGAATGTGTGTACCAATTTTGAAAGCTTTATCTCAAATACGGTAGCTGCTATCGTGAACCACACAGACACACAGACAGACAGAAAATTTTTTTCTGTCTGAAATTTTGTGTATCGTCATAATTCGTCGAGATTCGTCCAGAAATGCAATATAGATTTTCAAAATTTTTTTCACGAATACATAAAGTTATACAGCACAGCTGCTAGGGTTGCCAGATCTCCGACGCTCAGCTAGTATCTCCTGTCTTTTTTATCATAATCGCCGACCTACAATAGATACAAGCAAATCTCCGGCAGAACCCGCATGTATTTCTTTTGTTCACCAGTGTTCACCATGTTAAAACATATCAAACAGCACTCCTCCAGTGTATGTGCTCCGGCACTATCAACACTGTCAATGATAAACAATAATGATAATTATTAACCATTTATTTTTTCACATTTGGCGCTCATTTCAAAAGGAAAATCAGCGTACAAATAAAAAAAATTATGGTTAGTCGCAATTTTCTGATATCAATTTCAGAGTTTGGCGGGTAGTACTTCTACTGACAGATAGACGGATATTCGTAACTGCTATAGTGTTATTAGCTAATGTCTTGCTTATACTCTGAACTCGTTTTAAAATACTTTGTAAATTAAATGTAACAATTTAGTTGCTGTGTGACGCTGTTCAAAATAATAAATTCGTTGAATATTTCAAATGTTTCGTGAATTACCTGTAGCGTATTTTAGTTTTTACTTTTTTCTTAGTGTATAAAAAATGTGTGGCCCCATTTAGCAATGAGTAGATATATTGCCCACCAAACTCATTAGCGGTAATTTGGAAGTTATTGCGGTTTTTCCTTTAAGATCAATGGCTTGACACTACTTGTTTTATATGTATGCTGGAAAAACCTCCGGCAAAGAGTGAGTACAGATCTGGCAACCCTAAGATGCATAGACTGTCAAGTTACACGTTGGGTCTTCCATTTTACTAACAAAACGGCAAAATGATTAAATTTACCTGTAGGTCAAGATAACTGGAAAGTATAACAAAGATAATTTTATACTAAGCGGAAGTTATTAACGACCACCAAATAACAAGAAAAATGTGATCCTTTATTTCGAGCTAAGTCTTTAACAACAACATATGCGCTTCTTGTTCTTTTGGTGCGGATATCTCCCAAAGGCACGAAATAACAATTAAACAACGTAAATGTTTGTAAGTTCTCTCGGTTCCTTGCGGATCGAAGCGAGATTTACGTAAGTGGTTTGCTCGCGCTTTCGCCCATAGTTAGTCTTTAGCGTTTGTTGCGCGATTTTTTGCAGCAAATTGGAAATTTTCAATTCCTTGTGCTTTCTTTTCTGCTTGTGTTGAAGCCAAAGTTATATAGCAACAAATTATTTAAAAAATAGATTTTAAACCACGACGTCATATTTTTCAAATCTATTCCCACCTTATCAAACTAGACGGGGAAAAAATTTGCCTGTATAAATTTTTGTTTTTAATTTTTAAAAATGGGCGTCCCACAAAACTAAAACCTCTGATTTATAAATTTTAATCTGTAACACTAGCCTAGCCAATGGAAGTGTGCCCCATTTTAAAACCGAACAAAAATTCGAAAACGGCTGCGAGTTATCGCCAGATATCACTGCTGTCGGCGGTACCTAAACTAGTCGAAAAGGTCGTTCTGAAGCTACTAAACACCGCCCAGGACGATCTTGAAATCATTGACGATTTTTAGTTTGGATTCAAGAAGGGACGCATCACGACTCAGCAGATCGTCAGGATCATCAATGATGTGAAGCGACACTAAAATATCGATGAAAGCACCACCATGGTGCTCCTGGATATTAAGAAGGCCTTCGATACTGTTTGGTTGTCCAGTATCATGTATAAACTGCATCAGTACGACTTTCCGGGCCACTTAACCCAACTGATATACTCTTACTTGCATGGCAGAATGCTGTGAGTAAGAGTGAACAAAACCCTCTTAACATAGAGGCATATTAGAGCAGTCGTACCGCAGAGGTCGATTCTCGCGTCAAAATCCGAATTTCCGTGATTTTCGAACACCAAGCTTGCGATGTACGCCAACGATATCGACATGTACTACCATAGTGATCATTCTTAGGCTAATGAGCAGTTGCTAAAGGTGCACATGGTACGGACGTCAGACTACTACGCCAAGTGGAAGGTTAAGGTAAACGTCGCCAAACTGGAGGCTATTGTTTTCACTAGAAAATTTACCAATAATAAAATTATTACACCTATTTCGATGGGGAGGTAGTCAAATTGAGACGAAGTAGACAGTAAGATATTCAGGCGTAACTTTGGATAAAGGATTACATTTTGGAAAACATGTAAACGAGACGATACGTAAAGTCTATTCCGTATCCAGGAGTCTATATTCCCTGATGGCGAGGAATAGCAGACTAAACGGGGATAACAAAAAATTGATTTATACTATAATAGTGAGACCGGCCCTAACGTATGCTGCGCCGGCCTGGTGTTCCGCGAGCGCGACGACGTTACACAAATTGGAAGTTTTAGAAAATAAATTTCTACGCCTAATAAGTAACTCAACAGGATACACCCCCTTAAGGGAATTACGCCAAATTTGCAACGACATTGTACCCATAATGGACTATATTAGAGATAGTTCTCAACGATTCTATGAATATAAACTCTCTGGTAGTCCCCTAACCGCCAACATCACTTAAATAAGGGGAGTATAATGCGTCTTTTTGGATAAAACACAAATTATCATACCAGACGTTACCAATATTTCCACAAACTCTTTAGGCCACCACGCCACTCTTACAATCCCTTCTATAAATAAGGTACCAAAATTCAAAATGTTCACCTTTCTCTTCCTTTCTTTTGCTTATTTTTGTCTTTTAAATTCCCTTCAAAATTTTTTCCAAATTACCATCAGTAAATTGCAGAACGTTATAAATATACAAACATTTTCTTCTACGTGAAAATAAACGGAGTTGGACATTCCAGCTCTCTACCTCAGTATTGTTTGAAGACGAGCTTTTTCACTGTGGCAATTTGGCTAGCCGTGGTATACTTAAATTCAAAATTTTTATTTTTTATACACCAATTTACTCCCGGACCAGCCGAGATTCTTCATTATCTGACCATCTATCTCATCCTAATTAAACACCACAGGTAGTACAACCTCCTATATCCCTGAGAGTACCTCAAGGTACTTTGTACGCAAGAGGACTACACATTTAGAGAAAACGAACAGGCACCCAATATCTGATTATGCTAGAAATAATTTCTGGTTTAGAAAAAATTCTAGCTCCTCGACAAAAGATCGAACCCCGGACTCCAGGATGAGAAGCAAGTGTCCTTACCGCTCGACCACAAAGCCACACTTTATAAATTTAGTATCTGATATATCACCCTCTGTCGATAAAATAAATGAATACAATTTAACTCGCTAAGAAAAAATCTATGCCGCGTTAAAATTTTGTGAGGAAGCTTTCTTATGTTTATTTACATATTATTTAAGAATTTACTATTGTATATACCAATGATTTTATTGATTTTGTTTATATTTTTCGTAAATAAATATATTATATTATTATTACTATTATTATACTCTTCATATTCCTAGCCACAAATCTGAGATGTACAAATCATCATCTTCTTACATGGTAATTTTTTCTTTTAATAAAATTGCTAATGATATTGTTAAATTTAGTTATCAAACGTTCAAGCGTAAAGTAAAGGACTGTTTTTAAGCCGCTAAAGAATATTATCAAGGTTTTAAATATATTTTCTTTTAATATAATAATTACTGTTTAGGTTTTAATGTATTTTTTTTTTGTATTTTTAGTATGTGTATTTTATATTTTGTGTTTATTCTATGTATTTTTTTTTTGTATTCTGCTTGTCCCTCTGGTTGGAATTAATACCTGCCAGTTTAAATAAAGTTTATAATTATAAAGTTTATTATTATTAGCATGGTACGTGGCCTCTACAATACATCTGTATTCAGTTTATTATAATGTGCCAGCCGACGGCGATGTCATTTTTTTATAGTTGGCAGAGTTCTTAGATAATAAAGCCGAACTGTTACTTATAAAAAGATGTTATGTTGATTTACTGAAAATGATTTTTTTTTTAACAAATCTTTCAAAAAAAATCTTTTTTGTATTTTTAATTACATGCAGTGTAGTTGGCTAAAGCACGCTTAATGTAACTAATCCCTGTTTATCTGCTCTTGAGTTCGAATTTCAGCTCCGACAGATGAATTGTCGGAGGGAATGGTAATTGTGTCCATATTTTCTCAAAGTGTAACCTCTTCCTGCTCAGCTTCTGCTTTAGGATTTGGGAATTGTCTAATTTACGTGGTGCGTTTTTTCTTATTTGTTGTTATGTTAATTGTTTTTTATAAATTGGGATAATTGAACATTTGCCCCATTTATCTGCGATACACCGAAAATAAGGCTAAAATCAACATTTCGTCTGCATAATGACTATTTGTCACATTCTGCTCACATAGATATGATACAATCACAACTGAAATTGTATTACAAAGTTGTAACTTTTATTAAAATATTTGATGTGTTTAAATATTATACCACCTATAGTTCCAGTAAAAATAAACAACAACAATGAGTTAAAGATAAATAATATAAAGGAAATATTTATCCTTGAGAATGGTTTATAACTGAAAATTAAAAATTTCAATTAATCATTCCTTTATGCAATCGAAAATGTCAGATATAAATCACCAACCACCAGTAATAGTAGAACAATTTTCAGATGAAACATTTAAAGCAAAAAAATTGTATTTGTTTTAAATCAAAAAATTCTGATAGTATCTAAATAACGTACATACTTTTAATATATCATATTTGATTTGAAATCAAATAGTTATCTATTTTTATGTAAATACACCTACTTTTGACCTCAATATCAGGTTACGATAATATACCTACTAACTAGGCAAATAAATTATATCACAACTTCAACACATTGTTGGACAGTCAATTAAAACAAATATCATTTCTGAATAATACTAAAATGCTAGATATATGATAAAATTAATTTTAATTATTTTAAAGCCAAAATAATATAAAAGTACCTAAAAAAAGATGACATTTTATTTGCTTCGTATTTATGCATTTCTAAAAAAATTTAATAAAACAATTATTGGCTATTACATAAGCATTCTTTTAAACCTAATACAATAATAATGTTATATAAATACCTATAAAAGTTTTAGATAGAATATAAATCAATCACGGCCTCTCAAATACATTTTATCGGAGAAACTATTAAAACAACTACTCAATGTAGGAGCAAGATTGCATTGGATTAAATAATAGTATTTTTAGTATTAGAAGCAAAAGATATTGAGAATACTGACTCACCAAAAAGAAAATATTACGTTTAATGACTAGCTTCAGTTACAATACAAAAAAACGAAACCTCCTAGGCTGCCAATATAGTCATTAAGGACCGTCAGTAAATAGTAGATGACGTAAAAACCAGGGGTTGATCCAGGACACTGCGCTTACATACACGTATTAAATATATGATAAATTTATATGTTACCTTTTAATTGGCGATTACATAGCTTCAAAATAACAGGAGCAATAAATATTTCACTCAACATACAACACGCACATTTGTAATTTTTACAGTAAATTAGCAGCATCTGTTCTAGATGTTCAGGAGTTAACTTTGGACGCCTGTTACTCAAAATACATATATAAGTACAAACGAGTCTTTAAAAGATCGAACAGATGTTAAATATATGAAGTATAAACTGACAAAACCAAAAAAATCCTTATCTCATGAAGGGATGTAGATAGCGGAAAAATAAATAGAAAGACACCCCCTGATACGCCCCGTCGAGTTTGGCAGTCTTCTGTCCAGTGCCAAAGTCTGAGTCCTTGAACGAAAAATAAAAATAGTTTGAAAAAGATTCTTTAAAAAATCGAATAGATGTTAAATATGTGAAGTATAAATTGACAAAACCAAAAAGTCCTTATAAGTCGTGAAAGGATGTAGATGTAGAAAAAATAAATGACAAGCGACCCCTAAGACCACACTGTCGACTTTGGCAGCCTACTATTCTGTTCAAAAGTCTCAGTCACTGTGGACGAAAAACAAAAAAAGTTTTGAAAAAAGTTCTTTAAAAGATCGAATAGATTTTTGTTGGCTGGCCACATTAAACGTCTGCTGAGCGTGTGAAATATAAAATGCGTCGTTTGCATTTATTTCGTCGATCAAAATGAACAAAATAATAGCTTACTTCCTCAAACCATATGCCTTAACGCGTCACAACAGGCTGTGGTGGTAATGGCGTATTCGACAGTTAATTTTCAAATAATTTTCTTCAAGATGGCGCTTTTGAAAATTTCTTCACGCTGGCTATTAATCTGTCGTCTATTGTAGTATAGCAGTCTCAAACAGTTTCTGCAATACGACGCGGCGTCCATGTGCTAAACATGTTACATGTGGCTAATAAATTTATATACTTGTATGTGTTTTTTTAAGCGCACTGCAGATGCCTTTATATAGGGAGCTGCTTTGGTTACATACAGTAACACACGTCTTTCATTGTTCTCCAAATCAGAGTTCCATATTTTTCTTAGAACGAAAAATAACAAGCACCATTTGGGGTTAACTGCGGAAAGCGGATATTGCCACAAACGGTTACTGCCATTCTGATGACCCGTATAACGAAATCGAGCGCTGCGGCCACAGTGGAAGGGTTAAAATTGTGCTTCTGCAAAAAGATCTATTTTTCACCATGTTGTATACCTATGTACGATACGATGTATGCACGAACCTGGAATCCTCTATTTACTCACGGTCTTTAATAATCATATTTCATTATTTTGGATTTCCTCAGACGCTGGTAAATACATGTGTCATATTTATTTTGACAATTTAAATTGGTAGATCAATTATAACTTTGGTAATCATAATGACATTCATGACATCTCACCTAATCTAAACGAGTCCATTCTATTTACATTTAAAAAATGTGACATTTTATTTCCTTCGTATTTATGCACAAATTATTGGGCATTACATAAGAATCCTTTCAAACAGGGTCGGACAGAGTTGACTAGACCGTGCGATGGCAATTGTGACTACATACTCTCTCCATTGTAACTGCGGGTTCAAATCCCGTCACCGGCACTGACAATGTCGCTGTGAATGGTTGGGTGTTCACGTTTTTTCAAAAGTGTAACTCTCGCTCGTGCATCCTCGGTTTTGGATTCAGGGGTTGCCTAATTTCTGGTCTGTTTATATATTTATTATTATAATTTATTATGAAGTACATTAATAAACACCCATAGTTTCTTACGTTTTATACTGTCACTATTATCTAATTGCGCTAGTATAAAAGTTTTAGGTAAATAATAAATCAAACACGACACCTCAAACACATTTTATCGCAGAAACTATTAAAACTACCTACTCAATCATGAACTAAAATTTACATAACATAAATGAGGCATGTAAAATCGAATCCCGCTATCTCCAACTTTGGTCGATATTCAAATTTTTGGCGGATCTAATACGAAATTTTCCAAGAAATCTATATATGTAAACAATAACTTTCAAATTCTACTAAAAACCTGTTAAAATTGTAAAATTGATCGAGTTTAATTTAAAAACCCGATATCTCCTTCCAACTATTACAATTAAACACCGATATCTCCATTTTGGCCAATAGCGGCTGTGTACGATATAAGCATGTGATTTCGTCAGATCGTCTTGATCTGTTAAACAAGTTGGGTGCTAGTGCATTTAATAAGTATTTTTGTGTTTTTAAAATATTGAAATTGATGAATATATGAAACCAAAAGAAAAATGTGCTCATATTAAAAGAATTCAATTGTTTGATTTAATAAACGCTACTTTTCTATTTTGGGTCTATTCTTATAATTACAAAAATGGTGGCAATCACTTGTCAGCTCCTAAGAAACTTATAATTAAACCCCGCTGTATTTATGACAATTACAATCAAACCCCGCTGTATCAATAACAATTTAAATCAAAACGCGCTATATTCATTATTCAAATCACAATCAAAGCATGATAACTCCATTCGAAAATCGTCAAAAGAAGTAAAGAAATAGTACTTATGTTGACGTTTTTTTAGCCGAACTACATTCTTTTACTTTACATTTTCTTGGTTTACTGTAAAATTTTGTATTTTGGAGTTAGCTAGGTTAGAACCACAGACAAAGAACCTATATTAAGCCTCAAATAATATATTGTTATTTGTCTGATTATTCCAATAATGCCCTATAAAGTAGACATTTTAAAATGGGAACTTGGTAACGGTTGTTTGGATTCTAATTAAAGGAATAAATTGAGCAAGTTTTTACAAATTACAGAAAATCAACTTTTGCTAAACTACACAAAAAATATTTGATGAATTTAAATTCAATTTTTGCAGGAAGAAAGTTTTTCAGATCTTTCATTTGAGATGCCGCAAGAGGCAGGGTATCACTTAAGATTTTAAATTAGGGATGGCTGGGGAAACAGCTATAATTACCCCCCTCCCCTCGGTCTCATTTAACAGACTAAAACCGCGATTAAATATGTCTCTCTGTTAAAAATTAATTATTTTGATTTTGGTTTAAATTCACAATATGCCAACCAGTTTAACACTGACTGTTAATACCATGTTTTTTTTTAAAGAAAGACGTTGGTGACACGTTTAATATTAGCACTTCATGTATCATTAATTTCCAAGAACTAATACGGAATTGCCAGTATCTCCAATTTTGTGAGATGTGGATTAATAAAACTGATTTAATTTAATTTAAAACTATTTATTTTACAAAATATAAATATATTATACATGAGATAAAAATAAATATTAAACTTAAATAAATATATTATGTATTTAAACAAATTAAGATTATGATAATAAAGCTCTCATTTTCACTATAAGTTTATAAATAATTATTTAAAAAAGTATTCATGAGTATCAATAAACTATACATAATTAAAACAATACAAACATAAACTATCAAAACAAAAATTTTAAACTACAGGGTAGCAAAATATTTTCTAACGCTTAGTTTTTGAATGAAAGTGCTTTATAATAACATGTTTTGATCTCCACGACTTTTGCTCGAAATCGAACTAGTAGAAAATCTAAAATAAGGCACCATCATCCAATATCATAAATAATAGCAACAATTTTAAACATCTTAAACAATATAAATTTGTTCATAGAACTTACTTACTTAATATATCATAGATATATGGGACCAGAAATCACCGGGTTTTCAAAAGTCCACAAGAAAAGTAGACCGTAAAGATATTTCTTAACTTAACGTCGAGCTTCCAAAGTCAATACTAACTTGAGCATCAGAAGTCAAGCAAAACAAATATTACCCGGTCTATTTCCTTTGCAGAGATTTTTACTCGCCGGTAAATATTTTACTTAAATATATAAAATTTTACTGGAAATTACCTTCCTTTATATATAACTATTTATATGCCATACTAGCATATTAAAATAAGCACAATTGTAGTAATACCCTACACTGTACTTATTTTGCTGCATTTTTAACAAAATGCGTTGTGTTCCAAATAACCTACACCTCACCGATTTTCCCCCCAAAAAATAAATATAACAGTTATTTAGTTCCCTATAAAATTACTTTGGTATGTTAAAGTTGTTTTATAGCAACAAAATAATTGTACTATGTACAAGTATAAAAAAACTAAATTTATAAGTTATACGGATGGCAAAATTGATAAACTAATCTTTGCGACCGTTCCGTCTTCTTCATAATGCCCTTTTTGTAGTACTGCCTTATAGACCTACTCAGCTTATCATAATTCATAGCTGGCCTGTTCTTCCTTTTTACCCCAGAGCCTGGCTACTTTAACTGAGTCTTCTATTTTGAAAATACCCTTGGTACGATCCAACCACCTAATACACGATCCGTGTGTTTGGGGGGACGCTAAGAGTTCTTTAAGAAATTGCCAGAGGTGAATGTGAGAACCAGATCTAGATGTGGTGGGTTTTGGCGATTCTGTTTGGGGTGGGGCTTCTTCTTCATCATCTGAAACAAGCAAATTAATGCAATACAGAAAAAACTTTATAATTTCAGTTTTATAACATTAAAAATAAATTGATTCTACAATAATACAAATTTCAACTTGCTAAAATCCTATTGTATTGGCCAGTTATAATTTATGACTTAAACGATAATTTTTTAAGAAAATTGTGAAATTATGTTAATTTGTTTATCTTTGGTAATAAATTACGGATACTACTGATTTCAATTAGAATTTTTGTAAATAGAGAGTGTATCATGTCACGCCCTGTCCGTAAAATACAAATTTAAAAAGGTAAAATAAGTCGAAAGGGAAAAATTGAAAATTTCGACTTCACCTTCTTATCAGTTATTTGCAAAAGTTCTGATACAATGTGGGTTTTTAGGGTAAAATTAAAATTAGTTAATAATTTGGAGCATTACCATTTTATTTAAGATATAAGCAGATAAACAAGTAAAGAGTAACTTTAAATCTATTAGGCATTTACTCATATATTATTACTATTGCTTGTTGAATTTGGGAAAGTATGTCCGCGTGATACACCTGATACACTTTTTCTTTGATGAATCCCCAAAGAAAGAAGTCAATCGATGTTGTATCAGGTGACTGCGGGGGCCAATGAATTTGTTCAACCTTCGAATCTATCGTTGTGGAAACGTTGATCATAATACATATTATCTTAATAAACATTTTTAGGTTTTATTCTCTCAACGTATGTTTAATAATAACACCATCAACCCGTGATACTTTATGAATGTTTTTACATATTTAAAAACTTAAAATCGAATGTATATGTTATTAAAATAGTCCATGTGTCGTATCTCTAATTTTCTCATATAATTTCATGGATGTATTTCTATTGGTCATTGGGAATAATAACTCCTATTATAGTCTAAAATTATCTTTTTATACCTTTTTTTAACTACTTTATTTCATTAGATCTGTTACTTCCTGAAGTTTTCTTCTTTTATGTTCACACAATGTATAATACTTTTACTTATTAACTTATTTTTACACAATTCATCTTCTTCCAATCCATCGTTGTGGAAAACGTTGTTTTAAAAAATTACGCACATAAATTGCAAAATGTGCTGGTGCTCCGTTATGTGGTATCAAATAACCTGCCTAATATTAGGAACATTTTCAAGTAGTGAGAGTAAACTATCAGTTAAAAATTTCCGATATCTTGCAGGAATAAGGCGATCAGGAAAAATAAGTGGTGTGATTACTAAGTTGCCAAGTATTCTGCATTGGAAGTTTACTACATCGTCGTCTTTGAAACTATCGATTCGGATTTTTATCACACCAGAAATAAAGATTGTGCAAAATAATAATACTTTCTTAGGTAAAGATTGAATATTAGTCTAGCTCTAGCCAACTACATATATAGGAGGTTTCAAATGTTCTTGTTTAAAATGCAATATTCTTATTGGAACAATTTTAAAATATGAAACCAACAAACAGTATGTGTATGTTTAGGTCCTAATTTTGAATCTAATATAATGCAATTGTCTTATCAGAAGCTAAAACGCAGTATCTACTTACAGATACCATGTTTTATTATGACATTTCCATTATAGCGTACAGTTTATTCTCAAATTAATTCGTTTCAAATGATATTACTTTTGAGTTGTTAATCCATTTCGATGAGATTAATTAATTTTGAGAAGAAATTTAGCATCAATTTCATTTATAAATAATACGGTTTCGTGAAATAATTAAAACACAGCATTTGATAAAATTATTGTAATCGTCAAAAAAAAGCTTATCAGGCTTGGGAAAAAATTTACACAGAAATTTGCTCCAGCAAAATCTACACTCAATATCGAATAAAATTGCTACTACTGCTCAATCTTATTGCTCAGTTTTTATACAATATTTAAAGCAAGTAGAAATGGGACATTTATTCGATCAAGATCACATAAAAGAACTTAATTGGTGAAAAGAAAAATTGTGAGGTGCGTAGTTACAGCGTTACGAATAATTGGACTTTATGTTGTCACTAATATAATACGTGACAAGATGTTTTTGATGACTGACAGATAAAGGCCTCATAAAAATGTTTTCTTCTGGAAAAAACCTAAATTAAAAACAACTCAAAATTATTTCGTTTAAAAGGTTAAAATATTTTAACATTCCTTATGATCCTGTACGTATAAAATATATGCGCTCTCTTTCGATTTACATTAGAATATGTTAAATCTTAAAGTTGCTAACCTTCACACAGTCATTATATCTATGAGTATACAACGCTCTTTTACGAAATACCTAGTAAATCATTAGAGATAGTATAATATGAAAATATTATTCAATATGAACAGCTCATTTAAATATAGGTTTACGGTTTACATTTATAACTACAACCACAAAAGAAAAAAAATTAATTTATTGTACTTATAATAGTTTTCTTTTACATTATCTATATTTAGGATTTGTCTTAAAATTAGGGACAATTTCCAGGTTTATCCTATGAAGTCTTTTCAGAAACAGTTTTTCCCAATAATTGGTATATAATTACAAATATTATCCCGAAAACTAAATTCCAAAACCAATTTTTTTTAGAAGATTGTTGAGTATGATACGCAAGCACAGCACCAGAATTTAGAAATATCGTTTCCTCTACGTCATGTGTATCTTGGAATTAAGACATCAGGCAAGATACAATTTAAAATCATTTCTAAAATAATGCAGATCGGAATGAATTAACTAATAAATACTTCTCGGTATAATAAAGTAATGTTCTCTGCAACTAAATTATTTGGTAGTAATGATCTACAAATATACTGATTACTGAAGGCTATTTGTCAGAATGGTTTAACAAACCTATTTTCATTTTTAATTTACGAACCAAGAACAATATATTCTGAATCATGTGATTGATTCTATTGATTATTATAGTAGACGTCATAAAAAATATCAGTGGGTTTCAATGTAACTATATTTTTATTTATGTACGCACAATTAGCACATACAATTTATTTCATTGTTTTGCTATTTTCTCTTTTTCCTACTTACATAGATCAATCATTGTAACAAAATTTAACTATAAACATAATATTTTTCAATGGACTATAGATTAAATAATTATTATACGACTTCCCAGAATGCACTTTACTCTCCAAGTTCTCACTTTTTGAAACAAATCACTTCACATCATTCATCAAAGGAATAAAGTGGATTACTCTCAAACACCTCTGAAACTTTTGGCGGTTGTTTTTCTTTGGTTTTTCCTTTTTTTACACTTTTTTTTATTTTACGAAGTGTAAGAAATCATGTGAGGTTTAATATTGATAATGTAACATACAACGGGTCATCATAAATGATCGAAAACTACGTCATCAATTAGTTCCCTTTAACAGCTTCGTCAAGTCCAGCCCTCGGCAAATTATGGTTGAAAATGAGTCCTTAGATACATAATTATGTGCAAAAATCCTCATCAGGTACTGCTGCAATATGAAAGACACAAAATCACGAGATAAAAGGTACCAATTGATCACATGGTTTTTTATCATTAATGAAGGCTCTGTAGTACCTTTTCTAGATTTTATTTCCTCAACGTATCTTTATTAAGGACACCATGAACCAATGACATGCATTATATATGTTAGTAAATTAGTTAAATTTTTATATTCCCAATTCCCGCAAATAATTTCATAGATGCATTTTTATTGACCATTGGGCATAACAACTCCTTTGTATTGTACTAGTCTAAAAATATTGTCTCCTTCAATTACTTTATTTCATTAGATCAGTTACTTTTTCTATTTTCACACAAGATGCATAATACTTTTACTTATTCTTACATAGGTTATCTTCCTGTTGCGCCCCATATCCTTCTTAGTTGAGTCCATATATCTTTTATAAGTATGAACAATGTTCCATCATGCTACTGAAAGAATACAAGCGCGGGAAGGCATAGCAGTGTGGTAACTGCTTCCATGAGGCGTACGGTTTCAAATTGTACAATTAAATCATTATCTGGTGTTTTTCCGCTTTACCAAGCAAAAGCATAATCCTTAGAATCTCGAGCTTACAGTGGATTCATTATAAAACTATTTATTATTTTTTAACTTACCCATAAAAGGGCTGAGTTTTGTACATCAGTTACTTTCTGAAGTTTACTTCTTCCATGTTCACACAATTTGCATAATGCTTTTGCTTATTCTCACACAAATCATCTTCTTGTTGCTCCCCGTATCCTTCTTAGTTGAGGCCATAGATCTTTTACAAATATGAGGTCGATCATGCTACTGAAAGAAATACGAGTGCGGGAAGGGAATGCAATGTGGTAACTGCCTCCATGAATCGTACGGTTTGAAATTGTACAATTAAATCATTATCTGGTATGTATTCTGCTTTACAAAGCAAAAGTGTAATCCTTAGAACCTTGCGCTTATAGTGGATGCACCATGATGCTATTTTCTCATTTCTAAACTTACCCATAAAAGGGCTGATTTTTATACATTGCCATAAATGCAAAATATTTTTATCGTTTCCATTACACAGAGTGTTTCAATAATGTCACGGAAAACTTCAAGGTGTGAGTCCTCTCGTCAAAAGAAGCAAAAAATATTAGAATAACGCTTTTTCCTAAAATGATTCCTAAGCTGTCTACGATGCTTTGAAAGTATAACCCTAAACAAGCTTTTGAAATAATTACTTAGTGATGGTTGGAAGTACCGGCTTCAAACTTGGCAAGGAAAATTGTTTTTATAGTAGCTACGTACACCAAAAGTTTCGGCAAAAATTAACCAGCGAGGTACGAGTTTAAGCGGATTGGGGTGACAATCTTAGTTAAAAAAAAGAGCTTAAGAAGCATTTTAGGAAAAAAAATTTCTTGTTTTTTTAGCGAGATTAGTGACCCTCGACGTTTGTCGTGACATCATTAAAACACCCTGTATAAAAATTAGTGTTATTACCAGGTGGATGATTTTAAGATACATTTGACTTTCCATTGCATATTATTATTATTCATGTGACGGTCAGAAGTTAAATCACAATATGAACAGTTTATTAAAAAGCTTTATTCCAGTCATACCAGTATATCAACAAAAAATTTAAATGATACTTGTTGACATGCAGGTGGTCCAAACTTTTCCTAACAAACTAAACATATTATTAAACTGTACATTACTTATCTAACAACATAATTTCACATGTCTTTATTGTCATTATATTTCTTTTAGTTGCATATAAATACCAATGAAAATGTTTATGGTATCCATATTATGTTCATATAATATGTAAAAACTATTCAATTAAGCAATTTTTCTCGTCAATAAATAATAACCCACCATATGAAATAATTAATTTTACCATTGTCAATGGTAACTGCGCAGAAATCGTTTATTCCTTGGTATTTTAAACTTACCATCTGAAACATCCCCACTTGACGCGTTACTGGAAGTTGTTTCTGGAAGCCACTGCATGCCCAAATCCTCCTCTGAATATGCTGCTTTCCATATTTCCAGTTGAGCATGAAGAATCATACCACCCTGTAATAATACAAAAATTCATTACAAATGTAATAATGTGTTTAAAAGTTTCGTTTTGAAAGTTTTAAGTTCAACAAATTTATAACACATTCAAAAGATCTTCCATGCATTATAAATATTTCTGAATTGTATAAAATTTGGATTAATTTAAAATTCTTGGAACTCAAAAGTTGTTGTAAAAATTTCATGACTTTTTATGAATTTCATGGGAAATAAGGAGGAGCCCATTTGCGGGTATTTTAAAATGTAGTAAGAGCAGATACGAAAGTAGTTGTTTGGGTTTCCCGAAAATTAAGCAGTCGGTATAATATATTTTTTAAGTCTGAGTATTTAATTAAACCACACATGTTTTTATCTGCTTCTCTCTCCTGGCTTATTTATTCCTAGCCCCTTTAACTATCAAAACAATTTTAAAATAAAAGTATCTATCAAGCTTAATAGTTAAAAGCGCACGATTTTAGAAAAACCTATACGAAAATTAAAAGTAATGAGGGCATAAGTACTAATTTATTGAGTTTCTAAAAATTTCAAGAAAGTACGTGTTAAGTTTCACTGAAATTTTGAAATTTCGTGGAATAATTCAATGATATTTAGTCGATGTTGAGCTGCAAAGTACAAGATATTTTGATTAGTCATCAAATGTTCACACCAAAATAAATGATCCTTAACTAAAAAAATGAATGTACTATTAATTTGCAACATATAACGTGTTTGGCTTGCCATCTCTTGGAATGTTATTCATCAGTTAAGGTCACACAGTGGGGTGGATACCATAAATGACTCACCCTGTACCTGCCTATTGGATTTTTTGCATAAATCACTGTATATTTCCCAAGAAATAATTGCGGACATATTGCGTGATATATAAATTAATGGCTAAACTATTAAATTTAACCTAAATACCAACCTGTACAACACGCCTTTGTTGTAAAGGTAGTTCTATCAATTTTATTAAAAAACTGTAATTTATTATTCCATTAATTTACATATACAGTTAGCATTTAATTTATCGCAGGAATATGATGTATAGAAATTTTTACCGATTTGAATTTTTTACGCATTAAATGTTATTTGTGAAAACAGTTTTCTAGTGTCAGTATGAAGTAGTCGCTTCTTTATGGGTGCTAAATTGGTTCCAGGTCCAAGCTGTGAATTTCTTAAGAAATTGAAACTTGACCGGGTCGGTGGAGTAGTTGTCTAGAGCACGCGATGGCAACTAGATAATCTCTCCATCGTCCTACGAGTTCGAATTCCGCCAGCGACAGTGGCAATGTCGGTGAGAATGGTTGTATGTCCGCATTATTTTATAAGTGTAACTCTCACCAGTGTAGCTTCGGTTTTGAATTCAAAGGTTGTCTAATTTCTGTGCTGTTTTTTTATATGTCTTCTATATGTTTATATTATTTGATGCAATTGAAGCAGAATTTTTGTGCAACTTCCAAACTTTTAAAAGTTCTATAGCAAATTTCACTTTACTTCCAAAGTCTTATGGTACAATATTTGTTAAAATATATAAAATTAATTTGTTAGTGATGATGATGAATGAGATTCGGCAAGTATTTTTGTTACAAAATAATTTTTTTCTAAATTCTAATCTCAAAAGAAGAAAAACATATTATTGAAACGCAACCATTATGAATAAAAGAGTAAGAGAACTTTCTGAAGCAGCATTAATATTTTTTTTACTTCTCTGTTTTAAAAACAAAAATAAATCCGCCGAGAACCGAACAGACATTTTCAAACTAAATTTAATAGTGTGATACCATTCACAGCAGAAATACGATGTATAGATACAGTTGTAAAATATACAGACGATTAGTAATTAAAAAAATTTCATAAAATGTGTGATTTATTTCGTGAAATTTTCGTTTCATGAAATAGCAATTTTTTCTGAATTATTCCATGAAATTAAAACTTTCATTACTAAATTACTTCATGACATTCTGAAAATTTAATTTCATGAAGCTGTTGTTAAATAATAAAGTTGGATAACATTTTAAGTAGCATTCATAAAAACAGGCTAATAAAAAATAATTGCACTCTGAACACTTCAGTATAAAAAAGTGCATTAAAACAACAAGATCTGTATAGGACCATAAATTTTATATTTATACAGGGTGTTTTCTGTGGTACCTGTGTTTACTTTCATGATTATTATATATTTCTATGGTTTCACCCTTTTCAAAACTTATGTGTCTCGTATTTTTGTTGGAAAACCAATCGTGTATGAGAATAATAAAAAAAAATAAGAATTAATATGAGCAGTGACTGTACCCCTTAATTTTATTTAAAAACTGATTTACTACTCCCATTTTACTTTCTTATCTATCTATACTGATGGAGAAAGTATTGGCGTCGCGTCGCG
The DNA here is from genome assembly GCA_029963845.1 of Rhamnusium bicolor. Lineage (NCBI taxonomy): Eukaryota > Metazoa > Arthropoda > Insecta > Coleoptera > Cerambycidae > Rhamnusium > Rhamnusium bicolor. Next base: position 2,252,454 of record JANEYF010004054.1, on the reverse strand, counting down.
CGTCGTGAGAAAAATAAAAGATGAAACCGAACGTTTTGAGACCAGAAAATAGAAAATGTATCCGAATTGGCATGTCTTCTGTGTGTGTCTGCGTGTCGCTGGTCGTTTGTTGCGACCACATTTTCTTAAACACGTCTCAACGTCGAAATCTGAAATTTTGTATATAATATCTGTGACGTCCAAGGACGACTCTATTGAACATCAGTAAAATTGGTGCATCAACGAGGGTACGTCTCAAGGGGGCAATTTTTTTTGCGTCAAATCAAGAAATGTTTGTAAACAAAAATTTTTCATAATAAGAAAATACACCTAAAAGAACTCTTGACAATTTCTCGTAAGAATAACCGTTACTAAGAAAAAAGGTTTAGAATTATTATTATTATTATTTTATTTCTTTAATTTCTTATTTATATTAACGTCCTGGTGGAGTTTAGCATATTTGCTATTCCACCAGTCGACCAGGACTAACACACCAACAACCATTTCCTCCGACAACCATTTCCTCCGACAATTGCCAGATGCCGCAGCTGACACTCATACTCAGGAGAGATAGAAGTGACCTAGCCCCGTCCTGCCACACAACAATGCTCTAGCCAACTTGTGCTACCGTCTCGGTATTTTAAAACGCCACTATAAATCCACGCCCTAGCCAGGATCCAAACCAAGGACCCCTTGATCTCAAGCTTAACGCATAAGCAGTATAAGCACTGAGCAATTGAGAAATTAAAAAAATAAATTCTCTCTCGACAGTATTTCATCAATCCAATTTGAAATGAATGAAAGATAAATTATATTAGTTAGTTACATTTCGTTTTTTTCGTTTATTTTGTTGGTTTTGCTCATCTCATTTGTCTCAATTGTCTCATCTGTCTCATTTATCTCATTTTGCTCATTTGTCTCATCTGTAATATTTGTCGCATTGTCTCAAACACGTCTCAACATGGAAATCTGATAATTTACATATAATATATTATGTGACGTCCAAGGACCAACTCTATTGATTATCCAGTGAGGCTTGTGAACTAGAGAGGGCACATCTTAAAGGGTAAAAAAATTGCGTCAAAGCAAAAAATGTTTTAAATAAAAATTATTCACAATTTGAAATTAATGAAAAATAAATCAAATTATTTTATTTTGTTTCGTTTATTTAGTTAGTCTCTTTAATACCATTTGTCTCATTTAGCTCACTTGCCTCATTTGTCTCATTTTAATTTTTTCCCAAGTTCAGCAATGAAGACGAACATTCAATGACCTGCTTACGTAGGATATCATGTAGATAAATTTAAGTTGGACATTATATAAAAAAATGTGTTTGAATAAAATGCATTTTAAAAAAACGTATATCTCTTAATAACTGAGATCAAGCAACAGTTAAAAAAATAATTTACCTCAAATATAGTCCTCTTTAAAATGTATGAAAGCTGAGGTTGTGATTATTGCAGAAAAAAAAATACAGGGTATTTTAAAAGTAGATGAAAAACACAAGCTTCAGTTTCATATGTGAATTTAACTGACGCGAAACGATTGTTAATTTAGAAAAGAAATTGTCAATATTAGTGACTCTTGTATCAAACATAGCAAAAATGTCATCAAAAATACCTAAGCCAAACCCAAAAACTGAGGACAATTACCATTCTTAGATGTATTAATAATTAGAAATAGTGAAAATTAGTTTGACATATACAGAAAAGACACCAGTACTTTTATATCCCTAAGGATTTTCACCATTGTGATCAACATAAAATGACAAATTTTAGTTTTATAGTTATAGCCTATTAAGGCATTAATTAAGGATATGCTGTGATTATCGGATATTCTGTAAATTTTGTAAATTTAAAGACACTTCGAAATTACTCGACTTTTCAAAATGATTTCATACTATTCTCGATTCACCCGTAGTATTGGTAAGATTTTTAAAGATATGTATTATGTAGTTCATCGAGAAAGGGAAATAAACTACAATCCAAAAGACAAAATTGAAACAAACAAAAAGTCTGGGATTTATGAAGTTATCAATAAGGTCTGTAATCCAAAGTATGTTGGACATAATAGACGATCAATTCAAACTAGATTCAAGAAGCATATGGCTCATCTCGAATATGTTACAAATAAGTCTATCGTTGCCCAACAAGCGTTTGACAACTATCATAAAACAGATGTTAGCAAATTAAGACTAATTAGGAATGTAACAAATAACAGACAGCTGGATGCATTTGAATGCTTGAAAATTACAAATTGCATAAGCAATATGAAGGAGGGTCAATTCAATATAATCCGCTCTATTGGCTCACCAAATTGTGACAATAGCTTAGGTGTATACAGTGTGGAAATTAAGTAACGCATAATTAATTTTTTGGAAAAAAATCTCGAAAGGGTATAGCGATTTTAACTTCGGCAAATATTTTCAGTCTAATTTCAGTTTCTTATATCATTTATTTTTTAAGTTATGACGTCATCGACTTTTTTTAAGCGACAATCTGTATTTTTTATTATTGATTTTGGTAGTAGATCTTATTCTGGTTCCGACCGTATAAAATTTTCAATATGTTATTATTTAGAAAAATCGAGAAAAACAGTCTTAAAGTTCAAACAATAAAAATTCATTAAATTGGGTAAATTTATCTAGTTGCCTAAGTTTGACGGAAAGTTATCGACGGCACATTCGTTATTATTTTGAAATTATACAAATAGTTGAAAAATCGAACTAGAAATTTATTATCTGCTCAATTCAAAGTTAGTAATAACGACTTTGTTGGAGAAAAGCACCGAGTGCAGTGTTTTGGTATTTTTTGGAAAACTACGTCAGTGTTAGCTTCACAACAAGGTTCCAGCCCATTTCAGGGGCAATTCTTAGTTGTTCCAGTTCAAGTAAACAGAAGTGTGTTTGCAGTAGACAACGCCCGACTGAAATTTTAACTCGTAATTATTAAATTTTCAAAGTGTCTTTTTTATTTTATTTACTGCAAGTTTGTCGTCGATTGAAAATTTTAGTACATTGAATTCGAACTGGCACATTCGCCATTCTATGATAAAAAGTTCCTGTAACTTCATGATTAATAAAAATAATGTCCTAATTTTCTATATTTTCAATCACGTCAGTATCACGTCAATTAAAATAATTTAATTATTTAGAAAAAATGATAAAGAATGCAAAATACTAACATAATTGTAATTTTCATTTTAAAGCAACAGTAATACGAGAATGATTTGTTTACTGAATCGATAACAAAAATAATTAATTTTTACATGTGTTTGTCATATACATATAAGTCGTCCGATGCACTTAGAATATAAAGATTCAACTTCTTTGTCGTATTGTTCAAGACATATGTAAAACGTAGATGCAAACCTGGTCATAAAAATACATTCCAAGCAATTTTTATGGTCAAGTAGGTCGATTTGGAAAGACTTTCTCTTTGTATGTAATGGTAGAAAATGACTTCCCTCTTCACTCTCTTACACCCGAACAAGCCACCGAGGGCAATGCTAAGGACGAATGATGACATTGCTGGAGGCTATGCTGTCGCTTAGATAATAATATTAACTAAATATTAAAAAACATAATTATATTGCAATCTGATTATTTCTGTCTTAGATTTTTAAATTATTAATTGTCAACCTAGCTAATGGATCTAAAATGGCAAAGCAGTAAGTACATATGGTAGGGATAGGTGTTTAACACTCTAAAATTCAAAGAAAGCTTAAACTTTAATTAAGATAAAATAAAAAAAGAACTTTTAGTTATTTTCCAATGTTCATAATACTTCTGTAAATAGTGAAATAATCTTCATAGATCTGGATTTCCTTCTAATTTATACGCGCTATAAATGACATTATTTTCAACCGATTTATATTAAAACTAAGTATATTTTTCCTAGTTGTGACTAAATTTTAATCAAATAAAATTATATTCTTGGTTTCAAACACATTCTACAAATTATCCAATTCAGTTTTGCATATGGTATCGTCAAAAAAGTCAGCAAGATCCATTCTTCTCTAGAAATGTAGTTTGGACAGATGAAGCCTACATTAGCAGTGCAGGAATTTTCAACAGGCATGACGAGCACTATTGGTCTGATATGAACCCTCACCGTATAGTTGACGTGTGATCTCAGAGACGCTTTGGTTTTAGTGGTTGGTGTGCTCTACGTGGCAATCGTGTTTTAACATATCACATATATTAAGAAAATCTTAATGGCCAACGATACTACGAAATCTTAAACCAGAAAATTATTGAGGAATTTATGGACAATCTACCCTTAATTGAGACAAGAAATAAGTTCTCCAACAAGATGGTGCACAATCTCATAATATTAGGACCATTTTAGAATTATTAAATACCAATTTTGGAAATAACTGGATGGGAAGTAACGAACTAGTGAGATGGCCACCACGATCACCTGACTTAACGCCACTGGATTTTTTCTTCTGGGGCCACATTAAAAACAAATTATACAAAAAAAACCAGTACCGACATAAATTTTATAGACTGTGTGAATTCCATTTCAAATCTTCATATTTATAATGCAGTTCAGAGTGTTATGAGGAGGTTTAATTTATGTATCGAACATAACGGACAACAGTTTGAACATTTACTTTAATTTGAATTTTTATTTTGTACTTTTAATGTATTATAAAATTAGATATAAGTATTTGATTTTTTGGTCTTGGCTTGTTGAAGGACCCACAATTAATGAGATTTTCTTTTAACCTCTTAAAAATAGCTTTATTAGGTTGTTTTAAAAATATATTTCGGATACAATATCACAATTGTTATTTCTTTGAATAAAGCATTCTGGCATATTATATTTCTCATATTTTTCGACATCTTGACTTTTACAATTAACCCTTTCGATACGGTTGCCGCGTTATCATGGTCAAAAGCCATGTGGAGTGGATGTCGACGTTCAATTTATTTATTATATTCTATATTGTATTGGGATGTATTAAAACGTCAACGGTCCACTCACTTCATTATCTATGACCAATGATAGGTCAAGGGAATAGGTGGTGCATAATCGTCTTGAATAGTTGCATTTCACACTGATTTCTATTAGTATTTCATTAATGTTGAAACTGGTTGTCTCATTTCAAAATGCTTCGACAAAAACGAGTAATATTGTCTAACAAACAGCTGGAGGAATATGCTAATGAAATAATGAGAGGGATGACGAAAAGTTGGATTATTTTCCTAGCGGTGAGAGTTCAGATGAAAATGACGAGGTTGAAATGGAAATTGATAGTGTTTTACTCGATTTTGTGGACGATATTCCTCAACAATTTGCTGATGAGCTTCCGTCGGAACCTGCCGAATATAATTGGACTTTTCCATGTGAATAGATTCCCCAAATTCATGTGTATGAAAACACTGCGGGCCCTTCTCCTAAAATTGACAAAAATTCTTCAGCATTAGAAGTTTTTGAGCTAATTTTTACGGAAGATTTGGTAAATGAAATAGTAGAAGAAAGTTACCGACGGGCGAGAGATCTGAACGAGGCGAATGAAATGTTCGGTTGACGTAATTGGACGGTAAGGGGGTGCCATTAGAACGGTTGACGTGCGATTTCGTAACGACCAACAATGCCTCATTCACAGAGTACTGATAGTGCGCGATATTGCTCGTATCGAAAGGGTTAAATGGGGTGTAATTATGACAGAAACAAAATTATTAATATGCAGTTTACTGACAAACGATAAACACTGTCATAGATGACACTCGTCTACTTGGAATAAATATAAAAAAACGCAAGAAATAATCTACTAAAAGATTACTTTCGCTATTGAATACTTACACATCAAATGCAACCCCACATATGATATATAGTTTGAAAGAGAAAAAAAAATCTTTTTTTAACTAAATATCCAACGACGATTCCTATATTTTTAAAAGTTCTCGACGCCACACAAAAAAGTGCCTGACGAATGTAAAAGGTGTTTTTTCAAGAAAATACCATTATGATACATACATACATGTCCAATATTTGCTTATTTGTGTTGATATATGTAATTATTACTTTTTTTAAATACAGTTGATGAAAATTATGTTTGCTTAAAACTACTTCATAATGGATTTAATAGATATTGAAAATCTGACTTTAAATACAAATAATCGTTCTAATACAATTTCTATAAGTTATTTACATTAATATTTGCTGGTTATTTTTAATAAATTACAAATAAAAACGAAAAAACTAGGCAGGACCTTCCCACCTTTCGAGCTGGATGTAAAACGTGTGTCTGCGATGTGAGCATGTTAAATGTCCCTGCCCCACGACATAGTGGGGTTTTGGCAACATTTTCAGGTTAGGAGTTTCAGTGCTTGGCCTTGGTAGCGGAAATAGGTCGACGTTAAATATTGATTAATGAAATGATTTCTATCGTTTATAATTGTTGTTATATTTACTATAAATATACAGTAAGTAATAACGATGTAATGATATAATAATTATGGAATCATAAAAATAAGCAAAAAACATAAGTTTTCTACTTCATGACATCATAGCACATTATCATCATTGACATCATTACTTCAACATCTTATATTTCTCACGGTGCATTATTTTTCATTTTATAAGAAAACTTTTTTTACTACATCTTTTATACCACAAAGTGAGTCAGAAACGAGGTTGTGGCAATTATATTTATAATTTATTGGTACCAACTAGCTATTACATACATTTATTTTAATTACCAATTTCAAAAGATAATTACTCATTGTCAATTAATCAATTAGTATTAGCAAAGATTATAAATACCAAATCTTTAGTACTAGTAATGCTGTAGTATTTGATATCACAGTTACATTCTAAGCTCACCCATAAATCGTCATCGTTTCCATAAGCCAGTTATTCTTTCCAAAATTTTATTTTTATACATTTTTTCTCGACGCATAATCAAGTTCAGACGTAACAAGTTTGCTACATGTAGATCACACTTAAGTAGTTACTCCAAAGTATTCAAATGATGGTTGTTCAGTTCATGCAGTGTTGTGTAGCTTTCGAAAACTTAGTTTTGAAAATTTTATATTTTTGATCTGTTAAGTTGTTTATTATTTTCAAGAAAGGTATTTATTCGCAAAAAAAACATATTGTATTTCATTTCTAAACAAATCTTGACGAATTGTAACGAAAAATATAATTTCAGCAAGAAAAATATATATGTGTCGGTATGTATCGTGATAATAGTCACATATTTCAATATAAAGCTTCTAAATTTCGTGAATGCATCTACAGGGCAAAAAAAGGATGTTCGTTGAAGAACTAAATATGCTTGCTGAAAGGGGTCTACGGGACTCCACCTTTTTTATTTTACTTTTCAATTAAAAATTACAAGAACAACTAATAAACATATAAAAATAGTTCGTTGTTTATGTGTTGATTCATTTTTACCGTCTTATTAATATTAGCTATAACTTTATGTTTAAAGTTACACATACTTATTTGACCAACATAGTGATGACCATGTTTTGGAGTAAAAGTCACAAATTACAAAAAGAAAAGAAAGAATACACATCTCATAGTCGATTTAACTAAAAGGCTTAAATTAGTCGAATAAATCGACTAATTCGACTAAGTTGACTAAATCCATAAATTTGACTAACTTGAGATACGACTAATAAAATTAAGTTAAGAACGCTCCGGGGTCACCAGGCAACCTATCATACCCCTAACCCAATTTTTGCCCATAAATATTGTAAATATAAATTAATGCAAAAACGACAGAACTTTCTACATTTTAGAACTTCATTGCCATTTAAAATAATTTATCTAAATTATTTTAAAATCAAAATTACATTTCATAAGAACGTAATTGTCAATATCCTCATTTCCAGCGAAATACAAAATTAAGTTCCTATGAAAAAATTTATGGACAAAAATTGTGTTAGGTTGCCTGGTGACTCCAGAGCGCTCTTAACGAAACCGACTCGAGAGACAAATCCTGCTAAAAAAAGAATTAATAGAAAATTATTTATTGTTAGACTGTATTGAAAATATAGATACACTGAATATGAATCTAATGAAGCAACAGGTGCAAAAATTTCTAAGCATATTGTAGAACTGTCAAAAACGACCACTCTTTTATTTGTTGAACAAGCAATCAGATGTGTGAGGCTCGATCAAAATAATGTAGTGAATTATTATTGTAAATTATTGTATATGCTATGTTTATGGATTTAAAAACAAATTGAAAATCGTCAACGATATCGTCCAACACATCATTCAATTGGTCATATATAGATTGTATCTCTAAGGAGAATTTAAGATCAGGTAGGTCCAGTCAATTACCATTATACATCATTTATCGAACAAATAGTGTTATAAAAGTGTCTGTGTTATTCACGTAAAGAACAGTTTGAGTGCATGTACGGCAAGAAGCTAACAAATCAATTTCATCCAATGTCGTCAAACAACTGCGTGAACAGAATGATCTCACATTCCTTGATTAATAAACCAAGTGCGCCATTTAAAATGTATTACAACTTACCAGGACAACTACTAAACGAATCCCATATTTCATGTAACAATCTAAAAATTAGTGTTTGATCTAGCACTTGAAAACGCACCGACCCTGTCGCATTTTTATTTTACAGTAAATTAAAAAATTTAGTTCAAAGATGTGAGCAGGTTTATTTTCGGCCATTAGGAACGATTAATTACAGAAAAAACTAAGACCATAAAAATAAATCAGTAGGTGCAGAAGCGGTACCATGATGATTATATTTTTTATTTTATATTAAGTGTCACACTACAATAAAATGTTTTGGTTTTTCTTAAAGTAACCATTTCGAATCCATTTGATGCAAGTCTGCGTGAAGTAAATCTAAACAAAAGTGCCTACCAAGTAGTCTTGAGTGATAAATTTTCAAATAAACTGCTTTTTCTACTATCATGCAAAAAGTAGGCCATTATATACTAACTTTTAGTATATAAAGTGACTTTATTGCACTAATGCACTAACTGCACTCATTAATTGACAGCATCAATTTTTCGCTTTCTAGAAGATTCTAGGAAAAATATTGTATGCAGGACTCGTGCAAAAAGTGTTATTGCACTTGTTCAAGTCATCCTAATGGCCTCGTTGGACAATTTTCACGTTGCGTGTAATAAACACTCACTGTTTGCACTTATTGAGTAAATAACTATTGTGGATTTCTCTACGGCATAAACATTTCACGTGCAACTTTTTAGCTGGTATCCATATTTCTAAATAATTGCTAGTTTCTTTGTAGATGGAAATTTTGAAATATTTATCATGTCACCTGTGTGAATTTAACCAAAAAATATTTTAGAGATTTTTCATCTTTTCCAGATTAGTTTTATTAGAAATAGATACATAAATAGAAAATTTTACTTATAAATGTTCAACTTTTTACAAAATTATTTTTCAATGTTCCCCCTAAATAAAAATACCATTTACATAACATGTATACAAAGTACTTCTAAATGTCCTCTGCATGTACTTCTAAATAATATATTTACTCTATATAAGCATTGTATTTCAACGTATATTAAAATTTACATAAATGATATATGTATATTTTGTTAGATACTCAGAAGATAAAAGTATAAGCATGATCACTCAGTACATAATATATCACATCTGTGGTACGGCTATGGGTGATATGTGTTTATACTTTTATCGTGGGTACTTACCATATACAGTGTGTCATATTTAAAATGAAGACACCTAGTTATTTTCGTAATTTTTTGAAATTCAGATTTGAGCCTTGGCACAATTGTAGTCCTATACAAGACGTATATTTCGAGAAAACCAACTTAAATTTACGTAACAAACTGAGAAAACGGCAGTCCCCTAAATGGGGCCCATTCCCGATATTTTGCTTCGCGTTGAGGATATCGAAAAAAGTTATAAAAAAAAGTTATTTAGAATCTAATTTTTAGTCCCAATACCAAATTTCATTACGAAATTAGCATGCTTAATTTTTTCAATATTTTTTTACGATGACAATTTTGGTTTGCAATTTAGTAGGATGCCATGGAATTGGAAAAAAAATTATTGAACAGAAGTGTCGCTTTGACAAAAAATACATTTTGCAAGAAATGGAAACAAACAATTAACTTTTGGTAACTGAAATATGTAAAAAACAACAGTTTCAAGTAACAATCAGTTTTTGAGATAATTACTCATTACATTTACTTAAATAAAAATTTTAATTAATTATCGGATGTAGCCTCTTTTAACTAATCTTCCTTCAATTTGAATACATTTCTTAATTCTTTTACGATTATGGTTGGCTACTCTCCTCAGCTCTGGAATGCTGATTTCGCGACAGGTTTGTCTTATTTTAGCACAAAGTTGTTCTCTATTTCTGGGCCTTGTTGTGTAAACTTTATTTTTTGCTGTTCCCCAGAAATAAAAATCTAATGGTGTAATATCGGGTGACCTAGGAGGCCAAAGTTTAAAAGGACTATTTCTTCTTCTCCGCGCATTGTAAATTGTTCGTTCAACCACTGACGAAGAATTCTAGAATTATGTATTGATGCACCATCTAGCTGGAAAAACATCTCATGACGCACATCAAGTGGAAGATGTTCAATTGCAACCCATAATTCCGTATCGAAAAAGTTAACCAAACGCTCAACATTTAACGAGTCATTAAAGATGGACGGACCAATTGTCGGTTTCCTAAAATTTCGCACCATACATTACCTTTCTCTGAATACTGGTCTTTACAATTAATGACCCAATGAGAATTTTTTGTAGCCCAATATCTACAGTTTCAAAAAAATACCACACCATTAGTGGTAAATGTAGCTTTATCAGTAAACAAAATTTGATTTAGAAAATCTCCGTCTTCTAAAAAATTTCCCTGTGCCCAATAGCAATAAATCTAAACTTTTATTTTCATCACCTTCTTTCAAAGTATGTAGAAATTTTGGTTTATAAGGCTTGATTTTATGACATATGAAACATATTCTAAAATTCTCCTTGTCGATAATCAGTTGAGACGCTAAATTTCGTATACTCACTCTTGGATTCGCTTGATTTGCAGCTAAGATTACGTTATCTTCAGGATGCGGATGTATTCGATGAGGTTGATTATTCTAAGGTCTTTGAATAAGACTGCCAGTTTCATTAAAAAGAGCATTTATGGCGGCTGCAGTTCCATGAGAAATATCGAGTCATAAAGGATGTCTTCGATTAAATTCTGCGGCTACGTCTCTGCAACTACGAACCCTATCACCAAATAACCTTATTATTTCGATTTTTTCTCTTAAATGCAGACTCATTTTACGCTTGTGAACTACAACTTTACACAATATAACCCAAAGTTTTGTCAGATTGATATTTAATTTAATCACAGTTTTTGTTTCCATGGCATCCTATTAAATTGCAAACCAAAATTGTCACCGTATGTAGACTGCGGAAAAATATTGAAATAACTAATGAAATTATATTTCTTAATGAAATTTGATATTGGGACACAAAATTATATTTTGAAAACCTTTTTTTTATAACTTTTTTCGATATCTTCAACGCGAAGCAAAATATGGGGAAGGGGTCTCATTTGGCGGGCTGCCGTTGTCTCAGTTTGTTATTTAAATTTAAATTGGTTGCCTCGAAATGTACGTTTTATATAGGGCTACAATTGTGCCGAAGTTCAAATTTAAATTTGAAAAAAATTACGAATATAACTAGGTGTCTTCATTTTAAATGAGACACTATATAACCATAATAACATGTTGAAATCATGTATACAGTAAATATACCAGTTCAAGGTGCATGCGGAGAATATTTGGAGGTACTTGTTACAGACATGTTACGTAAATAGTACTTGTGTTTAGTGGGTTAAAAATTTGAAATGTTAAAATATACCAACGATAGCTGCCTTTTTGTTTATCTTTTACACAAAGTTAAATTATAAGTAGCCAATATACCAAACTACCTTAAAACACGTTGATTTCATCTTTTAATTAATTACATAACAATATAACGTTTGCAATTGTCATGATTTTTTATTTAGTTAAAACTTATAGAAACGTAAAATTAATTATCAAAACTTCTGTAAATGCGCAATCAATATAACATTTGGAACTGTCATAACTTTTTATGTAGTTAAAAGCTTAAAATACATAACAATATTACCTTTGATTTTTTTTTAATTAATGGACTTGAATAATTTCGCCTGAAGCAGGCTCAATTAAAGAATTTTATACAAAATAAATTATCTAACTGCAAGATGAACATACTTCGCCAAGTAGTGTTATTTTTTATTACGTATAGCAATACTTGCAAGTCTACTTCAAGTCAAGTGTAGTGCAGTTGTCAATATTAATGAAGATGTTTACCGTTAGGTTCACCTTGCCTCGCCAATAAGTGACCCAATTTTTGTACATATTTTAACAACAACAACAAACTTCTCGAAAGTAAAAACATTTAAGTTATGTTAAATATTTACATGTAATTAATATAATAATGTATGGAATAAATATTGAAAGAAGTTATTAGAAGCCTTAAGTTATTCGATAGCATATCATTTTTGTTTGGTTTTTACGAAAACTAAATAACATTGTTTAATAAAACATTTTCTATTTAGCTTCACTTTCTCCAGTTTATATAGTGATATAGCTAACAAGCATATTTCCATAAAACTTTTATTTTTAATTATATGTATAGAAAATGATTGTCAATTATATCATTCTACAAACAGATGTAATAATAACATTTCAAAATTAGATGATAATTTTACCAAGTATGAACATTTTTAGGCTCTAACTTTGCTTTCATGTGAAAATGGTGTAAAGGTAACATTCAGTGCTTACAGAATCAGTAAAAACATGTTTTCGAGAAATTCATGAAAAACTGAAATTCAAGAAGTATTTCGCCTGTAACTTTTTATTTTTAGGAATATATAAAGCAAAATATAGTTTCTAAGGGCAACTTTTTATTTTACTAATAATTAAATATGGTCACAAAAATGCCAAAAGATATTTAGATTGCTTAAATCCACCATTAGCATATTTTTTTAGTAACTGCCATTTATATGCATACCATTTGATAGCAACCGTTATTATGAGTTCAACTATAGGTATACCATACACACGCATGTTTAAAGAAATCTTCTCTAATCGCGCTCTCTTCGTACTCTCTTACGACTATCATTTACTTTTAAACAAGATCTCGATTTAACAAATTAATAAACTGAGTTAAATGAAATAAGTAATGGTGATATTAGCATAATAGCAACAATTTTTACTTTTTTAAATAGAAAACGACTTTTTGTCTAAACTTTTTATAGAAATTCAAAAAAAATAAAAATAAAAAGAAACTACGTACCTATTGATTTTATCAGTCAAGAGCAGTGAAACTGTCACGCTTATTTATTTATCAAAGAAAAACCTATATGTGCTAACAGGGCATTTTATTTGTCAATTTTCATAAAAGATATAAAAGCAAATATTAAAAATTATTCTTTTTTTTTACTGACGGTAGTTCATATCTGATCGGTCAGGAGTTTCAAGTGCTTATTGATGCAAACGATCGCTTTTGGCTAAATCTTGAGATATTTAGAATCTTTCCAGTCGGAAAATGAAAATAACGATATTTTGAAAACTCTACAGACCTATGGTAATTAGATACGGTAAAAACAGCACTGGATTCCGTTTTAAGATAGCCGCAGGGCATGCGCAGTTACATGACATGTCAAAATGTATTAAATCCTTTTGGAATCGTTTGTCAGCAAGGAACTCATTAGACGCTAGAGAAGATACTCGCCTAGCACGCGCTAGGTCCAGAGTTCGAATCACAAACTTATTATTATTTTTTTTTTTTAAATAAGTATTTTTTAGTTAGTAAGATTTTCCTTGCCCTTTATTATAGTTTCTTTATTTTCCTTGCCCTTTATTACAGTTTGGTTATTTTCACGGAAAGTGCGGAAACGGCGGCCATGACACTGTGAGCGGCTCATGCGCACTTTTTGGAATTCAGTGCTGTTTTTACCGTATCGTTTTGGTAATCCTGTGTAATTTTTTATATTCGATAATATATGATTCTATTTTCAATTGTATAGAGCCTCATATTTATCCATCACAGATTTAGGACAAACTATTCTATGACTAGCAGTTCGATTACATTATCTACTCAATTTCTATATGAAAATCTTGATAGGGAAATTTAGGTCCATGTAATTTATACAGATTTATGAAAACTCGTTTTCAGACCAACCACGGTATTTTGCAGTATCGGCGTTTGATATAGCTAAATTATTTGTTCTTTCAGTGGTAATGACATTTAGTAAGTAGACGACTGGTCGCCGATTTCTTCAGTTTTAAAAATAGTTGATACCTGTCTGACAGATAAGGTTTATCAAAAACAATACTTTCAATACATTTGTTTTTAGAAACTAACCAAACAACCACTCAGTCTTGGAGAATGAGTAGTTGTTTTAATAGTTTCTGTGGTAAAATGTATTAGAAGTATTGTTTCTGCTTTATTATACACTATGTCCAAAATTGGAGGTGCATCTCGGTTATTATTAGAGATAGAGAAACGGTTGAATGGGGACTTTTTTGAAGAATTTTATGACCGTTTCGATGCCGTTTTTAAATTTGGCCTAGCTATGTCCGTTTTCCAGATATTTTAAAAAAACTTAAAAGTGCATTTTAAAACACGTCCCGTATCTGCCTAATTTGATGACTGGTGATATTTTAATAAGTACATTGTTAGAACACTTTTTTAAGGTGCTTTCGTTGACGTTACCAAAAAATTTATATCGTCATTTGTTTTTGAGTTAATGTCACTTACTTTGTTTTTTCTTATGGGCGCCATATTGCATTTTTTGATAGTTCAATAGTGCTCTTAATTTCCTATTCAACGATGTGTTAAAATATCGGGAAAAATTAATTACTGGTGTAAAATATAAAAAAATTCAGTTTTCTAAGTAGGCCATGAAGAAAATTTATTTTAAAATAATCCGATTCTATTAGCTTCAACTTAAAATTTCAACAAATTAATTAAACTTAAAAAATTGTTCAATATGTCGTCCTTGTTCATCAATGCACTTTTGACATCGCTTTAATATTGAACTATACGCTCTCCTTAAAGTATTTCTGTGAACAGCAGCCGAAGTATTTCTTACACGTTCTTCTAAAATTTGAATATTTTCTGGTGGTTCAAATGCATAAACTTCGTTTTTTGTATGCCCCCAAAGAAAATAATCCAACGGAGTAAGATCAGGAGACCTGGCTGGCCATAGAACGTTGCCATTATTTGCAATAATTTTATTATCAAAATCATGATGAAACCAAATCTGGTTAATATCTTCTACAGCAAGTCTAATGGCTGGTATTATGTCCTTGCAACATTCGCAAATAATTTGCACTGTTCAAATTATCATGATAAATAAATGGTCCAATAATACGATTACTTGGAAAGTATTTTTAATATGAATTATTATAAATGAACGATTTAAACAAGTTTACCTATGATGCCACACCAGACATTGAATCTAAATTTGGTTTGAAACCTTCTTTGGCTAATTATATGAGGATTCTGGATACTCCAGTAGTGTGTGTTATATCTGTTGAAAACACCACAATTAGTGAATCTAGTCTCATCTGGCCATAATAGTTTTGAATTAAAGTCTGGGTTCTGTTGACATTTTTGTACAAACCAATCACAGTATGCTACTCTTCTCTCATAGTCATTTTCTTGTAAACCTTGAACGATGGTTAGTTTGTATGGGTGATAATGATTTTTCTTTAAAATGTTATGCAAAGTTGTTTTGGGAACATCTACCTGATTTGAAATTTGTCTTACAGATGCTGCAGCACTGTCTTTCACGTATTCTAATACAACGTTATTTCGTTCTTCGTTATCTATCTCATAAGTCTTATTTCTTTTGCCATTAAACCGTCCATAATTTAATAACATAATAACAAGAGTCCTAAAATACCTTTCATTCGGTTGCACATGTTCTGGAAAGTTATCCTCATAAATTGTTAATGTCTCTTCAGTATTTCTATTTGATTTAAAATAAATCACTAGCATATCTAACTTTTCTTCGTTTGTATATTTCAAAGGCATAATAAATTCAAAAAAAAGAACTTAATAAAAGAAACACCAAATTAGTTATTAGAGGTGTTTCAAAACCTTATGAGCTTCGACCTTCATATGCACAGAGGCATAACTCCGGCCGTCAGCTCAGTTACACCACTTCCTAAAAACATCCCGAGCTTCCATTGTATACAGATGGTAGATAGCTGAGTAAATGTTTTCAAAATATACTTATAGCTCAGAATAAACTACAGTTATTTATTATCATTATCATGTTAGGTTTGAAAGAATGCTTTTGTAATACCCAATGAGAATTTTATTTTTTTTTTCTAGAAATAGTTCCATTCTACATTAAAATTTATCGCTCTAACATCTGGACCACAATATTTTTATATCATTCTAAGCAGCGCCTATTTTGGATTTTGCTAGTTCAGAAACTGTAAATATATTATAAAAAACCATTTTTACGTATTTGTTATGTCAAACTTGACAATATCGTAAATATCTGTTGTTCGTGTCAATGTAAAAATTTCGCGTCCACGATTACAGTACATTTTTACATAAGGATAAGCTATGTATGTGCAATTAATATATGTTTTACTGTAAGGTTAAAATTACCGAAAGGATAAAAAACTATACCCTAATAGAAGTTGCACCTAGTTTAACCAACAAATAAAGTATAGCTGGCATTGAAGGAAATAAAAATTGGCACAACATTATTTTAATCATTAGACAAGTTTATCTGAATGTAAACTAAGAAGATGTGAAGAAATTGACCATAAACGTATCTACAGTTTATTTAAAATTTATTAGCACCACAAAAAACTTCAGCTTCTTTGATGTCAAAGAAGCCTACCGACGTTTTTTATATTGCAAATAAGTTTGAAATAAACTATACACTATCGTGATTTCTGTCTATCGAGATTACAACATCTACTAGTCCTCAGTGTTATGTGCTAGGACTTTTATCACTTAGTATATTTGTAAAACATATTGTCAATAAGTTACCATACTGCCGCATGGTAATGTTTTCAAACTATATTTTGATTGATATATCTCCATGATTTATTAATTTGGTATTTTAGCATATAAATTTGTTGCAATATTAATATTGCCATGCCATAACAATATAATTTTACAAATTTTTAAATCTTTCCTCATTTCTTGTTTTTACTAGTTATTCTATAAACTCACCTGTGGTGCCCTCGTTGTGAAATCTTCTTCTGACAACGCTATTAAATTGGTTCCTGACATATCCCATTGTTCCGCAACAGGTTCTGGAAGACCAAAATGTCTTGATGTCCATCTTATCCAGGACAAGACACTGGCCGGATCCCACTGTGATGGATCTGAAACGATTACAAATTTTTATCATCATTATTATTTCATTCAATTTCATTATTAAAAATATTGATGAAAACATTCGATCACAAAAAACTATTTGGACTTGTCTACTTAGTTGATGTCAAGAGACGTAAAATCAAGTTCACTGTTTCAGTGAAGTATATACACGTTGGACAACTTTACGATTTAGGTCCTACATGTAAGCGAATGCTGTCTATTACCCCTCCACTTCAAGCACGTAGGCTAATATTTGCTGACCAGGGTACTTACACCCAAATCGCAAATTTGCCGATCGTTATATTCAAGTCGTTAAAAGCAAGTAACTAAATTTTCAATTATATCGAGCTATGAATATTTTCTTATCTGTATATAAACTCCAATTGAAAATATTACCTAATAAAGCTTCCTCTCACTTTCTTTAGGTAGTAAGCCACTTCCTATAAGTTATCCAAAATATTTATTAAATAAACAAACCTCTACGCCAAAAGGAAGTTGCAAGGAGACACCTTAAGATGCCACAAATAAATAATTATATACAATATTACCTAATAAACTGATAATTTAAGTCAGGTTAAGCAATTTTGATATATTTTTTTTTAACAAAAAAACAATATGAATATTACTGAGTATTTAGTTATTTTGACTGAAAACTTTGACCGAATGGGAATGGAATTACTAATTACCACTTTTTATGAACTTGTTAATATTTCCACATGCCTATCTCTAGATGTGTTGTCTCATACGTTCTAGAGGCAACATCACGTTTTTTGTTGAGTGTAATTAATGTATATGAGATAGAGACGCCTAAATTTCTTCTATCCTATTCTGATTTTTGGATATGTCTTGCAAAATGTAGATGTCAAACATTTTTACCAATCAATCCAGTTTCATGTTTCTACCACTATTACCAAAAAAGTTATGGGGTTCCAAAGAGACTGGACAGAATCATATTAGGTATGTTTTTTATTTAATTTCCCTCATATTTCTTGAAAATAACTTTGCAAGTGTAGGAAGCTAGCATTTTTTTTGTCAGCATAAAAGAATACTGATTACTCTCTTAAAATACACTATTTTTTTTATTTAAAACGATTTATTGGTCAGAACTGTACGGCTGCGTTCAAACGTCTTCATTTTTGGGTATTAGTAATGTTCGGATATCGATGAGTCATGGCGTCAAAAACAGGGTCAGCGCAAGGTAATATTTGTTCTTAATTTATATAACAATTAAAATCTAATATTTTTTAAATTGTTACTGCAAACTAATACCTTTCAGTTCTTTTAGATATATAGAAGGTTTTTTAAAGTACATAATTAATGAAAATGAATAAGTGAATTATTTTTTATGTGGTTATATAAAAATTTATACAATGTAAACAAATTCACATGACAGAAAGTTGCATTTCTTATCAAGGTTCCTGCAGACAACACTATTCCAGTGTTGTTGATATCCAAACTATAGTTATTTACTAGTAACTCATCCCCAATTAAGTCGCTATTTTTATTTAGCTTTAGTACAGCCAGCAATAATAAAAGGTCACATGCTTTCTAATAAGGAAATTTGTTTTTTAATAACCATTAACTTAGCCCCTCTTTACACGAAGTAAAAATGCGTGATTATTTCTTACATTACACGCAATTTTTTTTTATTTTTAGTAACCGAAAAAGCGTTGGAACTCTCTCACTCTTATTAATATTTAATAACTTCCCTATATTTGTGGAGCCAGCTATTCCCTTCGAGATGAGGACACATATCGAGCGCAATATTTTGACAGAAAAATGTAAGTAAAAGATAAGGAAGAAAGTGGCAACTAATTATCACAATCGTTATATTTGCTGTGGTCAAAACTGTTATAATTATTTATTAATTAGAAACAAATGAAACAATTATATTCAAATAAACAAGAGATACGGTTTTCCCAAAACGATTATTGAGTTTTTTTATATCAGTACAAATATATTTTATAAACATTATTTTATTATACTGGCTAATTGCTTATGCCAAAGTCATTAATCTATACACACATATTTAAGTAGTTAGATCTTATCGACGGTTTATTACCTACTACACTAATCAGTAGAAAAATATATTATTGTAGGTTTACATTAGAACCAAATAATTTCGCAATATCATATTTATGTAAAAAAAATTTTAATTTTTCGACAAACAAAGTTGCACAACAGAACTACATTCTGATATTTAATTTATAATTAACTTTGTTTTTATCATTTATCTCCAGAGTTTTTTTTCTACCAGCATGGTGAACTAAAAATACGCAGTATCTAGTCCACTCCTTAGAAACAATGAACGACCTTCAAATGGAGCCAGAAGAACTCTGCAAACTATTCCCATTCACCCACACTGTATCTTGGCTTCGAGCGTTTTCAGGGCCAGTGACAAAAAAAATCTGCATTTGAAGGAAATATTTACAATTATTTCCGGTGACATAATTTCATAACTCAAGGGCAGATCAAGTGTTTTTTTATGAAGGCATACAAACTTTCGTTAATATAATATACTTAGGCAAACGATTTTAAGAAAACCATATTATAATTAAATGTGTATTCAATTGATTTAATTCAATTTAATTTTTAAAGTGTAACATCTCCATTCTGATATCTACCGAACATTGTCATTCATTGTCACAGCCGCACGGGCTCATTTTTGGGCCCTGGCGTGTTGTGATTTTAGAGCGCCATGTGCAAGCGGGGGAGCATCCAATGGGAGTGAGAGGCAGTAGTTCCCAGTCGATGAATTTTTTTTTTAAAAGATCTCAAAAACATAATTGTTCGAGGCATTTTGAAAACAATTTAGCTAACTAGTGAGACTCGCATTAAAATTATATCCATAGACATAAAAATTTATAAAACGTATTGTAGAAAATTACCCTTAAAATAATAACATAAAAGAGTATTTTTATAAAATTTTATAATAAAAATAATTTGAATATGTATGAACTGTTAGAAAAATTATAATAAAAGGATAAAGAAATAAATAACCTCATATGAACAATAAAAGTTCAAAATATTGTTACAGTAGATTTTAAGTACATAGATAATAATTATTAGTCGCAGTCTGAATAACCAACTTCCTTGTCTTTGGCTTTACAAAAATTTGTAGATTTTCCATGGCGTACTATTTTGTTTTGTTAAGCAATGGATAACTTTTCTTAAATTAGTCCCTTGAGAAACAATTTTTCCTCGACTTGTGATACATCATCTGAAAGCTCTTTTGAAGCGCAATTTGAAAAACGAAAAAATCCAATATGGCTGCCGTAAGAACAACAAAAGTTACCTCGGATATCCCACATTTGTTTCTAGACCAAAATATTAGTCTCCAAAAAGTTTCCCAATAATGTAAAAGTTTAAAACCTGTATGACGAAGAATTAGGCTACAGCCAAAAAGAGAAATCACAAAATTTTGTTTTTTTTTTTGGAAAATCCCGAAACAATTTCAGTTAGCCGTGATTTCTTAACAAATTTGGATTCCGCATAAAATTTGCTAAAACTTATCTCATTTAACCGACCTTTTAGCTCTTATGGTTTCCGAGATCGCAATGGTGAGCATCGAAATTGTGACACATGGTAATTAATAAATTACTGCAAGGCTATGAGTCAGAATTTTTAAATATTCATAAGAGAGGTTCTGTCATTAATTTTGTTACATCAGTAAAAATATCAATAAAAATGAATTTTATTGATTGCGAAATTCGAAAAATATTGCAATGTATCATATGAACTTGCACCACAAATACTACTGACCTTTTAGGTAAAACTAAAAAATCAAATACACTAACAGACAAAAATATTCAAAACAGCCCGATAAGCCACCAAGTTTTTGCAATTCAATATTTTGGTAGTATATTTGCAACAAATATAAATAAAAAAACTGCTGCCAATTACTTGGGGATCAGAACTTCCTCACCGTAGTAAGACTCAACGTGTGGTGGAGTTTATAATAAAAGTAATTATTGACGTTTCAAAAAAGTCACATCGGTGAAATGTCACTAATATTTTTTTTAGACATTTCGACCGATTTTGCTCATCGACAAACTCAATCTCTTCCTTGACCTCTAGAATGTGTGTACCAAATTTGAAAACTTTATCTCAAAAACTGTAGTTGCTATCGCAAACCACACAGACACACAGACAGAAAATTTTTTTTGTCTGAAATTTTGTATATCGTCATAATTCGTCGAAATTCGTCCAGAAATGCAATAAAAATTTTAAATTTTTTTTTTCACGAATACATAACTTCCTCACTTTGAGGAGTGAGGAAGTAATATGTGCACATAGGTATAGAATTTGTTTTGCGTGGACAGCATTCAGGTTGGAACGATTTGATTGATACATCACTTTGTATAGGAAAATGGAACATTCTACGTCGACAGATGTCAGTGGTGAAAATTTAAGAAGGCTCCTCCACTGCAAATCTCGATAGGCGCGTTAAATTTTAAAACCAAATTTTGAGTTAACACAATGCAATTTGTCTTTAACGGCAACACTACTACTGCGACGGTCCGAAAAGCAGCAATGCTTTGCAGATCCATCAACCCGAAAGTCTTCAAACCGAGAAACAATTTTCTGCAGATCAAATGTCGACAAACACTAACTACAGAGTTATTACTATTTATTTCTATCCTTGCTCTATCTACACACTGCCACGTTTATATGTAAACTGAATAGTAATAATAATATAATAGAATATATTAATAATATAATAGAATATATAAGGTCGGCCGGGCTTAAGTCAGAGACCGAGGGATTTATTATGGCCTGCCAGGATGGTGTTATCAACACCTTGGTCTACCGTAGCCGCGTGTGGCGTGTAGAGGTTCCTGATATCAATTGCAGGACCTGCTATCAGGCGCCGGAATCGCTCATGCACCTACTTTCTGCATGCCCCATATATGCGATTTCGGCCTACATCCACTGACATAACGCGGCTTTACGAGTGCTATACTACCATCTAAGGCACTCGTACGGGGTAGACCAGACACCAGTGCTGCCTTACGTCCCCGGAGATATTGAGTCCGTTGTCGAGAACGAGAAATGCCGGATTTACTGAAACTACTCATTCCCGACTGTCAGGCTAATCCAAGCCAACAAGCCTGACATAGTCCTCCTAGACCATCAACTCAAGGTGATGTATGTTATCGAGTTCTCGGCACCTGCGGAGAAAAACATCACCTTGAAGGAGGAGGAGAAACGGACCAAATACCGTGATCTCCGGTACGAGCTCCAAGTGCTGTACCCAGGCTACTCGGTAAAAATGGTCGTCCTTATAATCGGTGTACTCGGAGGGATAAAGCCTACGCTGCTCTCGGAACTGAAGACCATACAGGCCTGCCAAAGTTCAGCCGAGTGGCTGGCAGGCCAAATGCAGAAGGCAGTCATTCTTGGTTCTCTCCATCTTCTTAGGGCACACGATTCTGGAACCTACAGTCACTAACCCTGCGGGATATGGGGAGTGGCTGAGGTTAATGTGAGCGTCTCCCGTGAGGCGTCGGAGGCCACGGGAGGACTGCCCAGCGTCGGGCAACCGAAAAAAAAAATAAATAATAATAATATTTTAGAAAACAAAAATAGCAAATAGAATTGTTTAAAAAAATGTTGTCAATAATTACATATATACTCATATACATATATACATAAACATATATACATATACACAAATATACATATACATAAATATACATACACACATATACGTATATACATTATATATAAAATGCTAAATACATGTATAACATAAACAGTCGATACAAAAGTAGTTACGAATAATGTAGAAATACGCATCGGAATGTAATATATAAAAAACGAAAAACAGCTATTTATAAATTCCAACGAACAATCACAATAAGTACAAAGACTAAAAAAATTATGTATAAACTAAATTAATATATTCTAAAATGCCATCATAAATTTATTCACTTTATAACATGTCTTATGATGAATTAAAAATTTTGTTACTGCATTTTTAAAATTATTAATATTTGGCAACATTTTAATGTAGTCGGGCAGTATATTAAAAAATCTACAGCCATTAAAGAAGATGCCCTTTTGATACAGATGTCTAATTGGTAAAAGATAACCTTTTTTTCTTGCACGTATTTATGATTGTTTTTGTTAACATTAAATTATTTTTGTTTTTATAAATACAACAAACAATTTCATAAATATATACAGATATCAGTATCAGAATTTTAAGAGAATTAAATGCCCCTCTACAAGGTTCACTGTATTATATGTTTGCAATAATACACATTATTGTACATAAACATGATCTAGATCTCGCTGTGCGTAACTTAAGAATCGTAGACGAGCGATTGGTTTTTTAAAAACAAAAATTGAAGATTCTTAAGAAAATTTATTTGTTTGGATCGTTAATTAACAATTTACGTTTATGAACAATTTACGCACGAACTATGCTAGTCGATGTCTAGGACGAAAAAACTCGCAGAGTGCTAGAGGCGCTCTTATTTATACACTTATCTGGGTATCACGTTTAGCTGATGTAAGGGTTTTGTTGTATTATAACTCCTCCACCCTTAGAAGGCAATTTATGTCAAAATGGCTTTAAATTGTCTAAATTAATTTGGCTATTTTCAGGTTTCATTTGTTCGTCCTTTACAGAATTAAATTTTTTTTACATTTTTATTTATTTTACAACATAATATAGTATATAAAAGCATTCTATAATTTGGATAATAATATATTAAAATAAGCAGTAGCATTATTACAAGTATAATAGGAATAACATAAGTTGTCCAGGCAGTTCTGTCTGTCTGTATATCAAGCAGAGTTTGAGTTTTATTCTATTTTCCTCAAATAATACTTGATTATGAATTTCATTTATTTCGTCAAAATTAATCGTTGTTAAATTTAGCTGATATTGACTTTGTGCGTTTAAATTATCTTTTGATATTTGTAAATCAAATAGTGGATATATTTTGGGTTTAGCAATTGTTTTATGAGTTGATATTAAAATGTTTTTTCCTATAGTGACTTTACAAAATGGTTCAATACTTAATAAATAGTTTCCTACTATTCTTTTGAGATCAGTAGATCTGTTTGTGCATTCAATTTGCATCCTTTGAATGCTAGGCATAATTAATAAATATGCATTAATTTCTTTTATTTTTATTATTTGATTATTATATTGAGAAAGTGTTACCTTCGTACAATTTTCTGAGGTATGTTCAATTAGGCTTTTTATACATAGTTCAGATGTTGTCATTCGTTCGATTTCACATATATATAGATTTTCAATAATCGATTGACATGGTTTTGTAGTAAGCGCGTGATTTTGACCATTGCTTAATAAATAATTTCCTTTAGGTAGGATGATTTGATTATTTTTATTTGGTAGTGGGAATAATTTAAAATAATCAAAAGTAGTTTTATAGGTAAGTGGAATCATTAGGATAAAGTAAAGTTTGGTGTTTCTTTGGTAAGTTTTAACGTGTATCGTTTTCTCGAAAATAGATAACGTTTGTAAGTCAGGTTGTGTCATTAATGATATTTCAGGTGATGAGTGATTTTGAATATCTTTCAACTCGTTAAGTAATTCTATTGGTTTTAACATACTTGTATGAAATTGAGAATGTCTTGAGAATGTTTGTATTAGACTAATATCGGTAAGGAGTGAATTTAATTGCTCGATATTTATTAAAGCTAAAGCTGTACGGCTTTCAGTAAATATACAAAGTTCTGTTTTTTCAAATTTGTTTATAGATGAAGTAAGTGTCATAGTTGTAGCTAATTCTTTTTGATTTTTGCTTAAATCAAAAATTGTATTATTAACTTTTTTTAATAAAACTTTTGTTTATTGATAACTGATTTTTAAGATCTGTTTTCAACATTTTTTGATTAACAAATAGATTTTTAAAGTTTCTTTCGTAGCGTTCTCCGTCGTCCGCGTCTAAAACTCCGGTAAATGTTTTTTCTACTGTGCCTATAAAGTTAAATAATCCGCGTTTAACTCTACTTGTTGGGATTATTTCGTTAATCAAAGTCTCGGTTTTTTGAAACTCGTTTTCTAACACTTGTGTGGTATACGTTTCGGCATTATTACATATGTTTCTAGTAGCATTAAAGAATTTGAGAAACGTATTTTTGTTTCGGATGTAATTTTCGACTATTGGTTGTAAATCGATGTAGTGCATTAATTCCCAATGTGAAATAATGTTTTTTGCTTGACCAAGATGTACCATTAGCAATCCAGAGTCCTCGTTTATAGGTGTCAACTGTGGTTGGCATGATGTTATTGTTATTAAATAGTGATGTGTAGATAATAGACAGTTCTCTATAAATTTCTTGCCTTGGTGCGAAAAGATGAAATGTTTCGTTACCCATTGTATAATTTTTTAGTAAGTCTTTTGAATCTTCTGATTGATAGATAAGAGGTAAATAAACTTTGGTAAAGCGTTTATTTTAATTTTGCTTGATTTTGGTGGTTTTGGATTTTCTTGAATTTTTATTAAAATCTGTCGTTTTTTATAATTAAAACAAAGTTTTCGTATCGCATTATACTCTTCCTGGTTTCATTGTTTGAGTCTTAAGTTTTTAAGATTAGCTTTTTGTAAATTTACAAAATTATTAAATGAGTCTTTAGATAATTCTTGATCGAATTCTAAATTATTAATTTCGAATTGTTGCATTAATATTCTTATTTGTCCAAGTCTATTTCAATTTCAATGTCTGTTGGATTTATAACAATAAATTAAATTGGTTATTGTATACCGTACTAATTCCTAAAGGAATTTCTATGTGGCAATTTAATACTTGCGAAGATAAAACTAGTTTGGTGTCATTTTGATAATTTGTGCTTAGTGTAATTATCTGTTATGTGAAAGGTGATATTTTTATCTTACCGTGAGCTTGAGATAAGATTGTTTCTTGCAAAGGTTTGCCATTCACGTACATTTGTATTTCCGTGCCTGGAATGATGATTTTACTATTTTTTGAAATCTAATCTCGCAGTTAGCTAGGTTATTATGTCAATGCCAATAAGACTGAAATCGTATATGCAATGTTTGTGTAAAATTTCCGTTTGTTTAAATATTTTTAGAAAGATGAATTGTTACTATATTTTCATGAATATTTTTATTATGAGATGTTTTTACTGAAAATGGTTTGTTTTGTATAATTTTGAAAAATACGTTTTTGTTAATTATTCATTAATTAAAGTTTTTGCAGCTCCCGTGTCTACTAAAAATTTAGCATTTATTTCGGGTAAAATAATATATGGTAATTTATTTGAGCTACGCGTGTTTTAAATTTATTGTTTCGATGTCTCCGAGGCTGGTTTCTGAAAATTTTTCATTTTCGTTGTTCTGTTCGCCCGTGTAATCTTCTTGATAAAATTGGTTTTGATATTCTAAGTATTCTTCGTCATATGGACTAAATGATGCTTCCTCAGGTTGTCCGTCTTCTGGTAAAACTTCATGTGTATTTAATTCTTGAGAAAACCATTTTCTATGTTGCTCTTGTTGTGGGAATTGTTTATGTTGTACTGAATGCATTTGTGTTCGGTGTGACGATGTATCCATTGGTTCGTAATTTCTTACTATTGGTTTGTTGTCTGGTTTAAATACATTTTGTACTGGTCCAAATGTTTTTCGATTTGTTGGAAAATTTGTTTTTACAGGTATTGGTTGCACGTTGATAGGCTGTGAAGGAAATCTCGGTTGGGTATAAAATTGTCGCTGTTGTGTTGGGAATTGAGGTGCCCTATGTTCTACAGGGTGTGACATTCCTGTATGCAACTGAGGTAATTGACGTTGAAAATATAAAGTAGGTCTAACAGGTGTGTTAGCCACTTTAATTTGTGTGCCATTTCTAGAAGTTTGGGTGTTGGATGTGCCCAATTGTTGTCTATGATAGTTAATATTTTCTTCTTCTGTTACCATATGAATAGCGTCTTCTATAGTTTTTGGTGATTTGCAACGAAGTAGATGACTCATGTTGCCATTAAGTCCGGTTAAATATGCACGTAATGTCATTGCATTATACATATTGATTTTCGCATTTCTTATATCGGCGGGAAAATCCCAACAAGATATTTTGTCTAAAAGTAAACCTCTTAGATCGATACATCTATCTGCGAATTGTAAACATGATTCGGTATGTCTTTGTCTTAATATTGTTAAATCGGCTATTAAAGATTCTTCGTTACGTTGATGTCCAAAAATATTAAGTAAAATTTCTTTTAACTCGGGGAAACTCCGATACGTCCGTGATGCTAATAATAACGCGGCTTTTCCTATCAATTTCGTTCTAATGTGCAATAATGTAAATGAAATTCTCGCATGGTCATTGTTAGGTGCCATAAGAGTTAATACATTTTCACATGCGTTTAAAAAATTTGATAATTGTGATGTGTCACCGTCAAAACGTGGAATTAAGTCTAAGTAATCCCTAACACTAATTTGTGGTCCAGTATTTGTATTTAAGGCCATAATGTTTGGATTTAAATTTATTTTGTTAGTAGGAACTGGACTAAGTTCAGGAAGTGGATTTTCGGAAAGTGAAAGATAAGTATTAAGCAAATCCGAAAGCTGATTAATATCGTTAGAATTATCGATCATTAGTTAATTGACTTACGTAAAAACAACGAGTGACTTTTTGATCATCTCAAATATGTAACGATTGATTACAAATTGCAAAATAAGTAATGCTCTATTACACTGTCTCAATAGTCTGAAAGTAAAACAGATATTTTAAAATTTAAAAGTGATTTTAAATGAAAAATTTTATTTAAATTTTGTTAGAATTAAATGAAATATATATATTCTTTCTGTACGTCTATAAATTTGCAGTTGAACGTTGAATAAATAATTTTTATGATATTTATAATATTTAAACGTAAAATATGAAATATATGATATAAATTTATGTGTTATATATTTATAAAAATTGTAATTTAATGGTCTCGATGGTTTCTTTTAGAGATGTTTTCTAGCTTGAGCCAACACTTTCTATGAGCGACTTGGGTTCGCACTCAGTCTTTGAAAGTGAAGTACTTTGTCTTCTTTGCTTGTAGGGCTTCTAACTAGTGAGTCTTTTCGACTACTCAAAAGTTAGGTGCAAAGCCTCAGCTGGTGTTCTTAGGGAAAGATTTAGCGAGTATAACAACCTGAACAGCTCTGTGTTCACCGTATTCTACTATACTTTCTCTTAGACCCTTGGTTTATCCTTTTCTTTTCTTGATTTTCTTACTGATGTTGAATCTTGATGTCAAATAAAAAATAAAATAAAATTCTGAAAAAAAATATAAAAAATTATTAAAAATGAAATAATCGTCGATTTTTCTTGAAATTTTCGGGAATAGAGATGACGCCCCTCGTATGTGGAATATTTATGTCCTCTATTCTCCGTTTCTTACCCTACGTGATAGATATGCCAGTGGTTCTTCTATCCTAAATTAATCGTTGGTGGGTACCGTATTGACGATACGAAAATCTCGATGATTCCAACCTGATGTCAGCGCGATGCCGCCTTCTTATTCTACGTGATAGATATGCCAGTGGTTCTTCTATCCTAAATTAATCGTTGGTGGGTACCGTATTGACGATACGAAAATCTCGATGATTCCAACCTGATGTCAGCGCGATGCCGCCTTCTTATTCTAAACGTTGCAGGACGGTTTTTCAACCGGCGGACCTCGATGGACTCCTGCGTGTTGTAGGCGCGATGCCCCCGTGGAGTATTTTCGACCCAAAGATGACTAACCTTGTTATGTTGTAAAATGTCTTCTCAACTACCCTACTCAATTCAGATAGTTTGGAAATTATGGTTTTTCAGGTTCATCTTCTTAAACGTTGAAACGTACGTTACTGTGTTTTTCTGTTTTTCGGCTGTAACTGAAGAAATCCGATCCCGACTGCGCCACTTAAGAATCGTAGACGAGCGATTGGTTTTTTAAAAACATAAATTGAAGATTCTTAAGAAAATTTATTTGTTTGGATCGTTAATTAACAATTTACGTTTATGAACAATTTACACACGAACTATGCTAGTCGATGTCTAGGACGAAAAAACTCGCAGAGTGCTAGAGGCGCTCTTATTTATACACTTATCTGGGTATCACGTTTAGCTGATGTAAGGGTTTTGTTGTATTATAACTCGTACACTTACTGTGCCTTCCTATGGGAGCTTAGATAGGCCGGTCAGAAGCCGGTCCGGGACCAACGGAAATTATCCTATGTCTACTAGGTAATATGCTCTATTCGCAAGCATATAATTTTTAAATATATTCTATTATTTTTAACTGTGAAAATGGCCACACTGCCACAGTTATAAAAGTTGAATATAGATTATTTTCTTTTTAAGAGTTACTATGTCAGTAGTCAGTAAACCATTGAAACATGATGCAATGCTGTTCGTATTAACATAATACCAGATGTCATTATTGGTGAGTTCAGTCATTGTCTAAATGTCATTTACATAATTTTTCTTTGCCTTATTTAGAGTTTAAAGTTTCTATCACAACTCTTTAATAAAATCCAAAAATTAGAGAACCATCATATTACTAGGAAAATTTATGGTCTCAGGGGTGTATTTTACTAGTAATATAATAGTTACCACATTTGCCTCTAAATCTTTTTTACTTTCTTATATTTAATATAAGGAAGTATAGTAATCGTGATTTTTTTTCGACCTCGAGATTTTGATTGACATATACGTTTTGAACCCTTCTGAATCCATTCCGACTATTTTCGAATCTTGACGAATTATAAAGAAAAAACATCTTGATGAAAAAATCTGTCCGCATGTCTGTAGTATCGCGATAGCAGCCACAGTTTTTGAGATAAAGTTTTAAAATTTGGTACACTTATTCTAAAGGCCAAAGACAATGAAAAATTCGGTGATTAGCAAAATTGGCCAACTGAAAGGCTGTTCACGGGGCCCAAACTTTTTTGTATTTGACTTTACAAAAAAAATGTTTTCTTGATGAAAGATTATAAATCATGTTTACTATATCAAGCGAATAAAATATATTTTCCAAATACTTAAATAAAGCTAATGTAAACTGAAATATTTTACACATTTGGCCTCATAAAATGGGCTTAGGTTAATTTTAAAAGTCTAATTTAGTTACAAAAATGTCAATGTCAACAACAAAAAATTAATAAAATATATGACATGAATTATTATTGACAGTAGCAAATGACGCTGATTATTAATTATTTAAAAATTTTAATGAAACATTTCAAGGTACGCTATTAAAATTTAATTGAGGTAAGTGAAGAATTAAATAGAATGATTTTTTTAAATCAGGATGATATATATATGGTATAAGAAAGTTATGTGCTGGCCACATCAGATATTTTCTTTTACAATTGCCGTTTCTGTTTTAGATATTGTTATTATCTCAGTATAAGGAAATCAGCAAATCTTGTAGATAACTCTAAGATACCGCAGACATTGGAACCACCAACCAAACAAATATCCAATATCCGAATTTCGCTAGTCTTCAGTAAAGAGAAATAATCAGCTGATGTAAACAACTATTTTAATATAATTTCTACATATTTGGAATAACAATAATTATCGTGTCATTTGTTTTTGTCTTGAGAAAGTCAAATACTTCTAAAGTTATTGGGATATGATGTCTAATATTATATTATTGAAACATTGTAAACAATCTAGAGATATTGTTGGTATAAAGCTTCGTATATAAACTCCTACAGAAGTTTAAATGAAAATTTTATATGAAAATCCAAAAATATTGCAAAACCACATATAGTATGTATTATTTGGCCAATAATTTGTTAGATTTTAGTGATCCTTCGATGGACGTACGTGTGAGCAAATTTGGCATGACTTAAGAAAATATATCTGCACATTGTAACGTCAAAGCGCAACTTGTATTTCACTACAATGTACGACAATTCAACATTATTTTGAAAGCCATAACTCATTATAGGTCTTATGATTCATTATAATAATTAATTGTTGTTTACTGGTTCTGTGCCTGTATTAGTACCTCCCTGATTCCGTTTAATATAATCCAAGACACAATGAAATCCAACGTAATATAAACCAATATGGAATGTTAATCTAGGGAGTGGTCATCACCAAGGACAAAAATACTGCTCTGGTATGTAATTTTTCTTATTCTCTGAATAATTTCTTTATTGTACATCAATTATAACCATATATATATAATGGGTGGAGTAGATTTTTAATATTCTTATTTAAATTAGTTTATTTTTAACTACAAATCGTCTAGGTAACAAAAAGCTTGCCTGTGTTATTTCTTTGTTTTAACGGCTATGGTTATGTAACTTGTTTTTGCAGATTATGTATCACACACCATAGTTGTTTTTATTTACTATTCTTTTTTTTCATCAAATGTAGGTTAAAGCGTATTTAAGATTTTTCATATTAAATATGTCATCCAGTTAATATCATTAAAATTGTTTTTATTTACTTTTTTTTATAAAAAAATAGGTTAAAGTATATTTAAGATTTTTTTATAGTATATCATTCGGTTAATGTCATTAATTGATGTTGAAAAGGTTATGACCAATAAAAATACCATTAGAAAGAAATCCTACAAGTCTCGTTAGACTGCCAACATTTTTTCTTCATTATAATTTTGATTCTTGTGAAATTCGAAATAAAATGATGTATATATAGTATTAATGGAAAAAAACGAAACTAATTCAGTTCAATCGCTAACATTTCGACTATAATTTAGTCTTCATAATCGAAACGTTAGCGATTGAACTGAATTAGTTTCTTTTTTTGTCCTATCACGGCGAACTTTCCATCAATAAATATTTCTCAAGGACACAAAAATATTCCTCATATATGTAGTAGAGCAGAGAGCATTGAACTAGTTTTAATCTGTTGTGGTGCAAATTGTTGTGCAAGATAAATAGCTGCGATTTTCAATAAAAAAAAGTGGGAGAAACATAGTCACAAATACGTTTTTAAAATAGTTGCAAAATTTACAGAAACAAAATCTGTGGAAAACAAAAGGTGAATCGACCCAAGGTCTTGAAAGAAGCATTTTGTTACCAATTCTACAAGTTTATTGCGTCAGGTGTCTGCTCTAACTGGCATTTCTCATTTCGCATTTGTATAAACTTAATCCCTATAAAATGTCCATCATGAAGTAGCTGAAGACGATTTTGATAGAAAAGATTTTGTGAACAGATTACCGAAAGAATAAACAGCAACCCGCTTCTATTACAAACGTTTATTTCAGCGACGTTTCAACATTCATTTTGAATGGTTTTGTCAATTTTGCTGATACTGGAGCAATGAAAATCCACATGTTTTTGTTGTAGAATATTCTCAATAGTGCAGGCGCCAAAAAATATTCCGTTTAAAAATCCGTAGGATTCATTAGGGTTAATGATTTACATTCGGAAAGATATAAAGAATGAAATTCTAAAGGTTGCCAAACAAAATTTTCGAAAGTTTTTTTTTAAAAAAAAACCAGAGTTATTACGGGAGCGCGCAATTCCAGCGTTTTAAAACCATTATAAAATAATTAGTACGAGAATTAATATTTTGATCTAAAATTTTTAAGGCATGTCTTTTTAAAGGTTTTTCACAACATCGTGGAAAACCGTTATAAAATTTTAACATTTACAAAAGAATTAAATAGTTTTTGAGGTAAGGTATGAAATCAAAAACAGCATAAATATCATAAAACGAAGTATAATAAGGTAAAAATAAGCAAATATCAGTAATAATAATAATTGATTAAAATTAATAATAATTGATAAAAAATAAGATTAATAATAATTGATGGGAAGTTCGCCGGGATAAGACAAAAAAAGAAAGAAACAAATTTTTTTGTCCTATCCCGGCGAACTTCCCATCAATTAATATTCCTTAAGGACACAAAGATATCCCTCATTAATAGTAATTGATAAAAGTTAACACAACATTTTTATATTTCTAAATATACATTTTGCAAATTATTATGAATGCATTTACAAGAGGAGATACAGATTAAGTTTTTTTTTACAACTACGGGACATGGTTATACAGTCTTACATTTACTTTAGCAGGTAAAATTCAATTTTTTTATTTGAAAAAAAAAATTTTTTTCTTAATGTTAAAATTTTCAAACGGTTTTCCACAATGTTGTGGAAAATCGTTAAAAAGACATGACAAAAATTTTAAATCAAAATATTACTTACTAATTATTTTATAATGGTTTTAAGACATTGAAGTTGCGCGCTCCTGTAGTAACCTTATGGATTTTTTGTGAAAAAATCTTCCGAAAATTTTCTTTGGCAACCTTTAGAATTTCATTCTTTACATTTTTCTGAATGTAAATCATCAAATCGAATGAAACCTACGGATTTTTTAAACAGAATGTTTCTTGGCGCTCGGTCTACAATGATCACAGACGATAAACGTTTGAGTTGCTACATTGAGATATAGAATTACTGGTCCTTTATTCATTGACGAAAATCTTAATGGCAACATAAATTTGGACACATTAGAAACCACCATTAACCAAGAAGGTGCTCCTCTGCATTATGTTTTACCAGTTCGAAATGGTTGGATAATGCATTTTCCAGTAAATGGATTGGCATAATTGGATCCATACAGTGGTCAGCAAAAGTCCGGATTTGACGATACTCAACCTTTATCTGTGGGGTCATCTTAAAGTTTCAGAACTCCACCACAGAGTATTTAGAAACTTCAGCAAAAAATTACTGCCGGTTGTTATGAATAAAAATAAATAACAAATAAAATGTTTTAGTTGTCTGAATTTATGTTCGACAGTACCCTGTAAATTGAGCTTCTAAAATGTGAACTTGGTAATTGTTATTCAAATCCTAATTAAAAAAATAAAATATGCAAATTTTTGTAGCAATTTTTTTACAAATTACAAAAAATCGGTTTTTGCTAAACTACACAAACATATTTGATGAAATTAAATTTAATTTTTACAAAAAGATAGTAGTTCAGAAGGACTTTCATTTGAGATATCACAAGAGGTGGGTATTTAAGATTCTAAAGTAGCTGGGGATGATGGGGTTGCTCTTTTTGCTCATACCGGAATCGTAAAATCCACGAAAATACTATTAGTGCAAATTGTGATTGTGATTGTGTTTGTTATGGTAAAAATATTGCAACAGATGCAGAATATTGTGCAGATATTGAAAGGTATATTATGCGGAAAAATAGGTAATATACATATGTAACGTGGTACAAAATAAGTAGTATATGTCGAATGAAGTGAACAAGGTTATGCTTAAGAGTGTGCTAACATGCATTATGTTTTGTATTTGTCAATATTTATATACTATGAGAAAGAGAAAAGAATTTGAATATGGTAGATATGTATTAACTCAAAAAATGTTGGATAATTAGATAGGAATTGTGGAATACAATCATTAGGGATTGAAAATTTTGAATTGGTTGGTCAAGAAGAGTTCAAACGAGGGCCGTAATATTAGGGTTGTTCAAATTGATTGACAGGAAAGGATGTCTTTACTAGTGAATGTTCTTGATGGTGTTCTCAAAAACTTGATGTGTGCATAATAAGTAACAAAACAAATATAGGTCTTCTTGTAAAGATGTAATAGAAGCAGAAAAAAATGCAGAGAAATATTGGGAGGAATGTCTTGTGTCGAAAACCAGGTCTGTAAGTGAATTACTAACTAACTACCCTACGAGAGGAATAACAAGATTTGTATGTGACTGTTTCTGTTGTTGGTATTAAAAATATGATAATTTAAAATAACTGTTTTTAAAATTTGCTAGTTACCTTTGTTTGTGGTTTTAATTACTAATGGGATAATTTAAATAATGAAATATATTTTTAAAATAATATAGCAACAATAGATCGCAAGTAAATTATTTTTGAATAAATAAATTAAAAACTATGTTCTAATGAGAAATTAAATATAACGTATAAAATTTAATTGACTTTCTTGGTCATTAAAATTAAATCTCTAGTCTAAATGCATTGTATTAGAAACATCAGTTATAAACATATCAAGGCCAACTGCATATAACTAGTTTTGAAAATCTTATTAATAAATATTTTGAATCTTGACAAAAATCACTTATACCTAACAAACTTCTCCATGCTCAGAGAGAGATACTTCTGAAACTAGCAATATGTAATACTATTACTTTTTTTAAATAATTTTTGAGTTATCTACATTAAAATCAAGGTCAAATAAATATATCTAAAAATATTTCAAACAATTTAAACGCCCTATTTTATGGCTCAGTATTGCTAGAACTACTAGTTGATATTTCAAAAACTGTTTAAGATAAGTATACTATATATAACTAATTTGGGACAAATTTATATTCCTGAAAAAATAAACTATCACTTGCTTCTTTTTCAGAAATATTGTTTTTGTGTAAACTCAAAATAAGAATTGATTGCAATACATAATAATATAGAAATAATTTTAATTTAGATTTTTCGCTTTTTTGCTTTAATTGGTTATCGGTTCCGTATTCGAAATATTTCAAAAATACTGGTCAAAAATAAAGCCCGGATATCAAGATTAAACAACCTGTATAAAACAACAATTTACATTTTTTGTGCAATTAGCAGATTGTCATTACTTTCGTTTTCAAAGGAAAATAGGCACCTTGCATTTTTTATTATTATGGCTATACATTCTGATGATGTATCACTTGATTAAATTATAAAAAATAATAGGCCGTGGAAATAAAATAAATGTTGTGTATCTTTAACATAAAGCAAATTTGTCGTATATCTCTTTCATTTTTATTTCGTCTCGATAATTTACGAATTTACATATCTTCAGCGAAATAATTTGGAAAAACCATAAATAAAAGTTTATACTAAATTTAGCTACAAGATTCAAACAACTGATTATTTATTATATTTATAGTTGAAATTAGGAATTCAAAGAATGTAAGATGTATTCCCGCATTGTTGAATATTATACATCTATAAAATTAAGGCATTTAGTCTCTATTTTTCTTAATTAAACAAGTTAACAAGAGGCAATAATTCATCGTTCCTTTTATAAAATTAACACAAATAAAATTTCAATTACTGTCGTAAAAAACCTTTTAAAACATATATTGTTTTAATGCAGTGTTTATAATTTTACAGATGTTCTAGTAAGTAAAACTGTGACTATTTTTTCAAAATATTTAGCAATATTCAATAAATGTTATTTAAACACAAAAATTCGACAACCAATATTTAATTTTTAAATATATAGTTACAGAAAAAACATAGCTTACTTGAAAAGCTCAAGTCAGAAAAATACGTTTCTATTTAAATAGAAATGTATATAAATTAAAACTAGCGAATAATTTAAAATATGATAAACTCACCGGCAGAAATTCCTAATGTAGCGCACGTACTATCCACATCTTTCCTCATTTGCTCGATGGCTAAATTCAAAACAGGTTCGATGTTTTCTCGTGCAATTTGCTCATTACAGGTCGACATGAGGTCACTTTGTCCACTTTCCGGCTCTTCCATTTTAATATCGTTACTAATAAAACCAAAGTCGATAGGTCTTATATTGAATTTCTTTTGAAAACTGGTATCTCTAAGCACTTCTCTTAACAACTGATGATCTTTAGGCTTTTCTGGCACAGTTTGCGTTTCCGGTTTCTTCAAATCTTCTTCCAACAGCTGTCTTAATGTATCTGTGTCTTGGAATCCCTGCAATATGTTACTGAAGTCGACCGTACTTTCTTGCTTTATTTGTTTTTCTAAGACAGTGTTGTCTAACAAATCTAAAACATCCGTGTTATCTCTTTGTAAATTAAGCTGATGTTCCGGAGAAGCGGAAGAGTATGACGCGGGGCTGGTAGGCAGCAAATAGTTTTCTTCCTTTATCTTGAACGGCGAGAAATTACGCAATGGAGATGTACAATTAGAGTAATTCTCTTTTTTAATATACTGGTTCTGTATATAATCCTCACTGCAAGGTGATCTGGAGTACACGGAACTAGGCGAGGCAGTATATAGTGATTGTTCCGGGGAACTGGGATAAAAATTATTTTCACCTGACTGTCTGTAGCTAGTAAATTGATCGTTGGGTGACAAAAGCCCTTGGCTCTGCGGTGAGTAAGGCGACAATGCTCCAACAGGTGAGTTCGGGTAGTTCTTTGGACTGGGTACCTCCAAATAAATGTTTGAAATAGGCGATCGAGGATAATTACTCTTGTTTTCGTCTGGTACTAGCAAGGTTTGAAAATCTGGCCCCAACTCTATGTCGCTCTCCGTATGTTTTTGTGGTGAGTTGGGGTAAAATGTCGTGTATATTTTAGGTTGTAATTGTTTGTCGGTACAAGTGGGCGGCGGTGACTGAGTATAGAATAAAGTTGAAGGTGATACTGGGTGGTCGCCCCCGGGTAAAAGGGACAAGTCGAAGTTTTCAGCGAAATTGCTGTAGTCACAAGGAGGGGTAAACCCTGCGGAAGGCACAGTTTGGGGCATCTGAAAAAAAAAACAATACGTCAATAATTATTCTACACAAAAAAAGGACATTCATTATTTACAGCATAATTCAGTTATTTATATAGTTCCTGCTAAAATATTCTACACTCAAGACTGACTGACGGGTGCGGAGCAATGGTATGTAAAATATTTAATGAAAAAAAAAAACAAATATTTTTTAGAGACACTTTACTTATGTAATCACAAGGTGATCTCGAATATGTAGTATTCTTTCTATTTGATATTAACTTAGTTTTATCAGCAGGCAACGTATTTAAAAAAGTAGTAGATAATTACGACATTTTAAAACTAATCTTAATGAAATATTACAGTTTGTACCTGTCGGCCCCTGATAATTTATTTATATGTATACCTATATATTTCAAAAATTTAACCTACTTTATCTTGTCGATTTAGAATATACTTAACATTACCACCAAATAAAAAGGTAGACCTTGCGTGAAATAACATTTTTATCAATAATAAAACCATCCATGTGGACATTCTACGTTCGTATGTAAAGTTCAGTTCAAACTTATTTGCAACATAAAAACATCGGCGACTTTGATCCCTTTACCGCCGTCAAAGGTGCCGAGGTTTTTTATGTTGCAAATATGATTTAAATAAACTTTACTATTCTACAAAATTTAGAAAAATTGTAAAAAAAAAAGACATTAATCGAAAAACAAATGTTGTCATATGAACTTCTTTTATTAACGTGGTATATAGTCGAAAACATTATTTATAAACAATTTGTTATATTTTATTAATTCTCAAAATGTTTAATGCGAAAGATAGATTATAGTACCTCACTTATACAGCAAAATGGACATAAACTGTATTTGTAGGAAAACTTCTCAACTAACAAAAACTAATTCTTAGCACGTCATTACTGGAAATATTCAACAAACAGTGAATGAAGTCACAATCGGGAAACGAATGTAGTTTCGAATTAACTAAACAACTTTTCTCTGGAACTTTTTTTTTAACGAAACCCACGTCACACGTTTCACTATTACATATTTTTGAAAAACAGTGTGTATGTATATGTATTCATTGACTTCAATATATGATTTAAAAATATTTCTTGCCAGATAAGAACGTATAGAGAGAGCGTAGCATGACGTTGTAGCCATATGTGCGAAATGTGAATATTTATTTTACTTTAAAATATATACGCATATGTTCTAAATTTAACATGGAAAAATATTTGTATGAAAAAGATAACTCAATTTTGATTGAGCTACAAAATTAGATCTTAGATAGAATTTGATACGAAAACAAACAAAAACATATTGATTTTACTTAATTCTCTATTTTCTTAACTTGCTTTGCTTATGGTAATATTAAAATTGTATTTTAACTAATCTTAAAATAAATAAATTTATTTTTTCTTCTATAACAAAATTATGCAAATCATTGAGAATCATTTTGTGTCACATTTCACCCGAAAAATGAAGGAATAATAAATAAACGTGTATGCGTAATCTGTTCTTTCAGTTTCGTAATAAAAAAAAATCCTAATTAAAATATGTCTACTATGAGAAAAAGCAAATGGCAATAGGTTATTTTATCGATTGAACACAATTTTGTTCAGAGAATATTAGTCATCCCAGAAAAAACAAACCATATTGCTTTTAATAAATGTTTAATTCCTATAAAAAATGATTTAACTTTAAAATTAACTGTAATATTAATAAAAAAAAACATAAAACACATTACATAAATTCGAAAACCCCCCAAATCCAAAACCGGAGCTGCACGGGCGGGAATTACGTTGTTGAATACACGTTGACACAGAACCACAGCCCTCAACTTTGTCAGGGTCGAAACCGAGATGTGAACTCGGCAGACAGTAACACCAGTTTCGTTCGTCACTTCATGAGTGAAAATAATATATTTAAATGTTATTTACAAGTCTATCATCCTGATATCCACGCCCAGAGCCAGCCAGACATCAAAGGTGCGATTTGATTCTCAAATTAAACTTAAAATACTAACATCTCTAAATTAAAATGGATGTAATTGATACATTTCGTTAAAAACTAGGTTAAAAATTGCAAAATAGCATTAAAAATAATTAAAAAAAATAGTTATAAACTATGACTAAAAAGGTATCACTTATAAATTTTGTTGTCAAAGAAGGGTAAATTCCTATCTCAAAAACCCTCTTAAGATAATTTGTGTGTTGAGCAGTTATGTGTCACCGTTTAATTTTTGATTTTTAACAATTTCTAATTTGATCCAAAAATTACATTAAATAACATGATTTAATCAAATTTTCAAGAAATAATCAGAAATAAATTTTGGAGGAAAAATTTTCTTATCTATTTTATTTTAAACAAATTTCGTATTTGTAATATTTTGTCAGTAAAAACTTGACAAAAACATTTTCTCATTGAAAATAATAGGAGAATAATATAAAATAATAAGGCAATTTGATCCAATAATTACATTAAATTACATGATTTAATTAAATTTTCAAGAAATAATCAGAAATGAATTTTGGAGGAGAAATTCTCTTATCTATTTTCTTTTAAACAAATTTCGTATTTGTAATATTTTGTCAGTAAAAAATTGATTAAAACATTTTCTCATTGAAAATAATAGGAAAATAATATAAAATAATAAGGCAAAACAGAAAAATGTAAGCATGAATGGAAAAATAGTGGAGACATAAATTAGTTATTTATTCAAATCTATAACTTCCATGATAAAATTATATTTATTTACCTGAATATTTGTACAATTCAATTGTTTTTATTTTATTCACGTGTTTTAAAATACATTTATTGGCATTTGATATTTAAATAACCAAATTATCCATGCAAGTCTTAAAATTATAATAAAAAACAATAATAACTTCCACAATTTTAAAATAGTAGAATTAGTGCAGTTAAAAAAATCCTACATAAGAGATTTTCCCATTTTCTTCTGACTATTTTTGAAGATTTCAAATCGCGAAAAACTTTTAGTATCATAGTTTATTAATATAGTTAATACAAACATTTCAATTACATTGGAGTATTAAACATGTGTATTTGCCCCACTGAAATAATTTTATATATATAGGGTTACAAATATTTAAGGGACCATCGTTTGATAATCGGTGGATCGGTAATAACGGTCCTGTTTCTTGACCACCTACATTTCCGGATTTAAACCCCTTACAGCCTAAGGGAAGATATTATTTATATTTTGCAATCGATCAATCCGGAAATTTTAAGAAATGCTAGAAGAAGTATAATAGGACGAACCAGACTATATATATATATAGAAAATAACGGAGGACATAATTCTTTTATTACTGTTTGTTGTTTATTTTTTTGTTCCTTTTTTTATTATTTGTGTAATTAATAATCATTGTTATGCAAAAAAATATTATTGTCATTATCATACGGAATTTATTTGAGTACATTTATATAGGTGATTTTATTTTTTCATTGTTCCTCAAAATTTTTAAACTAATCGACAATAAACTGAAAATTATACAGTGCGAGTGTAAACACGTGAATATAAGATAACAGAATTTATGGATGTCAAGCGTCGATGTCATTATGAATATAAAATATCTTTAACTTCTAAGGGACAAAATATAGGATTCTACTCTTTGCACAAATGTATCTAGAATTATTACAGCCGATTAGTAACATAAAATCATAGACGCCTATAAGAAAAAACGAGAGTGAGGCGAGGCAACGCCTAGCGTCGAAGTGATAGGCATGTTGCTATTAAATACTTGGCTATCTCTCTTGATATCAAGACGAAAATGTGGGAAACTTTTTTACACATCGCAAGCCATTTTCCAGATATTTGAGCAAATTAAATTTATAGATATAGTGAATAAATATTAAAATGACCGCGACGTTTCATAGATCCCTCCCTCTTGATAGATGTTAGTAGATTTAACCACACATCTATTAAAATCTAAAAAAATTTAAAAAGAACGTCTAAATACTATTGAAACAGCTTTTTTAAGAAAAGTTTATTCTCCAGGGTAAAAATCTTTCTGGAATATTTATACCTAGATTGGTTTTTAAAATCAGTCGTATGTTCAAAATTTTCGAAAACTTACCCTAACATCTTCATTAGTTACTTTCTCAGTATTTAACCATGATTACATTATCTATTAAAGAAAGATAAAGCATTATTAGTAATTTATACTGTTTTCTCTACTTACCAGAGATAAGTGTAAAATACTCTTATTAAATAACTACTTTCCTGGCTACTTGCCACGATGAATATTGGCTTATAAAAAAAATAATGTGTAGTGTTCATAGCACGAACACTCACTATTATTTTTTATCATTTATATAACATCGATTTATTTCGGCTACCAAGGTCAAGGGGTAAGTGCTTGTGTAAACACTGGAACCCCTAACCTGGACAATTTGTCGAACCCTCACTTTATTGTGGGTAGGGATATTTAATGTGCTCAAATCGTAGATACACAGAATCCACAGTTTTATATCCCTTTCAAATGGTCCAAGTTGGCATCATCTGGATTACTAACCTGATTCTAACAATGTATCATATTTATAACATAACTGTTGGTACGATTCGGTGAACAGTGACTAACTAACCAATAAAGCGAGCTATATGGGATTGACCTTCCGTCTATTTATACTATTTTTACACTTTGTAATTTCCAAAGTTTCAAATGCATCCACCTTTCTAGTATTTTTTGTTACATTTTAAATTGAAACTATCTATTTTATGGTTGTTCTCAAACGCATGTTGGGCAACACAAGACTTACCTGTTCTACCATATTTGAGATGAACCATATGCTCCTTCAATCTAGTTTGAATTGATCATCTAATTTGTCCAACATACTTTTGATTATAGTCCTAATTTCGTAAATCCCCGACTTTTCGTTTGTTTCAATTTTGTCCTTTGGATTGCCCAAAAGTAGTTGTAGTTTATTTCCCGATTAGTGAGCTGCTGTCATATCTATATCTTTAAAAATCTTGCCAATACCACGGTGAAACGAGAATCGTATGGAATTGATACAAATTTCGGATTTTCTCTCTCATTTTGAAAGGTCGAGGAATTTCGAAGTGTCTCTTTAAATTTACGTTTCCTATTTACTTTATCAATTAAACACAGAATATCCATTACTCCCAGCTATATCCTTAATCAATGCCTTTTCTTTACCAAACCTCTCTTATTGAGAGAGTATATTTTTTGTATATGTCAAATTCTAACTTATTTTCACTATTTCTAATAATTATTAATACATCTAAAAATGGTAGTGGTAGAGTTTTCAATTTATCTGACGCGAGATGACTGTTTTTAGATTTAGAGATAAATCTGTAAATATCAGTGACTTTTGTATCAAACATGGCAAAAATTTCATCCACATACCTAAGCCGAGCCCTGGGGAAATACTCAAATTCTTCTCTTGCTTCTGTTTCGAATCTGTTCATCTGTTCAAGAGACTGACAATGAATTGTGACAAAGAGTTACCCATTACTGTTACTTCATGTCGTTCGAAGAAACTATCATTTAATTGAGAGCAATTTTGTTTCATGCAGAGTTTAGTGAGTTGAAGATATTCCTTTACTACATCTTGACTTAGATTTCTTGATTCGATTAGAACCTCAAGGTAGTCCAAGGTCTGTTATGTCAGAATATTTAGAAACAATGAACAAACGTCAAAGGAGATCAAAATTTCACCTTGTTACAACTGGACATTTTTCACCTTGTTAATGAAATCATTGGAATTATTCTCAGAGAAACTAGGTGATGCAATGGGTAAACTTTCGAACTCTCTGTTAACCATTTTGATAGGTGGTAAATCGGTAGTTCAATTTCTGAAACAATTAGACGCACCGACATTCCTGAGTTATGTATCTTAGGCAAGCAGTACAATCTAGATATACTTAAGTTAGATACTTGAAACCTCCTATTTAAGAGCAACCATAACATACATAAAATAAATAGTAGCAATTTAAAATCCATGAGGAAAGTAAAAAAATACTAGATAGCTGAATGGGATTTGAAAGCGTGGAAATTACAAAGTATAAAAAAAGTGTGAAGAGTAACAGAGGCCCAATCCCATATAGACCGCTCTATTGGATAGTGAGTCACGGTTCATCGAACCGTAACAATAGTTTAGGTATAAATAGAATACATTGTTAGCATGAGATTACTTTTAATCATCTCCAGTTGATCAAAGGTTCCAACCTACTTCAGGGTATATGAATAATTTTAAGCTATTTAAATTCTTATATAATACATTGAGGCTTTCGTAGTGAAACTGCCTCCCTGACCCCCTTCTCCCCATTTCTTTCAGTCCAATATTTTAATATAATAGCTTATGGCCTTGCAAATCTGTAAATAATTTTTGTATTTCAGAATTAGGTTATGATAAATAATAAAATTAATAAATGTAAATCAACAAAAAAATTTTCAATAACATTGTACATATAGTTTGATAACTATTTTGCGTATAAACATTACATACAATATTAATATATATTATCAATTTAAGGTTATGGAAAGTAGTGTTAAATTCATTTTACTTAATTATGATAAAGTTAATTTAATATTATGGTTATTTTTACTGGGTCCAGTTTTGAAACACCGGTTAAATAAATTGTAGATAAAATGACAAAATAATCATTCATATTTATAAAATATTAGCATCAAATCTAAA
This sequence comes from Rhamnusium bicolor, assembly GCA_029963845.1. Lineage (NCBI taxonomy): Eukaryota > Metazoa > Arthropoda > Insecta > Coleoptera > Cerambycidae > Rhamnusium > Rhamnusium bicolor. The sequence goes on along the minus strand of JANEYF010004054.1, from coordinate 2,208,003 downwards.
AAAAATTAAATGCATTAATTGTTTCTTATGAAAAGTACGTACCTACATACAAATTTGTTCGTAGTGTTAATCGATTTTAGGTTTTAAAACACACGAATGGATTTTAATGAAAAATATACCTACTAAAATTATTTTAACTAAAAAATTAATTTTGAACTCTCAGTGCATATGTAAATCTTTTGTACGATACACCTTATTTTACAGTAGTACCATTTCTGCCACTGTCGTTATTATTTAAATTAAGTATTTAATAAACCAGGCAATATTTGACAAAAATGCGCACAACTCCCCACTGACGCTTGATGGAATGCTATGACATAATGGTAAACCCAGATTTTATTAGATAATACTATTACCTAAGATGCAAATTGAATAGAATATAACTCAAATTTTATATATCGCAAGAGTATGGGTTTATTTTTTAAATGTATACTTTGTGATTGCATAAAAAGTAACAATTAATGTTCTAAAACTATTGAAGATGTTCAAATTTGGTAAATCTACATCTATACCTATCTTATCCTGCTTTAAAATTTTATGAAAGTTTATAGATACTAATCAGTCCACCTGAAAATATTCAATGTTATAGTGTTAAAATAGAAAATCGCTAGCGCGTACAAATCCAGTAAAATTCCGTTTTAAAAAAATTGCCCGCACGTATCTTTTAGACAAACAACAATTCACAGTCTACCTATCTCTTTCTATTATTCGCTGTTATGAAACGAAAAAGTACACATACCTTTCACTTGTACCATTATTGTTTTTCAATAAGTACGTAACCGGCAAACTAAACCAAAATATACACGCATTTACTTGCACATATAAACACCAAGATATCTACAAAACAAATCCTTAAACCCAACTAAAGGTGTCCATCTTTTTTTAGTTTTGTACAATCTACAATGCTCCCTCTCTTTTGCTCACCTTGATTCCGTATAAACCTCTGTGTCCGCTAAAGTTTGCATTGTCAAGGTACAATTTGTGCTTTATCCTTTTCAGGATCACGGTTAAATCTATGTCTTGCTCTGTTAGTAGGAAATTTTACTAGTAAAAGTCGATTACGTCATTGTATTGTACGCTTTTTTACGCAAATGATAATTTGTTTGGGATGATGGTTATTTTATTGTAACTGATTGTGATAACTGAAATCGGATATAAATATTACGACATGTATCAGTCTTACAGGGATTTTTTGATTTGTAATTAATTATGGCCGGCATTAAATTATTTGCATTTCATTATGTGGAAAATTACTATGTAAGATTAATTACGGTAATTACATATCTAGAGATGTGTACATATGTAAAGCAGATAAGATAATTCCCAATCAAATGTTTTTTCATAATATGTACATTGTACATACATGCAGAATGTTTTCTAAGTGGGTCTACTTTATTAGAAAATTATAATCCAGGTTTAAAAATCGCCAATATTTCTAACGGTTATTATTTGTTTATGAAAATAAATATGTAATTTGGTAAAAACTGTTACTAAATCGTAATTTATATTAAACGTTGATGCAAATTTAACCAAAAATTTTGACAATAAATTTTTTGTACCAATAATACAACAAATGATTACTATCTATCTTCCAGCAGATTCTGTGTTAAGATAAAAACGATAATCTGAAAATGAGATTATTGTGAAAAATATATCGTAAGAGCCTAGCCTTTCGTCTAATATTACAGTTGAATCCACCAAAATTCGAGAATCGTTAAAATTGAAGTTGAAGAGGCGCAATCGATAATTTTAGTTGTGAATAAAGTGAGATTATAAATTAGTAAACGCCGAAATCTCATAGTGGCATGGGCTGATATGCTCAGCTGTGATTATTTTGACACCCTGACAAGATATTTTTTTGTTTAACTATTGGTTGGTTTAACGAATGTTTTTTTTTTGAAAAAAATCATCTGCCACATCAGTTACAATAGAACTTCTAAATTTAGAGTGATCATAGATAAAATGCTACTTGAGGGAGTGAACAAGCATACAAAATTTAAACTAGATGGTCATGGTTACTTGGACATAAAAAAATTCAACTTTGATGTTTAATATTGTGTCTTTTAAGAATATATTTTCGATAATCATATGCTCACGCCATACAATAACTCTCTAAATACCTATAAACTGTAAAAGTTATAAGTAAAAATGTTAATAAGTTTCCTATCAAAAATTTCTAAAAAAAAAAAACTTAATCACCAATAATTGCACTGGGAGGTACTGCTGTCTATAGTATATTGACGAAACTGTATAAATACATTTCCCGTTAAAGTCAACGCTTAATTTAAAATGTACCATAAGTTTGATGTTCAGTATTTCCTGATCTATTTTCCCGATTTGGATGTATGGTTTTTGCATTGTGGAGTGATTCCTCAGGAATATTTCTCTGCTACTGATTTACATTCGTAATACTATTCTGCTGATATACCAGATGTTATAATGATATTAATTTTTTCTCTTAACAAAAATCACCATCTTTTGTTATTTTCCTTTTTTGAGTCCCCTTTTTCTCACGCTTATTAGAGATACACATTTTTATATTTCTATATGCATTAAGGGATCAATCACATATACCTACATGCACATATACTCCAGAGAAATAAAACTTCCTCTGCGGAATGAGGCTGAACAAGCTGAATTTTTGCAGAGACCTTCGTTTTGATGTTCTAATGAAGCACAAAAAAAATCTCATATGCCTACCCTTGTGCGTCTTGAGATATCGAAGGCCAAAGGTCATGAAAATCGGTTTTTCGCGAAAATCTCGCTTCCAGTGCATCTGACGTCGTAAGAACTCATAACAAAACTTACGTAAAAGAGTATTCTCTATAAAATTGTTCATATATATTTTTTTCGTACGACCAACCGTTTTCGAGATATAGCATGATAAAGCGGGAGCGCGCATTCGTAATAGGTAATACTGTATTATACTGCAGAGCTATAAATATAATATAAGATCGCATGATCTGGTAGGCCATTCCTGGTTGCCACGCAAAGAGATACTTTTCATTCAGCAGAGCAATCGTTTCACGGGATGTGTGACATGTCGCACCATCTTGTTGAAACCAAAAGTCGTCATTTTCATCCACAACTGGGAAAAACCAATCAGAAAGCATGTTTCTGTAACGGTCGCCATTCACAGTGACGGCAGCTCCTTCATCATTTTCAAAGAAGTACGGGCCGATCACTCCTCCTGCCCAGAAACCACACCACACAGTCGTGCGTTGTGGATGCATCTCATGTTCCACAGTCACTCGCGGATTGTCGGTACCCCAAATTCTGCAGTTCTGCTTATTGACGAATCCAGTGAGGTGGAAGTGCGCCTCATCTGAGAAAATTATTCTTTTCGTGAAGTTATTGTTCTCCGCTTGTCGAGCCAAGACCCACTGAGCAAATCGATGTCTCTTTCCATGATCTGTAGGCTTCAACTCTTGTGTAAGTTGAATCTTGTACGCATGCATTTTCAGATCTTTTGAAAGGATTACATGCAGTGAACTTGGTGATAAATTCAGTTGTTGGGCTCGTCGGCGAACCGATTTTGTGGGGCTTACGGTCACATTATCACGCATGACAGCAATGTTTTCTTGTGTTCGAACAGGACGCGGTCGTCCCGTTTTCTTAACATTTGAAACAGAACCCGTGATCTCAAACTTTCGGATTAACTTACGAACTGTGGATTCGGTTGGAGCAACGTTACGTCCGAGTATCACACGCAATTCACGAACGGTTGCCGTGGGACTTTCACTGTTTTTGTAATAACTTCTTATCACTTGGATACGTTGCTCAGTTGTCATCTGCTCCATTACGAAAATAAACATCAAACAACAATGCTCACCAAACAAAAGCGATCAGGCTACTAATGGGAAGGTTATCGGAGAACAAACATGAAAAACCCACGGCTGCCAACCGACACAGAACAAAATGGCGCCAAATTCAAATTCGTCCCTACTTCCTGGACACCCTTATATTTATAGCTCTGCAGTATAATACAGTATTACCTATTACGAATGCGCGCTCCCGCTTTATCATGCTATATCTCGAAAACGGTTGGTCGTACGAAAAAAATGTATATGAACAATTTTGTAGAGAATACTATTTTACGTAAGTTTTGTTATGAATTCTTACGACGTCAGATGCACTGGAAGCGAGATTTTCGCGAAAAACCGATTTTCATGACCTTTGACCTTCGATATCTCAAGACGCACAAGGGTAGGCATACGAGATTTTCTTGTGCTTCATTGGAACATCAAAACGAAGGTCTCTGCAAAAATTCAGCTTGTTCGGCCTCATTCCGCAGATGGCCTTCTTTTTTTACCTTATTTCCCTGGAGTAATACTTGAAAATAATCACGTACCTAGTAGGCTTTTGCAAAAAATAATATTCAAATTAAATGTCAACAAATATGACAAATAGACAATTTGTGTTAGGTTTGCTTTTTGCACATTGTTTTGGGTTTTACATTTCAAATGATGCCTATTCTATGGAAAAATCTTTATCATTTGGAACCTGAATGCGCTATAGTTTTTGCCCTTTACGAATGTTATAATCAAACTCAGTTAGCCCAGCGGTTTACTGTGGCCCAGTTAAGCATTTCTAGAGTGTTGCATTGTATAATGAAACTGGGAGGATCAGTAGAAGAGAAGGTCAGGGTCAAAAATGTATAGGGATATTAAAATGTGTATTTCCTCTAATAAGAGTGATAATAAGTAGATTCAAAAAAGGAAATGTTAATAAAAAACATAAGACTAAAGTGTGATTTTTGTTGAGAGTTGTTGAGGTTGCTAATGCACTCCACAGGTTTTACATTTTTTGAAAAAAAGAGCAATATCAGTATATTAGCAGAACTATATTACGAATGAAAATTAGCAACATAGTGAGATTCCTGAGGAACACTCCATAATGCAAAAAACGAACATCCAAATCGGGAAAATGGTTCAGAAAATATTGATGTTATAGTAAATTTTAAATTATGCATTAATTTTGAGGAAAAGTGTAATTCTTTTACTATATATCCATTGTCCAGTAAGTACATGTTACACATATTTAGGTTTATTTCGTCTAAAAATTGGAAGTTGATTTAAATTTGTCAAACTTTTTGTTATTTGCGGATTTTCATATTTTTACTCAATTCCTGATTTATCCCATTCATCTTCTTAATAAAATATTTTTAAATAATTATTGAAGTCAGTCATAACCGCAAACGTATGGCACCAATCACATACACTTCGTTTGAAAAATACGTGCCAACCGTTCGTCTGTTTATCAACTTTACAAAACGTTAAATCTAAAAGGCAATTTTTTGTTGTTCCCAAGAATAATAACAAACACTACAGGAATTAGATAACCCCGAGACCAAAGCCGAAGCTACCTAGAGGGGAGTTAAAGTTTGAAAAACATATACATACAACAATTCCCACCAACCAATGGCGGTGGCGGAATTTGAACCAGCAGATACTATAGACAGATTTCTAGTCACACTACATCGCACGTTTCAGCCAACTATGCCACCGAGCCGACCATACGGCATAATATCACAAATATTTGTATATATCATTTTCTAATTATCCTATTTTATTTTATTTTCTACAGATACAAATAATTAATCACATTTCTATTTCTGGTTTACACTGGATGGCGCTTTATTAATTTACAATCTCATTAATTATTTACTTTCAAACAATAAATGATAATATACAATTATTACAAAATGATCAGCATAAATATTTGAGAGTTTATTCCTTTTCATAATAATTTTGTGAGGTTATGGTATGAATAGCAGCACTTTGGGCTTAAACACATATAGAAATGTACTGTGTAACTTAGGTAATCAAAGAAAAAAAATTAAGACATATAAATAATTCAGACAATTGGCAATTGAATACAATATTTAAATAGAATGAACCACCACAGAATATACCTACTTACACTGTGAGCAGCGGGGTTGGCTTCTGTCTGAAAATGTAGTCATAATGTGAAGACGAAACACGCAACATGAATGTCAAAAGAAAGGAAAAAGCACTCAACCAACCCATGTCATAAAAAAATTTCAAATTAATTTGCTTGATTTGTCCGTCAAAGAAAAATCCGGTTTGACAGAGTAATGAGATGAAGCAGGATTTAAAACAGAACTGTTTTATATAATTGTCAAGTCGTTGCAAATATTATTACTTTAAAAGTTAAAAACTTATAATATTTCACCAGAATCGAAGAGTTTTTCACATCGATACAGAATAAAAAATGGGACAACCCTTATCACAGATTTTCGATCAAATTTAGTTATGTATTGGGATTATTAATATTAATAGGCTATATAATATTGAATCGTCAAGATTTACATTAATTTCAAAAATTACTTTTGGAGTACACAAGAAAAGCTGTCCCATTTTTTATTTACCGCAACTGTAATTTTCAGTTAAAAAACATCTGTTACTTGGTTTTACTATTATTACAAATCAACTATCAGACAGTATCAAGCAAAGACCTGAAACAGAATTATTCGTCTGTGAAGTTATAAAAATACATTCAACAGTGGCAATTTCTTTTTACTTTTTTAAAATTTCAAGTTAGTTTTCGATTTAACCTAAATGTCATCGTATTTGAACAATGAATCACTTTTGTGATGGTGCAAATGGTATAGTAATGTGCACAAATAATATGGTGCTTTTCGCAGTTTGAGGAGATAAAAGAAATACTGCCTATTGTTCCGACCTTTTGTCGGATTAAATATTTCTCTGTGTATTCAAATGTTGATATAACAGAAAAAATATCCTTGATAACATCTTTTGCCAAAACTCATAAATGATCCGTGTTACCAGAATTTTACTAAGTGATATAATTAGAGGACTATGTGAAAGTACACAGTTTTTTTTCCTTACGGGTTGCGGTTTTGACTACCCGCTGTACTGAAGCTTAAGCTTATTGTACCCCATAGTCTCATTACTCCATAATGCCTGTTCTATTCCAGAAGGCGAGTATACAGTTTATGGGAGCACTGGTTATCTCTTCCGGGGTTAAAAGTGGTCCCTCGAAGTGTGTTAGTCTCATTGCCGTTAGGGCTGGGCATTCGCATAAGATGTGGTGGGGAGTTTCTTCCTCTTCACCACACATCCTGCAATCTGGATTGTCTTTCACCCTTATATTGGTTAGGTGTTTGTTTAGTGTGCAGTGTCCTATTAATATTCCCACTGCACACCTCAGCTGTTTTCTGCTCAGCTTTAGCATTTCGTTGGTCCTTGCTCTAGATATTTCTCCGATGAACAAGCGTGACTGCCTCATTCCCGGTATCTCTATCCAGTGCGAGTAGTGTTTCTGTCTTAATAGTTCCTTTACCGATCCTTTCGCGGTGCTGTAAGATACCCCGCAGGTCGGTTCGGGACCTGTTAGAATTGATTTAGCGCCTTTTCTGGCTAGCATGTCTGCATTTTCGTTTCCCGTATTTCCCTGGTGTCCTCGTGTCCATTCCAGTTGTACGCTGTTGTGTTCTGTAAGTTTCTCCAGGGACTCCAGGCAGTCTTTTACTGTTTTAGATCGTATTTCTACTGCTTCCAGAACTCTGAGGGCTGCTTGGCTGTCAGTGATGATGCGGATTCTCTTATTTTTGTATGCCCTCCGTATCATTTATTGTGCACAGACGTCTATTGCTGTGATTTCGGCTTGGAACACTGTTGCGATACTTCCAATGTTCAGGCTGATGTCTGTCCCTGGTTGTTCTCCCGCAACTCCTGCTCCGGTACTGCTTGAAGTTTTTGATCCGTCATTATACCGGATGGTGTCATTTTGTTGTCTCTGCATCCTGCCTCCTTCTCCATGCCTTTCAGGTATTTTTACCCTGAAAGTTTTTGTGAAGTTGTAGGTTGTGCTGATTCTGTCTGACTGCATATTGAGTAGGTAGCCGATTTTTTCCTACATATTGGAATACTTCAGTATGATATCCTCTCCTTGAGATGGTCCCATACCCAGAAGTTTTCAGCCTGTATGCTGCCATTAGTGCCTCATTCTCCACCACTAGGTGTAGTGAAGGTAGGCCTAGCAGTATTTCCAAGGCTGCGGTCGGCGTTGTTGACATTGCTCCCGTGATCCCTAGACATGCAAGTCTTTGCAGCTTGCCTAGTTTTCTCATCGCCTCTCCTTTTCCGGCCTTGTGCCACCAGATCAGGGAGGCGTAGGTTATTATTTCGACTTTGGTACCTATCGGGGTATTATTTCTAGTATTTATTAGTATTTTGTAACTTAAGAAATATGTATTACTGAAAATTTTACCAAATGGGTAATGACAACCCCGATTTTAAAAATAACAAAATTCAAATATCAAGTCATAAAAAAACATTTTTTTCGCAGTGTTCTAGGTCCTAATCCATATTGATGTCATATATTCAGCTGACCTCCCAACAATAGAGTGGCAGAAATAACCACGGATGATACTAAAACCCTACTTTAGCTTCGCATTTTTTGTAGAAATACGTCAACAAAATTAAAATTTGATTAATTTCATTCACAAAAAAGAAGTCACATACCAAGAAATTTTCCTTGATGTCGACTTCAGTTAGAATACATACACCATAAAATATACCGTAACTCATAACATAGAATGGAAAACAAACTTTTTCCGTTCAATGTAATATTAAAACTTCTGGGCATACGGTATTCAAATGTGGCGGGATCCAGCGATTTTAACAACTCAAAGATATAACATCCCTTGATACATGTCCAAGTATGTAATTTCTTGCGACCTCCATCGGAAGGCAAATAATTATCCTTGTTGAGTACGCGATACCAAAACCGCTCCAACGATCATTCCAAGCAGTCTTTTGGGAGTGAAACTTCTGAGAGACCCTCAGGTAAAAAATCTTAAGCGTTTGATAAGCAATACTTACCCCAACAAAATTAGAATTATTAAAACCATGTGAATAAACTTTTTACCATAAATAAAATGGAAATGGTTACTAAGTATAAAAATACTGAAGAGGAACAAGAAATACAATAACTAAAATATTGATATTTCTGGCATAGAACTTTCTGTTTAAAAACTGTATTTAGAAATACATAGGCAGAATTATCTTTAGAGTGACTAATAAATTAATTTATGAGACCTTGAGTACGCTAATGTTCGGAATGTGTTTTACCGATTTAGATGAACAAAAAAAGTTTTTAACAAACCATAGACAAACTTATTCATGATCTCATAATGACTTCACTAAATAGTATTCTCATTTTGGCAAAAAGTTAAGTTCATAGCGAACTTTATATTTAAAATAATTATAATGTTCTTAGTAGTTAGGTACCTGTTGTGAAATGATAATATACGACACGAAGAATCTCTTTATCCAATTCACAAAAAAACATAACGGGTCTTAAGTACATGTTTTGGTAATGTACAGTTAAATTTTCATGGTTATGTTGAAATATTACGACTACAAGTAAGACTGACATGTTAGCCATCAGGTAGGTCTAAAAATGCACTTTCTCTTTTCTTGGAACGATGTGACGCGTTTGTGTGTGGTTGCTTTATATTCAATAGTAAATCATTTCATATTAACAGTTAGTTATTCATATCAGGAATATAGTAAATAATATTTAATACTGTATGTGTGAAAGTAGCACACGTTTCGCTAAATTTAATTCCAGGTACATCATTTCTAAGAAATGTGTTATTACAGAGATACTGAAGGCTACTATAGATGATTATGCTGCATGGATATGACTTTTAAAAAATATACAGTCATAGCATTTTATTTTTTTTGTTTCTATTATATAACTGACGAATAATTCAAAATATACCCTAGTATGGTTTTAATAAACATAATGCCATAATTTTTTTTTAATCTCATATCTGAAATTCGCTACGTTTCACTGCTATAAAAAAAACACAAAAGAAATCAACCATATTCTTCTACATTCTTTGATTTGTAGTTTTTTAGTTAGCTAACCACGTAAAAAAATTAAGTCCAAACAAAAGTTCATTGTCTGGTTTTTAACCTCTCCTAGTTGTGTAATCATTTTGGATATTACATTATTTCAGACAAACAGCAACTAGTTTTAATGTATTTTGAATTAATTGTCCAATTCATATTCAATACAATTCCGTATAAATTAACACTGACGTACAAAATTTAACAGTCAATAACCGCATGCAAGTATTTGCCCTCAAAATATATATACAATAATCATTGATTTTTACATAGTTTCATTGACCTAATAAAAATCTAATAAACTTGCCTTATAATTCGCTCAATATTTTGTTGCTGACGTGGTTTATCTTCACATTTCAGGATTTTGTTAGATAATTATTCAATTCTTTTACCTAATTGCCGTAGTGGTTTAAAGGCTGGTCGTCCTATGATTTTGGTAAACGAGAAGACATCGAAATACTGACTGAGAAACAGGCTGGGAAATAACCGACAAATGAGAACTGTCATGAGACGTCCAACATCAAGTATGATAAGCAAAACTTTTATGGTATCAGAAGTACAGACAGGGACTATAATGGTAACATCATTCTGGGTATCGGTCCCTTATACCCAGACATAGTGCTCATCGTTAGTGGTAATACCAAGAATGGTTATAATGGCATTCCAATATCTGCAATGACTGGTCTTGATTCTGTTTGGGACAGCAAGATAATGAGGAGATGAAGAATGAGATAGAATTGAAGGCGACTAATAATTATCTGTCTTCATTAAAACATCAAATAGCGAAAATACATTAGGGGGTTCTTTGATATGTTACAATAAATCGTACATTTTACTAGATTTAGATTAGACAGTCGAGCATTTATCCTCATTATATTCGGATGATTGAGGGATTCATTTTCCAAAACAATACTAGAGCACACAATCTCAGTATGACTAGATGGTCGTTAGAAGAATCCAGATCTTTTTTTAGGCTCCCGCTTTGCCTCTTGATTTAGCTCCGGTAGGCTATGTATGTGTCAATATGGGTGGATTACTACTTGACTTACCCCAACACACCATGTTTAACTTTGATAACCTGAAATAACCTATTACAAGAAAGCAATAATCATGTTATTCACAGTATGCTTATCATTGAATTATCAGAGTTAGGAAGTGCATTAAAGGCTCACTATTAAATAACTTTCTTTGAAATAAATTTTGAATTCTAATCTTTCTTTTTAATTTGTGTGTTCACATAACTTAAATTCTACTGTATATCACCCACACAGAAGTAATGTGAAACAAAAATAAAGAAAATAAAGTAAGGTCATCTTTTGCTTCACAGGTCATTTATCAATATTACATTCATGATAGATATTCTTCAAAATTTGTAACAAAAATATTAATTATTGAATTTAGGAGAAAATAGAACTTATTTTTCTAGTGGTTTAATTCTTTTTGATCAAATATTATGGCAAATATGACTCTTAATAATAAAATAAGATATTTTTTAAAACCAATATTGCGGTTTATAAAGCTACTTAAATTTATACCAATGTCAATTTTTCAGCATTTGTGGTATGTTTAAGGCATATTCGAATTTATAGATTTTGTCTATAATACGATTTATTGTGCAAAATTTTATTTTTGAAATGATCCTTAAACAATTTCCTTCATTTATAATATACCTACTTAACGCAGAAAGGTATAGGCATTGGACATAAAACTGAAAAAAAAATTACGTGTTTAAAATAATGCATAGAATTTATTTCTAACTATAAAAATAAATAGAATTTATAAAAATATACTGGAACCTATAATAAATTTGGACTAACAGTTGGAAGTGTATAAGTTGAATAAATTTCCTTAAATATCAACATAACATTGTGCGTAATATTTCTATTGCCAAAAATTCGACTGTTTAAGTTAACAGTGCCAAGGAGAATATAAATTTGCATATTGCAGCTACGTGCCAAAAAATCCATTGAATCATTAATACACACCTAATTATTCAATTAGTACCTGATCCAAATCAAGCATTACAAACATATTTCATGCAGCTTTATATAAGGAAATAGTAATATAATAAATAACTTCTGCTCGACATTCTTAGTGTTGTAAGATGAGATTACGTATTACTTTGGAAAAACCAACTCGGTATCCTTGAGCCACGTTAATAAACAAGCCACTCAATCTCAGCCTATTATTATACCTGATTTTTACGTTCACATTAATTTTGCTTATAATATTTATTTTAGTTTTAATTGTAAAACTGTTAAACTCATTTTGATGTTGTTGAGTCATGGCATAAAAATAAAAGTTTTAATACTTTTGTTTAAAAAGTTTTTTGGAACGTAATTTATATTAAAAATTCATTACCAAATATGAACTTTCAGATATTCTTTTTTAATTATAAACTTTCACAGTTTCGCTGTCTCTTTCATTTTAATAAAAATGTATCAGTTTTATAATTAAATGCGTGAATGTTGCTGGCAATTTTTTTTCGTATTGTTGAAAAAGTATTTCGGTCCTTCTAAACCAAGTCAACATTTGATTTCATAACAAAAATGTTATTTTTTAGAACTTAACTTTTTGCCTTTTAAGAGAACCTATTTTTAACGAAACATTTGAAAACGATTAAAACAGACTAAATTGAATTCAAAACCATCAATAATTTCTTCCTCATCTCACCAGCGATAATTTTTTTAATTTCTTTTATTCAAGACGAATTATGAAAATGTGATTTCTGCAAATAAATCTGTCATGGTGCTTGTATCGCAATTACACCCACAATTTTAGAGACAAAACATTCAAATTTGGTACCTTCGTTCCAGAGGTCAAGGAAAAAATATGTTAACAAGCAAAATAAGTCTTTTAACTTAAAAAAAATATATTCTTAATGAAGGATTATAAATCAAATCTATTAATAGTGTGGAAATCTTGGTGGAAACTTATGACCATGACCGAAGAAATTCTGTCTCTATAACAGAAATTGTTTGGAAAAATCTTCAGATAAGTCGATGTTGTTTTTAAAACGTCAATTTTTCCCATAAAACTTCTATATCTCCTACAAATTAACCCATTCGAAAATTTTAAATGGCACACGGGGTTGAGTAATATCTTATTTAAAAGTAATTTTAATTCTCTATGAACGTGTTTTAAATTTTTTGATGATGTTAGATCAAATATGATCTCATAAATTGAATTTCTTTGAAGGCGCAAATACCCAACTTCTAAAAGTGAGTTTTTTTTAATAAGATACATAGGTACATGGGTATTTTTAGTAAAAACTGATCCTGTAGTTATTATGGTAGTTCATTCCGTTTACGTTTAAAGATGAGTTTTGTACAAATTGGAAAATATCTGAAATTGACTCTTTTAAATTAAGTTTCTGCTTTTTACATGGATATAAAGAATAACATGGGTAATAAAACAAAAAAAAAAAAATAACTATGGCCTAAACAGAATTTTAATTAACAAGAAGAGATAATTGTGATAGTTTGAAACGGCAGTGGTATAATCAGGACATGTGTTATTTAACAGAAGCTCATCGTATAGCAGTCGTAATGATGATTAGATGTGGAGACAGAACTAGAACTAGAACACAAGCAGAGGTGGTTACTCTGTTTCGTGAGATGTTTCTTGATTTACCTCGTATATCACATGGTAGAAAAAACAGTTCTGTGAACTCTGACCTGTTACACATTTACCTAAAAGCGAATATTCTGTTATTTCTGATGAAGATACCAAATTAAATGTAATCTTGGACGTAGAAGTAAATCCGAAGACTTCTGCAAGGTTAATTGTATGGAATAATAAAATAAATCTTCGTCGTGAAGTTGTTTAGAGCAAATAAATTCCATCCTTAAAAACTTCATCCAACGCAGAATTTGTGTGAAGGCAGTCCTAATCAAAGGGTTGAATTTTGTAAAAAAATTATTAGAAAATTGAACCAAAATGAATTATCTCTATAGATATTTTTATAAATAAGGTGTTATTTTCTGATAAATCAACCTTTACTCTTCATGGGCATCGTCAGAATTGTAGATACTGGTTCTGGAAAAATTCTAACTGGATGCGAGAGTTACATACTCAAAAACCGGAAAACGTTAATATTCGAGAAGGCATAGCCTAGATTCAAATAATTATACCAATATTCTTTAAGGGTATCATAACCGGAGTTATCTATTTAAACTTTTTCCAAACAGAGCTTCTTTCTACTTTTACAAACCTATTTTCCAATTCAAACAATTCAGACATACCAAATTCTATGTGGTTTTAACATGATGAAGCACCACCTTATTTTACATTTCCTATCAGAGTATATATAAATAGAGTATCCCGAATAGATTGATAGGCAGAAGAGATGCGTCGAAATGGCCCGCAAGGTCTCCTGACCTGACTCCTCTAGATTTCATTTTGTGTGATCATCTAAAACACAAGATCTATCAAACAAATCCTGCAAGGTTGCAGTTCTTCTTAAAATTTTAACCGTTAAAAATTATTACTGTTTAGTGAGAAAATTTTTAACTACAAATTGGCAGCGGTTTTTTATTAAATTATTGTCATTTTCTAGCAACTAGGAAGAAATTTGCAAATAGATGAAACTGAAGAAAATAATGATAATTAAATAATAATAATAATAATTAAATTGGATATAAATCGGTAAAACAACAGCTGACCTTGCTACGAACCACGCGCTACATACAAACATATATTTACAGAATCCAATTATATAATTTTTTTCTATTCCGTGTTATTATTACAGAGGTATTTTAACTATCACAAGGATATCTTATAACCATTTTAGATGAGGACAATTCGAGCTTGAGAATCCGCAGCACGTATGATTGACGCAGTATTGTCTAGTGTAGTTCGCGCTAAAATTATTCTACGCCAATGAACAAGTATACTGTGACTTATGCTAGTTTTTAAATGGCTGGAACCACCAAATACACTAGTATTTTACTTCTGTCTGAAGGAAAATTTTTCCCCGTCTAATTGTAAAAAAAATCACACAAAAACATTTTAACTTCAATTATATGATCTTTAGGACCAATAAAAGAGAATTCAAATTATAATTTGAGTAAACTGTGATATGTTTAAAATGATAGCAGATAAGTATTCACAATTGGCAACGTCCGATTTTAATTATTGCTTATTATGTATTATGTATATCATTAAAAAAACAATCGATTAAAATTTAAATGTTCTCTCTTAACCAAATTATAATATGGTAATTATAGACTTGGGTAGGGCACTTTGACGTTTGGCTCTTGTAACATAATTTATACTAATAAATA
Organism: Rhamnusium bicolor; assembly: GCA_029963845.1. Classification (NCBI taxonomy): domain Eukaryota; kingdom Metazoa; phylum Arthropoda; class Insecta; order Coleoptera; family Cerambycidae; genus Rhamnusium; species Rhamnusium bicolor. Next base: position 2,192,813 of record JANEYF010004054.1, on the reverse strand, counting down.
AAACTATGTATATAAATTTAAATAATAACGAATATATAAAAGCACGTGTAGAAAATGGATGATACTGGTATCATCGCTACTATCATTTTTACTAAATCTTTTGGAACCATGCATTTGTACACCTTTTCACGTTTCTCGATTTGGGCAAAGTCTCGATCACAACTAAGAAAAAAATATCCAGAGACTAAAAATTTGTGATTTACTGAGTCAAATATACCCTTAACAACAAGGTAAATCCAGAGCAGTATAATCATTCTATTTTTATTTTGCCCACAGCAGTTATCACTCCACATTGTCAGTTGCTTTTTTTCTGTCACATCACCCAAAAAACAGTTTTAATACACAGGAAGCAATTTCATTACCACCTCTGCCACTGGTTCCCTCATGCCATATATTCATAAAACCTGCATTAGTATCACCAACATGTACTTCAATAGTTAGATAACTGGCGTAAGTAAAACATCCTACTGTGGGTAAGAGTGGGAAGAAACAAAACTTGCTGCAAATCTATTGAACATGTACAAATGCAACTTCCAGGTAGTTGAGAGTTTTTGTGATCTTGCTGCATCATTTTTATAACCTTTTTAGCCTTCCTATAATGTAATGCAATTCGATTTACTAGATCCTGTCTATTTTCGGGATTACCTTTGATTTGAGCTGATAGCAAATCACAGGTGAAACAGGTATCCGTTCTTGGTGTTTTGAAACTTACAATTAGATTAGGAAATCTTTTTTTAAAAACTTGGAAATAAAACTGATAAGAAATATTTGTATCTAATAATATACCACTAAAGGCCCGATATAAGCAATTTATGTTTAAGTCAGTGCTGAGATACTCCCTTTGAACTGCGATTCCTTGTGTAATGGCCTACATCGCGAGGAAACATATTAATGTGATTAACAACTTTATTCTCATCTTCCTGTGCAACTTCTTATTACCTCGCTTCTCCTCGTATACTAAATTGCCTGATTTCTTTTTTTGTCGGACAGCGTTTGTATTTTCCTGTGGGTCACACGAAAAATTTCCTGAAATGTTCTTTTACATACTTGAACTATTTCTCCCTCACCGCTTGGTACAGTATAAAAAACAGTGTACGTTCTTGTACTATTGGCCGGATCGTCATAACTTCCATGTCGCCTTCGTTTGATCTTTCCAATATGTATTAGACTTATTATATATGTGGACTGCTTTTCGTTATCACCCATGTTATAAAATTAGCGAAACAGTTTATTTTTTTGTTCAAACGAAAGTGCGCATTAGTACTTATGTTACGGTTCGATATTTTAATAAATTCGATCTACCTCTTATTTTGGAGGCACCTTAGCTTCCTTCAAAATACCCTTTTGTTCACGTATGATTTTCCAGTGTTTCTCTGTTTTTTTCTTTCTGCAACTTCACTTCCTTCTCCATTTCTCCTTCGTTTTCTTCGATTTTCTTTCATTTTTAGTTAACGAAAACAACACAACAACTTACTAAACGACACTAATACTTTTTTAGGTTAACAATTGTTTGGCACAGACCATTATTTGCGAAATGCGTAGTTGGACATAGAATGCCCACCATCTTTTAATGAGTACCTGTGGCATGAAATGAACAAATGGCACTTAGAACGGCATATAAGTTATTGAGATAAACACATAGAATACTTTTTAAGTTATAGCTTCTTAGATTTAGTCACTTAGACCCTTATTTAATTACACTTTTAAATTATGACACACGACAAAATAATCTATACCTCTTACCACAATATAATTATAATGTAACAAGAAAAAACACATTCTACAACGGCATTAAAATATTTAATCACCTACCATCTGATGTTAAAAACATCACTAGTCTAAATCAATTTAATCGTAAGTTGAGACACCTCCTGTTAATAAAGTTTTTTATACCTTAGAGGAATATTTCACTCTTTGTTTTTAAACTTGCTAATAATTAATAAGAACTAGGTACCTATACTTATCTAAATTCTGATTTTATGATTGTATATTATTTGAAATTAATTAATTGTACTATTTTAGTGTATAATTATTGCATGTATCTTATTTTGTTTTTTAATATTTTCATATATTTTATTTCAATTAATTCATGTACTTTCCTTACACATCTTCTCGTATGTATGTTTTTGAGGAAATAAATTACTTACTTACTTATTTAAAATGTTATACATACAGGGTGTCCACTTAGTGCGTATTTGTTCCATAACTCTGTAACTGTTACAGATAGAAAAAAAATATGAAAACAAAAGTTGGTCAGCATTCACCATTGCATACTCTAAAAATATTTTCAGCCATTGTGTCCTGTAGAAAAAAATCTAAAGCAGGATACATGGTTTGAAAGCTCTTTTCTATGATAATACACTACCGCATCAAAACATTTGAGAGCATTTCAAATTAAAAGAATACAACGTTTCTTGTAAAGGTGTACATGCATCAAAATTTCTATATAATATCAAATAACTCCTGAACTGCTCAGAGAAAGCACTTGTTATGGTAGTTCATTGAAAAGCACTTGACGTTCTCTAACCAAATATGCAATAATATATTGGGTATTTCATTTAACTTAACAAAGTTGACTACTACTTAACTAAAACGAAATACCCTGTATGACTATAAATATTTTTAGAGTATGCAATAGTGAATGCTGACAGTAGTTATACAAGGCCGAAATGAACTCAAGCTGGCCCGTTGAGACTGCCTCGTTTTACGTGGGCGTCTTATGGGACTACAACATGAATTTTTTGGGAAAAAATCTGGAAAAAATCGAAAAATGGGGATATGACAAACAAAATACATGGGTCTTATGGGACTATGGGACATCGATTTCGATTTAGCCCTAGGTGAGGGGGCCCCGGGGTCGTGAGCGGTCCTAGAACCTGGGACCCTGATGTTAGTATCGGGGTAGGAGGAGCTCCGAGGCCAATGGTGTAGGGCTAAGTTTTTAGTATCGGCGGAGTGGGAGATTTTGGCCAATGGTGTGGGTCTACGATTTTAGTATCGGGGAGTGGGAGATTTTGGCTAATACTATAGGCTTATATCTAAGATTGTAGACTTATATCTATGATTGTAGCTAAAAGGGTTGAGCTAGGAGACTTAGATCTGGGGTTAAAAAATGGTTGCCAGTAGTAGGTGCGACCATTGAGAGCTTTTAAACTGAGGCATACCAGGACGTACTGGGACATACCCAGATATACTAAGACATACCGGGACGTCCCGGTATACCGAGACATACCGGGGCATACTGAACCGAGGCATACTGGGACGTACCGGGACATACTGAACCGAGACGTCCCGGTATGTGTTAGTATGTATTTTGTTTGTCAACTCCATTTTTCGATTTTTTTCCCGATTTATTCTCAAAAATTTATATTGTAGTCCCATAAGACGCCCACGTAAAATGAGGCAATCCCAACGGGCCAGCTCCAGTTCATTTCGGCCTTGTATAACTAATGCTGACCTAGTTTTGTTTTTATTTTTTTTTCTATCTGTAATAGTGACAGAGTTATGGAACAAATACACCCTAGGTGGACATCCTGTATATTCCTACCAATGACGTGAGTTTATAAGTTATAAATTTTCTAGCTCTGTGACAGTCCTGACAAAATCTTATGTCAGATTTAGTAACTTTAAACGACGCGCGACGGTGCCGATTGTTCAGAAGTGTCATATTTTATATAACCTCAGCTCTTACAAATGACTCTTCTGGTATATATAATAATTTATTTGTGAAAAAGTTCGTTGAGATGATTTCAATAAAATCTGGGATAACAGGCCTTAGACAAATTTTCCAAAAATAACAAGAATTGTTTGTGGCTCACAGATGGATTTTAAATTATTAATTTTACCGATACTAATTAAAATTTAATGGATTTAGCGCACCTTAAGGTTCTATTCTGGGTAGAGATAGGTAGAGTCTTTACCAATCCCTTGTCACTTTCGGTTGACAACTGATAACAATTATTAGACATGATTAATTAGTTTTCTTGGAGACGTCTGACATCTGTTACTTGAATTTTATGAATTTTGTTTGCAAGTTCAAAAGTTTTTTGAAACTAGCAAGAACGGTTGCAGAAAGGATAACGAAAGTGTCTATACTGGGCTCGACGATTTCCAGGAATTAAAAAGTTATAGGGGTGTTACATTGCTAAGTGAGACACATTGTATATGACCCACAAAAGTGGTGATGTCATTTCACACTTCAATTATTTATTAACCGATTTGTTTTTAGTTCTTCATGAATCATATGTTGAAACTTAACTGTTCTTTTAATTTTCGTAACAATAATAATAATAAACACAAACACACATGTAGATGCTACTTGAGAAATATTATAAGGGACATATGCGCGAGACACCAAAATTTATTACACCATAATTCACAAAACACTAAACTACAACAATTTTCTGAAAGTTACTTTTTGCAAGAGTGTACCGATGTGAACACTAATTCTCTCACAGTGGAAACGTGAATTTAGATATACCCTCGCAGACTGATGCAGTCTGCAGCTACTGTGATATATCTAAAGCCAGCAGTTGGGATGCGGCATTTGCGAAATTGGGCTGCAGTTATGTGAAAATGTAATCGGAAATTTCGTCAAACGAGTAACAGTGTGCCAGCATCCTTTATATACTACACTAAAAAGACCTTAATCTTCAAAATTTCAGTCTTCCAAGCTTCTTCCTATTCCTGACATTGATCATCCTTAAGTCAAAATTGCAGAAAAAATAGAAAGAATCATTATTTTGCAAAATATTTTCGATTCAGTTAAAACGAGGGATCAGAAGTGTCTGTAGCAAGGTGGTGGACACTTCCAACTAATTTTGTAAAAATGTGTCATATTAGATTATTATACGATCCATCGATCGTATGACAGCATAATAGAAACCAATCTGACGTGGTGTTTTTTTTAACACGGATTGCATTTTTAATCATAATTTTGTACGAAATATGATGGTTTTAGTTTTCTTCATATAATACCATCTAGTACCTATGTATTGAAAATATTTTGAACGAAATATGTATGTCCACTATATCTATATAAAATTACAACCATATTTTAAATTCTGACAAATATTCTAATTCTCCATAGAACATGTGGTTGTATAAATAATCAAGTTATTTTTAACGTAGATTATTATTTATTACCGTATCTAGCAGACATTTTATTTATCAGCTTTACATTATTTAAATGAGCACCATCTATTTTTAAAATACATGTACCCAATGTATTACATTTGAGAAAATAAAATATATGGTAACCCATTCTTAATCATTTCTTATTCGTCAAGTTGAATTTTATTGAGATGAACCTAACACTCAGTTGTTTTTAAACCTTGAGGGAGTCATGAATGTTGAAAGAATTATCTAATCGTTCATAATCTGTGACCCTTTAGATATGTCAGGTTATTATAATGTAATCCAGATATCCCGTAAGACGTAAATATTTTTCGCTTGTAGTAATAAACACGTTATGTAAGGGGAAAGCGCATTGGAATGTTAAAATTTATAGCACTTTAGCTTTTAAGTTAGAAAGTTGGCATTTTTATGTTTTTATTTACAATATAAATTGAATTGATTTCACCGGAAATTATACAGCGAAATGCTATTAGTGAGCCTTACCAAATTGCAATTTTTCAATTAGCATATGACTCACTGTTAAAAACATACAGTTTACTTAATTTTACTATGCCACATAAAATAAATTATTGTAGGTACACATTTGTGGTCCACCTTAAGTCAAATTCAGAACATGGCAATAAAATCCCATTTTTTACCACATTTTCTCTATAAAGTAGATTTTATTTTGATTAGTGACGATCACAGCAAAATTATGATTACAATTCATTGCAAAGATATAAAAAATATAAAGAAAACGCCCTAAAAAGATGCCGGCGGGCGATGATATACATATATACATGGCGTTTTATATTTTTTATATCTGTAATTAACTACAACTACGTTTATATTTCGTTTTAATAGAGCTAGTAAAGCAGACGGTTCATTACAAAATTAAGACAACTTAAAATTATACTATACAGCTTAAAGCCGCGTTAGCAAGCCCTCGTCACTTGGATTACCAACATAAAATTTTAAATCACTGTTAAAATTCTTCTATTGATGAAAACAAAAAATGAAAACAAATGATTCAACTTAAGTTGTATGTGGATTTAATTATATAAAATAACAGGCAATACTGATGTGCATTTTTTTTATTAATAAGAAATACATATATTTTTTTTTGTAATTTTATGAAACTAAATAATCGTATTTCCTATTAATAAAATAGATACGCATCAGTATTGCCTGTAATTTTATAAATTATATCTATATGGTACTTAGAATCAATTATTAGATTTTGTTTTTTTAAAATTACTAACAGAAAAATTGGAACAGAGATTGATAGATTTAAGTTGGATACATGGTGAAAACGCACTCTTAATAGTCATTCATTTTCATAGACAAGCAGTAACATAATACTAGAATATCTTCGATGAAACATATTTAGATATACAGAGTGTCCCAAATTCAGTACCACGGGGTGATACTAATAATGTAAATTCAACTCATAAAATGAAGAGATACGCGTTTTTGCTTTTAAGCGAACATTTATTTACGATGAGTTATGTCCCCCAGGGAACTTGTGGAGAATTAGTTTTTCGTGAATATTTCTTTGAATTCAGGAAGGTCTAGTTTTTTCGATAACTTTCTTTTTATGTTTTTTTCTCCACTCTTTGTAGCAAGTTATCGTAAAACAATTGCTTTTATAATTTTTTTACAACACATCGTTTTCGAAAAAATAATCAAGGCTACTTGTGTTTGAGCCAAATAAAGCACTTAATCATCACTTTAAATGATAGTGGCAAATACCTGTTTCTGGTTTTTAATTCAATATAATTTTTTTTTTCATGAAAACATTTATTTTGTTTGTTTATTTATCATTTCAATTTTGTCTATTCACTTGCTTCAAAGTATGTATCAGCGTACATAGTGTTCAGTTTAAGAACGTAATTTTCAACTATTTAAAAATGAGTGAGCAGCAAACATAACCTTATTTTCTTTTAATGGAGTACACTAAATATGTTCACATATTTGGATAGAGGTTTAAAACATCTTTATAAAGATACTATATATTACATATTGCTCAGTGGTTTCGGAAGTATTCTAAAAAATGTGCTATATCATTAAATACCTATAAACGTATATTACATGAAATATTAAAAAAAGTTTGGAACCGTGAAACTAATGTACACGCTTGCGGTTACAAAATTAAACATGACTTTTGTAAACAAAAGTTAGTATTTGAGCTTCCTGCTCAAAGTAGTAATAGAAGATAATAATTATTATAGCCTCATTATAAATTTAAATCGAGGAGTTTTGTTTAAATGTATAATTTTTTACATTAGATTACATTTACTAAATTATTGCAAGGTTATGGGGCAGAATTTTTAATACTCATAATAAGAGAGAATTTGTAACTCATTTTGTTTTAAATTACTTTGGTAAAAATGGATTCTTACTTGAGTTTAGTGATTGCGAAATTCGTAGCCCAGAACATATTGTAAATACTGTAATAACTTGCACCATAAATACTTTGCTTGAAAACTACTGTGACAAAACTAAAGACCGTTTAGGTAAAACTAAAATACTAAAATTGAATGCGTTAACAGAAAAATAATTATTTAAAACAGCCCGATACACTAATCACTAATCGCTAATCCACAAGCTCACTTTATCCTCTAAAGGAATTAAATACTTTTTTATTTAAAAAAAATAACATCGTTTGCACGTACCTACGTGTTATTTACATACACTTTTTTATAAATACTAGATATTTAGAGTGTATTCAACATGGGGCAGTGGGTGTAAACGTAATAGCCAAGGTGGATCCACCTATATCTATCTATGCATTCGTATTACTATTGGACACTCAACAACAACGAGCATCCCCATCAAGATGACAGTTAGTAAGTAATTGTTTTTTATAGCTACGAGCCGTCCAATTACATGAAAAAACCTTTAATTTCTTGTTCCTATTTTTATAAAAAATAGATTAATTGTATAGTATATAAGAATATTTTATCATTTCATATTGTTTGGGAATGTTTCATGTGTATAGTATAATATTATATTTACATAAGTCGTCTCTGGAATTTATCGCTACCTCCCGATCTCTAGTTATTACAGAAAAATAATAATAACAAAAAAACGGTATAGCATGTTTTTCAATACAAGTGTAAATGTACTCAATTTTTATACTGTTACCAATTAAGATTTCTGTATGTATTATAATTACACATCACAGCACCACCTTCAAAGAAAAAGCTAAATAAGTAGGAAAGAAATTAAACCAAATTGTTACCACTAAACTAATTTTCACTCACTTAATATTCAGTGCTGTAACCGTTTGATTTCGTTCTATTTTCTCTACATTATTTTTAACTTGCTGTTTATTTAACTCGCGGCACGCATTTCAAAAAAGATACTTATACCTCAAGAAAATCTATGAATGATTCACAAATTGCAATGAATGAATGATATTATATAGTATTTTGTTATCGCTAATTACAACTATTTTTACTTTCTTATACCTAATATGTCATCGTGATTTTTTTGACCTTGAGATTTTGACTGATATAATATATCAATCAAAATCTCAAGGTCGAAAAAATATCACGATGTTTATTATACATTTTGAACCCTCCTGAATCCATTCTGACTATTTTCCGAATGATGTCTGTTGGTTCGTGTGTGGATGTGTGTGTATGTGTGTGGACATGATAACTCGAAAAATACTAATGGGAGAATTCACAAATTTGAAAATTAATATTTTCAACATTTTAGACGACACATTAAATTTGGTGAATGTGGTACCACCAGAAGATACATAATAAATGGAAGAAGAAAAAAGGTACAATTTCGGGAAAAAAAATAATAAAGTTATTGCATTTCTGAACGAATCTCGAAGTATAATGAAAGAACATAACTTTATGGAAAAAATCTGTCTGTATGTCTGTATTATCGCGAAGGCAGCCACAGTTTTTGAGATAAAGCTTTCAAATTTGGTACACGTGTTCTAGATAAGACCAAAGACAATGACAAATTCGGTGATGAGCAAAATTGGCCAGCTGTAAGGAGGTCCACGGGACCCAATCTTTTTAGTATTTGTCTACAAAAATATATTCTAGAGGAAAGTTTATAAATCATGTCTACTATATCAAGCCAATAAAATATATTTTCCAAGTACTTAAATAAAGCTGATGTAAACTGAAATTTTTTACATATTTGACCTCATAAAATTGGGTTAGGATAAATTTGTCACTTTGATATTTGAAATGTCTAATTTAGTTATAAAAATGTCAATGTTAATAAGCATAAATTATTAAAATATATGACATGAATTATTGTTGACAGTATCGAACGACGCTGATAATTAATTATTTAAAAATTTTATGAAACAATTCAAAGTACGTATTAAAATTCAATTGAGATAAGTGAAGAATTAAATAAAATGATTTTTTAGATCGGGATGATATACTGGTATAAGAAAGTTATAATTATTAAATGAACAACATAATTTTTATTTCTATTGCTACGAATTAATTTTATTGTATGTACGTTTTTAATTTATTTACATTAACAGTCACAATTTTTTTAAAATAAATAGGAGACAATTTTTAAAAATAATTAGGAGAACAATTCCTCAAATGAAAAAAGAACCAGTAATTCGCATTATTAAAAAAAAGAGTATGATTTTTTTTATTTGGTTTTCATTGTAATTATTTTGATGGTATTTTAGTCCTAAAATGGGTTGGAATCTTTGATTTGAAGCTAACACGTAAGTAATTTGCCATAAAACACCAAAATATCATATTTCACCATATTATCACATGCATTTGTTTCATATTTTAATTCATATCTATGTAATAGATCACAATATGTTTGTTACCATGGTTGTAACCATGGTAACAAACATATTGTAATCCATTACCTAGTCTATTGAACGTTAGCCATATCAGATGTTCCACAAGGATCAGTATTTCGCCCTCTTCATTTCAATATTTTTATCAACAATATTGTAATAGAACTACACTGCCAGTACCAGGTTTATTCAGACGATTTAAAAATATACAATGCAATTAATTCTCCTCACGATATAGAACTGCTTATATTGATTGGACTTACAAAGTATTCATAGTGTTCTAAAAACAGTCTACCTATAAATGTTGAGAAATGTAATGTTATCACTTATTCACGTAGACTTAATCTGCTCATTAATGAGTATAAACTAAATGACCGTGTCATGCAAGGGTTGATAGTTTCAAAGACTTGGGTGTGACATTTGATAATAAAATAATCTTTGTTAATCATATAAACTATGTTGTTTCTTCAGCTTTTATATCATTAGGATTTATAATTAGAAATTCCAAAGGTTTTAAAAATGTTCACATTAATGATTTTATTTAATGCATTTGTTAGAGGCAAATTTGATTATGCCGATGTAATTTGGAACCACACTATACAACCCATATCAATCATTTAGAATCAGTCCAAAGAAAGTTTTTAAAGTACATACTTAGCTTATATCTAGAATAAAACTATCTATATTGGAATGATAACGAAGTACTATTAAATAGTTTCTCTCTCAATTCGCTACAAACTCGACGGGAGATGCATGGAATTGTATTCTTATACAAATTATTATATAATAAACTTGACTGCATAGAAATATTAAGGCTCATCGAACTGCATGTTCTTTTCAAATCAACTTGACTACCAAACATTTTACGTAAAAGTGTCAAGTAAGTATAATTTTACTAAAATATTTTAATATAATATGTCAAAGTTATAACCAAATTAATGAGAAAGCAGATATTTTTTGCTGTAAAATTAAAGATATAGTGTGTAATAATTAATTATAACTTGTAATATAGGATAAATTGTTAGCATAAGGCTAGTTTAATCAACTCCAGATGAAGCCAACTTGGTTGGCGATGTTTTGTGGTTTTTCTAAAAAATAAAATGAAAAACTTTATATTTGATACCTACATATATATTATTGAATATATAAAACTTTTCTATTAATACTTTTTTAAAAAGAATCCTACAAACAGCAACAATTGCATTGAGACAAAATAAACCTGCCACAAACTAAATTAATATATCCATCGGCGTTGCATAAGGGAGTTACAGTCCTTTAATATTTTAATAAATATAATTCCAGAACATAATTCAATTAAATCTTATTGTTTTAATCGTATCGACATATTAGTAGTTGAGAAAATAAAGTAAACACTTCATTCCCAAATTGCTCGTAAACTATTCTGTGCTGCTATGACAGAACGTCGTATCTGAAAAATGTAATTTTAGAGAAATTAACTGTTTTCCAAATTTCGACATTTCAAAATTAACAATTTTCGTTATTGGTAATTAAATTTATATTTCTTTTAATAAAACAGCCCTGTAAAACAACTTTGTATACATATTTGGACAAATGCCATTAAAACCTAATCTTGCAGTTACGATTTCATGGGCAGTATTGATCGTATTGAGTTTTTCACCTTTTGTTTCACTCTAATTGATACACCCTGTATGTGTAACACAGGTTTGTTTTGCTTAGGGCCGGTATATCCACCTCCTGATAAAGTTACCGAACAGATAAATTAGAGAATAAAATTGTTAAACCAGTAAAATAATAGTTACTATTTATTAATTTCTGCAGAACAGTTATTGCATATGAGAATATACTTGGCTGTGATCAGTTTTTTTACAAAAATAGAGATGTAATAATTAATATAAGTCTGTATTTAATTGTATATTATTTAAAAAACTAATAACCTGAGTAACAATTTCCTCACATCAAAGCTGTATAATATATTAAAAAAATTTGGTATTAAATAGTTTTCAGTCCATATATGTATGCATTTATATACATATGTATATACATATATATATATATATATATATATATATATATATATATATATATATATATATATATATATATATATATATATATATATATATATATATATATATATATATATATATATATATATATATATATATATATATATATATATATATATATATATATATATATATATATATATATATATATATTATATTTTAAATTGAGAACAAGGATACAAGTTATGTAGGAGCTCAACTGAACTTCACTTTTTTCAAATGACGTAATTATAAATGCATTATTTTGCGTTGTGTGTGTACTTTATGATATAACAGGTAATTCCAATAAAGTAATTATAAAAAATGCAAAATTAGATTTACCTACTTTTTCAGTCATTGGATTTTGGGAAATCACTGAATGACATTTATTGTTTAAAATGTTACACAATCTATTCGGTTGACTTGTCGAAGTATAGAGTACGGTCACGCTTGACTTCATTGTTATTTTTTTATGTTTTAATATCTGCTTAGAGAACAACCTTTTTTAATAATCATTATTTTGTTTGTACTTTTTAAATTACCAGCAAGCTGGTCTCGATAAAATACCAGCTTTAAAAATTAAAAATGTTCTATTATAAAAGAAGGTAAGTCCATCACGTACGTTGACTCTTTAGAAAACTTCTTTAACACATGTAAACATGTTAAGATTTCTAATTTTACTTGGCTATAACATGGCTAGAAAAAGATGTCAGTTGATCACGTACCGTGGTATATTGCCCTTAATATTTTAAATATTATACAAAGGTTTTAAATTTTCTTTTTTTTTTATTATAGTTTTGATATTTTCATTATTTTTATGTTTCTATTATAAAACTGTAGCATCAACATATTGTCAGTATAATTCGCTAATTGCCTAACTCCTAAAATAATTTTACAGGAAGGCCTAAAAAAACTGATTTGCACCTAATTCGTGAATTTCATATCTCCAATAATGTAAATAATGGTTTTTAATAAGCGCAAAATGCGTATCTCATGAAACGAGTAAAATTGTTTATAATCTTGCAATCATTAAATCAATATCACACTAAATAACACAAGTTAGAGTACATTTCACAAGATGGGATTGGCTGGAGTAACGCAATTTGTCTGGCAAAGAAACCAATTGGAGATAAGCAGTTTTCTGTTTTACTTTTATTTAACAAACTATTAATATTATCGATATGGGAACTACTCTACTGCATGAGTTAAGAAATTTTATGTCAGATAGCAGAGTAAGTCATATTTAGGAAAAATTACACACTTTGTGAATTACCCTAACGATACATATTATTATGTGGGTACATTTCTTTAGTTGGTGTATCAAATAATAATAGTAAAGTTGCATACATTTTGTGCCTTGTGAATGTTATACATTTTAAATTTTGTCCTAAAAATCGACACCAGTGTTAAATAGACGGAAGGTAGTTTATACAAAAAAAATCATTAAATATAACAGTTGTAGACGGTTAGATAATGGATACTTTAAACATATTTTGATTATAAGGGATTGTTGAGGAAAAAGAAGCCAAACTAACTTATGTTTTCTAAGTAGTATACACTGAATATTTTTGAGGAGTTGCATTATATACCAAATTATGAATGAAATGGTGTAGAGTTTAGTGTAGTTTACATTGGTAGTTGTGACTTCCAAATGCTAAAGCTGAGCTAATTTTGACCCTTGCAAATACGGTAAAAAACCTATACTATTTCATGTTCTAAAAAAGCCTTGTGCTAAACTTTTTACTAAAACTATACTTGAAACAGCTGAATTTTTTTTTATAATATCAGATCAAATTTGAATATTTTTTGATATCTCGATCTTGCATTAGCTTATGTTAAATATTACAGTACCAATACATTAAATAATTTGTTTTATTAAAAAAAACTCCTATATTAATAGTTTCGTTCAGGGTCGTTTGTAAATTCAGTCATTCAGTCATGCATAAAAATTAAATTTTCGAATTGCAGTTGGTACTTGTACAATTTTCACTTCGAATCTACTTTTTATTCAAAATAATTATATTATCTATTATAAATAAACTAAGCTCATGTTTGCTGCAAGTATTTGAGATGATAATGGTTGGAGTTAATTGAAATTTTTGATACTATAAAGGCAAAATATGACTGTAACATTTTTATTAATTATTCACTTTTTATGAGACAGATGGCATAGAATAGCCAAAACTGAAAGTTATTTCAGTTCCCAGTAACATTGCTAACACACATACAATTCAAAATTACACATTGATTCAAAAAGTGACGGTTTTGAAATAGTGACACGTTTTTCCATTTTAAAAATATTCTCAGTATCTAGAGGAATTAATTGTATTATCTACTGATAATAAATTAAGTTCAAATTTGCTGCGTTCTAATACTTATTATACAGAATTTAAGATATAACTTTCAATGATTGAATTTTTTTAATGTGTATTAGTATCTTTTTAAAAACAGCAATTTTTAATACGTTCGTAGCCCAGGAGTAAAAGATATTAGTTACTATTCGACAGAAAATACACATAAAGAAAGCATCTCAATAAAGATTTAAAATTAACCAAATATATATTTGTGTTTTTAGGCAATATGACGCAAATGATGCTGAAACTTCTGTTGCTCTTGATTTAGTTGAGAAATATCCCAAAATGCCATTAAGAGAACGATCCTGTAATCATAATTTTATTAGTGTTTGCACAATCTTGAAGTGAAAGATGAAGGACGTAGATTGAATTTTTGTTTGTCCATCGAAGAGAAATGCATCAGAAGCGGAAATTTTATAAAACTTTAAAATTTTCAGATTAATCAACTTTTACGGCAAATGGCGTTGTTTCACCTCAAAATTGATCTAGGGAAAATCCAAGTTTTAGGATCAATTGTAAAAGACGATATTACAGAAACATCAATATGCGGTGCGCCGCCGTTTTGTATTGTTTTGGCATTATTAATACATTCTTTATAGAGGGGCAGTTAAATCAAATTCCTCAAGTACAGCTACCTGAAAAAGTGTTTGAAGAGTACTTAGATGATTTGACACTGAGAGAAAGAGAAAAGAAATATTTTCAACATGACGGTTTCCTTGCACAATTTGTTCTTAAAAAAAAATGGATAGCTAGATTTGATCCAATTACGTGGTGAAGATCACCTCATCTAACAGTATTAGAATTTTATGGGATTAAACAACTGAATTACCTTCAAGCAATACCCAACAATTAAGACATACAAAAAGAAAGGAGAAGACATAGATAAGACATCATGTGTGCAGAAAATGGTGACAGTTATATTGAATAAATAATTTCTTGCAGAATATTGATATTAGTAGATTTTGTTGTAAATTAAATATGGTAATATACACGTTGTAACAAATGCTTTTGAATATGCAGTAATAGGCTCATAATGCGCGCGCTCGACTCCCTCCACTTTACGCCTCTCAGATTGGCTAGACCGGGGTCGTCTATCGGCGAGTATTGAAATAACGCAGACTTCTGTTATGGACTATTTCTAGCAATTTCATTGGCCGTTTTAAGATAGCCGCAGGGTATGCGCAGTTACATGACATGTCAAAGTGTATTAAATCCTTTTGGAATCGTTTGTCAGCAAGGAACTCGTTGGACGATAGAAAAAATACTCGCCTAGCACGCGGGAGGTCTAGGGTTCGGATCAGAGACTTATTATTTTTTTTTTTTAAATAAGTATTTTTTAGTTCGTTAGTAAGATTATTATAGTTTGTTTATTTTCACGGTGCCGAATTCCCCTTTAAAAATGATATCTGATGAGCACGCCATGCCATGGCCTTGAAACGGCCAATGAAATTGCTAGAAATAGTCCTCATAACAGAAGTCTGCGTTATTTCAATACTCGCCGTCTATCGAGTTGTGCAATCGAGCATCCTCACGCAAATGACTAAGGGCTGGTCTTTTTAACTCTTTTTAAGGTACTGCTAATTAATTAAATGATTAGAATGTGAATGTAGCCATAAATAAAATATTGAAGTAAAACCCATTCTAATCTTCTAGTTAGTTAACAGTAACTTACCCAGAGGTGAAAAGACCGGCCCTAAGATGAACTGAGTCCCTCCACTAAATGTCGCTGTTTGGGCTAAGATTAAATGCATGCACTATCTCTGTCACTCCTTAGGCCATAATCAAAAGTAGCTGATACAACGTGTATATACCATATGATAAAGATAGCTTTTTACAATAATAAAGCGTTGTGTTAAAAAATGGACTTGTAGTATACTGTAGAAAGTCGATTGTCATTATATTATGTATCGCAGCATAACTTTGCATTATGAACATTTTATTTAAATAAATAAAATAATTGCGCGAAGAAAGACTAAGTATCCACTTTATTGGTTTCATCATAGTAGGCTGAAATTGTACATAACATTTTGAACAATTTTTCTTAATAATATTTTACAAAATTCTGAACGGATAAGGTAATTTACTTGACAAACATGTTTTATATTGTGTCATAGCCCCGTGATTTGAAAAAATCGAAAATATAGTTAAAATTAGTTTCAAGCCGAGCAGGCTTAATCCCAATATGTCAAATTGAAATCAAAAATATTTAGTACGAAATAATACCATAATTACCAGCAGTGATTGTCCTGTTTCTTTCTAAATATTAACATAAGTAGACAAGGAGTTGGTGTACTTAGTTTTAATCACATTATTAGCGCGCACATTACTTTAATCCTGGTATCCCGAAAATTATTATGCCGTAACACATTTTATTAAAAATGGGCATATTTCTACAGATATGAATATTTATACTGTACAAACTTAAGCACAATAAACAACCATATCTGCATTACTAAAAAGATGATAAATTTTAAAAATATTTGACCTTAAAAACCTTATAGAATCTTTAAAATTGATAAAAAACTTAGCGCAACAAATTTATTGTCATGTATCTAATAAATTTATATATTTACATTGGATTTTAAATTATAATTTTTCAAATAAATGGTTCTTATATTTTACTTGAATAGTTAAATATTTAAATATAATAGAAAATACTAATCATATTCTAATAAGGATTAATCCACTGTTATATTTTACTAATTTGCCATTTATTGAATATTTGATTATTATTAAAGATTTATATATGAATAATCTACAACTTGAAAGAAAATGCAAATAAATACACCCACACAGGTGTTATCCCCATTACTAATAGTAGTAGACATATTTCGTTCTCCTATGAACTCATAAGCACTACAAGCTGACAGGAGAGATGCATCGCACAATGAACATGACCAAACATTCGTAAAAGCTTTTGTGAATTAAATTGTTAGAATTTAATTCACAAGGGCTGTTCCAGTCCACTTTTTAATCGCCCCATAGGTGAAAAAATAGAAGATTTTAATATATTTATGACCCTATTAGTTAGTCAATTTTTAACTTGTACAATTAAATTGTAGTTTGCCTATAGCGCGATGGTTTTTATTAAGTACCTTTTATAGCTAAAGGGCGCAGAAAAAGCCGCGAAATAAGGAAAATCGCGGGAGTTGAGGACGTTGCTGTTGCCGTGGTATGTGGTCTGAGCATAAGCACGTGAGGGCTTTTTTTATTTTTTTTGTACCTGAAATGTTTTTGATTAAGGATTATTGAATAATTTAAATTAATGTTATAGTGACTGACTTTGTAGGCTCAGTGAGGTGTTTGCCTGTAGTGCTACGCAGGTAAAATTTTTCTCTCTGTAGAGAGGTCTAAAGTGTATAACCACTTGTAAGTACCATCATTTTCATCTCAACGACAAGGATTCCAATGAAGCAGCACCTTATGTGTAAATTAACGTTTGACAGTGGGTGTGAGCTACTATTATTATCATGAGTGATAAGCCCTGCCCTAAATAACATGATAATAGTGCCTTATGTGCACTTTGTTATCTGTGACAACGTATTTTCTGCTTTGTATCGGTGTTTTTATATTTTGTAGCTGAGTTTTTCACCGATAAGCTATAGAATTTACTTAGTTTCGTTTACTTTTCCTGGCTAGTCTCAAACCTAGTCCCTAATTCTGCCCTGTAACTATTGGTTAGAACTTATTTATAACTTGAATGTTACAGAACATTACACTCTGTTGTATTAACGTTTTAATTATCTTTGGCATAGATACTGTTTATTTTTTATTGTTGTCAGAACTAAAGTTGGAAACTTTTGTTCAAGTATTGACATTTAATGTATGTAAATTAATGTTATTGCATTGTTTTATTTTTCAAGTTGGTACCTGCTACAATTTTAAAGTCTTTCCATTTGAAACAAACCCGTTACTTTTCCAGTTTTAGCATTGGATATACGTTATAATTTTTGTAAATATTTTCAAGTTATTATTATTTTTAGGAATAAACAACTCAATTAAAACAAATAAAGAAAATAGATCTAATCCTGATTTCATCTACCTACACTTAAAGATTATATCTTTGCCTGCAGAGACGTTGGGGCATTCTTTTGAATAACTATCCAATTTACATAAATTATATAATTAGAATTTTGTGGAGAAACCCTAAAGTTTTAAAATCCATATATGAGACAAAGTTCCATCTCTTATAGACAGAAAAGATTAATTCAAACGTGTATGTTTTACAAGTTGCACCTCTCATTTGCCTCCCTAACTGAATAGACAGTTAATTATATCTGTATGTCTCCCAAATACATTACTATTTCCTTTGTAAAATATTTGCTAGCAGTGCCTAATTAGTAATTAGAAATGCAAATGAAGTATTTATAGTTACAGAACCCTAGTAATCATTTAGGACGTACAAATACACTACTATGTATTTTGACAACTATCTGGACTTAATTATAAAAATTGGTTGGCAAGACGAGCGTTAAGCATAGAATTCTGTGTTTTGATGTTAAAGTCACATCTAAGGTTCCAACTTACGTTAGGATATCTAATTTCATAATTAAATAAATTGTGCTTTTTGCTGAATTCAATGTATGTCCAATAATATTGTTACGCCACTGGACTGTGCAGACTGGTTAGATTAGGCTGGAATTGTACACGAACGGCCGGGAATATTCTGGAGTGCTCTAGACTGGGAGAATGGATGTATAAATAAGACGCACGGTGGGCCGAGATTTAATCTTAAGTCGAACGTGAACGAGTAAAGAAGTAATAAGAAAGAGACCTATAAGTGTTCAGTTGTGATTATAGTTAAGACATTAATTAATCTATTGTTATTAATTGTTAATTAGTAAATAAAGTAGTGAATAAGTGTTACCTGGACTTTCAATCAACGAATCTACGGGAAGAGGTGTTTGTGTGGATAGCAAACACGTAACAATTTGGTGTCGGAAGTGGATTGGAAGAGAAATTTCTGGAATATTCGAAAAGGTTCTACAGTGTTCTTCTCAGAAATTAGTGGTAACACGGAGAATTAAGCTACTGGACAGTGTTTGGAGGACTATTTCTGGACTGAATAGTGACTTTAAAGTGAATTTTCGAGAAGTTTCTAGAACATTCGATTTAGAAATAGCTGCAAATACGTGAGTGCCGCTAGTAATAACGTGTTGTAGACTGAGAAAAAGGACTACTGGTGCAATTTCGGGAAAATTCTAGAACATTCTATTTGGAAACTACAGGGGATACGTAAATTGTGTAGACGGGAACGTGTTGTAGACTCAAAACAAGACTTATTAGTGATATTTCGTGAAAATTCTCGAACATTCCATTGGACAATTAGTGGAGATAAGTGAATTTTGTCAACACAAAAGAAGTATAGACTATAAATAAGACTTTCTAGTGCTGTTTCGAGATTTTTCTGGAACATTCCATTATTAAAATAGACGTGATATCAACATTTTACGGATTTTATAGTGTAATAAACTTTATTTTGAACTGATTTACGTGTCGTGAGTTAATGCCAATAACAAGAAGTATGGCGGAGAAACAAACACAGGACTTGCTAGCAGCGTTGTTGGAACGAATGAACGATCACGAAAGAAGGCGACAGGAAGAAAAAGAAGAACAGAAAAGAGAACGCCAGGAAGAATTAAAAAAAGATTATGGAAGATCAAGAGAGAAGACGACAGGAAGAAAAAAGAAGAACAAGAGAGAAGACGACAAGAAGAAAAAGAAGAACAAGAGAGAATACGACAAGAAGAGAAAGACGAACAGAGAAAAATTATGGAAGTTCAAGAGAAAACGCCAGGAAGAAAAAGATGACTTAAGAAAAATGATGGAGGGCTTGGAAATAAGACGATTGGAGGAAAACCAAGATATAAAAAGAAGCCTAGAGGAACAGCAGGCAGCCATTTTCTCCCTCACTGAAAAATTTAAAGGAGATGTTATCGAAAAAGTCACTGAAGTCGCAGGGAAAGTTTGTGAAGTCGAAGGACAAGTTAATGAAGTTAAAGGAGAGGTCAGTGAAGTTAAAGGAGAGGTCAGTGAAGTTAAAGAAAAAGTCAGTCAAGTTGAAGGAGAAGTAGCCCGACTCAAGCAACAATTAAGAGAGAAGGGTGGCCAGTTAGTACTGTCGTCTGGTACTAGGTTACAACCACCTTCCTTCGACGGTCAAAGTTCATGGTCAACATATAAGAGACAATTTGAGGCAGCTGCACGTTCAAATAACTGGAACGATGAGGAAAAAGCAACAGCATTGGTATTAGCACTAAGGGGCCAAGCATTAGACCTGCTCCAAACAATTCCTGCCCCACAGCAACAAAACTTTAGCATTTTGGAGACAGCGTTAGAACTAAGATATGGCGACCAACATCTCGCCCAAGTATATCAGGCTCAGCTCAAATCACGCAGACAACGAGGTGGAGAAAGCCTCCAGGAGTTCGAAGCTGCGGTAGAAAGATTAGCCCATCTTGCCTATCCTGATGCACCAATGGAATTTCAACAACAGTTAGCAGTTAGTACATTTATTGATGGAGTAAGGGACCAGGAAGTTAGGCGAATTCTTAAGTTGGCCAGGCATAAGCTTTGTAGTGAGGCTTTAGTACATGCACTGGAGATTGAGGCTGCCTATGAGGATACCACACAACCAAATCAGAGAGTACGAGCTGTGAGTGTGGAGGAAGACAAGCCAGACAACACAACACAAAACCTGATATCTGATCTACACAAGATGTTGACCCAACTACTGACAAAATCGAACTCCCAGCAGAGACAAGACCAACAACGAAGTAGTGGGAGGCCGACTGGAGACATCCGTTGCTATATGTGTGGCAAATTGGGCCATATTAAGAGGAAGTGTCATGAGCTCAGCATTAAAGATCCGAGACAAACCCAACAACAAAGTAGTGGGAGACAGAGTAGAGGACGTATGCGCTGTTATAAGTGTGGCAGAGTGGGCCATATTCAGAGTAACTGTCGTCAGCGCATCCCTGAGAGAGTCGCAGTAATGGAGAAGCCGCAGGAAAACTGGCGAGCTGGTACTTCGCGGAATATAGCAGATGGCCTTTCCAAAAGACCGTGTCAGAAAGACTGCAAGCCTTGCTACCGTAAGGAAGAACAACAGAATGTACAAATAATGAAGACCGTTAAGATTGATGTTCCGGATTATTGGACAAAAGAGTCGTTAAGGAGAGCGCAGTTAAACGATAACGAGACTGGTCCTATTCTGGAATGGAAAGAAAGAGGAGTCCGACCAGGCTGGAAGGACATTTCAGACAAGTCAGTGGGACTGAAGGCTTTGTGGGCACAATGGGATTCCCTTAGAGTAGAGGATGGACTGTTGAAAAGAGCTTGGGAAAGTCCAGATGGGAAGGAAATTACTTTGAGATTGGTAATTCCCAGGTGTCGCATACCAAAAGTACTCCAGGAAGTGCATAATGGAACATCTGGCGGACATTTTGGCATCAACAAAACTCTCACTAAAGTACGCGAACGATTCTACTGGGTGAACAGCCGCCAAGATGTGGAAGCTTGGTGCCGCAAATGTGAAGTTTGTGCGGCAAGTAAGGGGCCACGGACAAGAAGTAAGGGCCAAATGAAACAATATAACGTAGGGGCTCCTTTTGAGCGAATTGCGATCGACGTAGCTGGTGCATTCCCCGTGACAGATGATGGGAACAAATACATCTTAGTTGCCATGGATTATTTCAGTAAGTGGCCTGAAGCTTATGCCATACCCAACCAAGAAGCAGCCACTGTCGCTCAAGCTCTGGTAGATAATCTAGTATGTCGATTTGGCGTGCCCCTAGAATTGCATTCGGATCAAGGAAGAAACTTTGAATCAGGGGTGTTTCAGAAGATGTGTCGCCTACTGGGAATTCATAAGACAAGAACAACAGCCCTACATCCACAATCAGACGGAATGGTGGAGAGATATAATAAAACCATGGAGGAGCACCTATCCAAAGTGGTTGAGAAACATCAGAGAGATTGGGACCGTCACTTACCTCTTTTCCTTATGGCATACAGGGCCTCCATTCATGAAACAACAAAACAGACACCGGCTCGCGTGATGTTTGGACGTGAGATTAGACTGCCATGTGACTTGGTGTTTGGCACACCGGATGAGGAGCGACTTTCCGTAAATGACTACGCCGATGAAGTTGGTGAACGGCTAAGGAACATTCATGAGCTGGTACGAGACCGAATTGACATAGCAAGTGATCGCATGAAGGCTCGTTATGATCTTAAGGCGAATTCAGGAGGGTTCCAGGCTGGAGATTTGGTTTGGCTATATAACCCACAACGAAAGAAAGGCAGGTCCCCAAAGCTTCACCCGCCCTGGGAAGGTCCTTACACTGTGGTCACCAGACTAAACGACGTTGTATATAGAATTCAGCAAAGTCCAAAATCCAAGATGAAGGTGGTGCACATAGAGAGACTAGCCAAGTATGCAGGGAATAATGAATTGCCTGATCGGGACGTTCAGGCTTAAGGAGGGGGCAGTGTTACGCCACTGGACTGTGCAGACTGGTTAGATTAGGCTGGAATTGTACACGAACGGCCGGGAATATTCTGGAGTGCTCTAGACTGGGAGAATGGATGTATAAATAAGACGCACGGTGGGCCGAGATTTAATCTTAAGTCGAACGTGAACGAGTAAAGAAGTAATAAGAAAGAGACCTATAAGTGTTCAGTTGTGATTATAGTTAAGACATTAATTAATCTATTGTTATTAATTGTTAATTAGTAAATAAAGTAGTGAATAAGTGTTACCTGGACTTTCAATCAACGAATCTACGGGAAGAGGTGTTTGTGTGGATAGCAAACACGTAACAATATGAACACAAAACGAAAAACAATCATCTTTGAAGGCATGCAGCTTCTTAAGGGAACACGTTTCACTTTCGCTAAGTCTAATAATTTTGATGTGGATAATTCGTTCTTGAGCTGTATACAATTCTACGTACCATTAATTACATGATGCCCTATGTACCTTAGCAGAAATAGGTGTAATGGATCAAACATTACTGAATTCAAATTATTATGTGACACACAAAAACAACCCAGTAATCTATAAAATATGTTAATAATTTTTGTTAAATAATTGGGCTTGATTAAAATTTCACTAAGATTGGATAACGATATGAATCTCAAAATTAATGGTTAGTTGATGCTCATCGCAACTAATATCTTCTTGAGGTATTGTGTCTCAAGCTATCTGAAACTCTTATTATAAATGCTGATGGCCCATTGGTAGTACCGGTAATAGCCATTTGCATATCTTGTGCCATACATGTTCAATTAGTGAAAGATCAAATGGTCTTGCAAGTGATGGAAGAATATTCATATTGTAGTAACCTCTTGGTTATGACAGCAGTATGGGATCTTGCATTATCCTTTTTGAAATAGAGTTTTTTTAATCTCTGAAGATACGGTAACATAATCGATTAAAAGACCCTATGAATCTACCCTTGCGTATTCATGTTTCTTCTAGAAAGACGAGAGGGGATCTACTTTCATGCACATCCTACCATGTCTCCCGTTGCATACAAAGCTGAATACCTGATCTTTCTTCACGTCGACGACTAACTATTCTGCAATCGTGAGTCCACAAATAGAATTGGATCTCATCACTGAACATTATCCGATTCCATTCAACATCCCACTGGGCATGCCACTCAAGTCATACCTCGGGGAGTCTCCAGGTCTGTTGCAAAATAAGGTGGCATTGGTACGATCGAATCGAACACCAAATGACTTATTAAGCAACTTTTCTTACCATTTTGCTGTGTCTTTTACACAAACTGAACTTTAATTAATAAATTATTGTTTCATGGCTCACGTAATTTCGAGGAATCGAAAATAAATTACCCAAAACATATAAAGAATCATTCGTCGAAAATGGATTCACTTCTAATATTTCATTTTATTAATGAAGTTGACTTCTGTCATCCTAGCTTATTTTCGCATGATATATTTGCTGTCATTACAAATGGCATTGTTATAAATGTGAAAGTAGACAAAAATCAGTATGATTTAAAAATTAACGCTTGAAGACATCTCATCTCCAATGATGTAACACGGGCAGTTACGCTTTTGCAAGAAGGTCACTCACAGCGACGTATAAGCCAAGTGCTGAATATTTCTCAGTCTGTGGTCTGTAGACTCTGGAAACTGAATTATAAGAGAGGACTTGTCACAAGAAGACCTAGTCAAAACTGCTACAGGGCCACAACCCCTTCCGATGACAGATTTCTTAGACTGCAGGACCTTCGGAACCGTTTTTTAACTGCACCCGCTCTAAAAAATGACCTCTCTAGATGAATTCAGGTTTCGGTCTAAACAGTGCTTAATAGACTCAGAGGTCAACTTGCTGTTTAGGCGACCATTTAGAACACCTAGACTGACCAGACACCATAAACAGGCAAGATTATTGTTTGCTAGAGAATATCAACTTTAGCAGTTACAGAACTGGAGCCAAGTTATGCATACCGATTTTGACCAAAATACCATAATTAAAAAAAAACTATCAAAGTGTTAATTTATGTTCCTTTAATTTACTGGCTCAATAAAATAGTTGGCTAGAGTGCGCTGTGGTAATTGTGACTAGATAGTCTCTCCGTTAAAGCTGAAGTGTTGATGAAAACTTAAACCAATAAAGTGCCTTACTGACATGGGAAGGTACAATGGGGTTATTTTGTCAAATTATTGTATACCCATAGAACTAAATCATAACGATAAATTGGTGTTCAATGATGAAACTAATTTACAAAATATTACAGAATAATTAACAGAAAATGGCGGTAAATACGAATAAAATCAACTATAATTGATATTCAGTTAAATTATTTAATTTGATTTGATTTACAAAAAAATTAACATTTCGAATGGCGCACTTTAAAGTCTTAACGTGTACACGTAAGCAATGCAGTTTTTCTTGACTTTAGACAAGTTTGTAGGGTAATAGAAAATATACTATAGTTCTCACATAATCCTATGAATACTTTTTGACACATTATTGAAATTTTTTTGGTTAATATTGTTCCATTGCTGAATGAATATTTTAAGTATTTATTATTGTTTTAACTAAGTAGCTGAGGATATAGTTGTTATTACTAAATCAATATTTATTTATTAATATCAAAACTAACATGCAGCTATATTGCTTTACAGAGTAAAGTCTAAAATATAATTTGATAGATATTACAATGTCAATCCCATAAATAAGAATTACCTAGTAAAATTAAAAACAGGGTCAAATTCTCCGTCAAAATACCTTATGCGTAAACATTCAACTTGTTCAAAAACCTGTTTCTCAAAATTTAATTTAAAATCATTTTTAAAAAGTTTCCATATTTTCATAACATAAAGCAAATTAAAGATTTTATTGCTTATAAAAGTATCGTTATTAAATTTTAAAACAAACAATGTAGTAAATACAAATAGACGGAAAAAATTAGCACTCCTTATAGAATTTCCCCATATAAATCAGGTAGTATAGAAATCTTAAGCACTCACCGCTTCTTCCATATCAGTATTCCTGGTAAGAAGTACCATATTGCGCGTTAAAATAACACAGTTTACCTCACAGTTTAATTAATCTCTAGGCACAAGTACAACGAGAAAAATCTCTCCGATTACTATTACTACATGAATATAAATAAAAATAATTATAATGTAAAAGAGAAGCGCGTGCGAACCGTGCTCTGTGATTGCCAGCCACTTAATGTTGGTACTCCTCTTGATAGAGTCACGGCCTACTTTACGCTTGAAGTGAAAGATACAAACAAGCTGTTCAATGGTCTATCTTGGTACTTCTTTGAGAGAATTTAATGGTTTATATAAATGCAAAACAAGAATTAAATCAGTTTACGTTGATTTAGAGGTAATAAAGATAAGAAAAATAAATAATAAATATAGGACTCTTGTTTCACACTTGCTTAAACGGCTTAGAATATGAACTGTACTGAATATACTGTATAAATATTAATAAAGAATCATTGAATTATTGGGAATTAAGTGAGATAAAACGATAGTAAAATTCATAAAATGTCAACAATCCTTCGAGGTTAGGAAACAAAAATGGGAAATAGCTATTTATACTAGTATCTAGATTCTCTTCTTGTAGCTTTGAATGAATCTTGATAGTTTTAACTACTAACTTTATGACACTTTTTATATTTAAACATAAAGAGTAATGAGTATTCAACCACAAATTGACAAGACTAAATTGTTAAAATTGATAATGATTATACGTTTTTATTTCAACTAATCCCAAACAAATTTAGTGGCAATATCCTTTGCGATCAGAATTCAGATAGAGGAATCTAAATTATTAAATAATAGAAATTCAGGTGCAGAATTAAAAAAAAACAATTATTGATAATTAAGTTACTTGTGCAAATCAATTTTGAAACTAAATAATTATATGATACCGGTTTAACGTATCTAATATTCGCTTTATTTTTGTTTGTTTTACAAATATCTTCAGTATATCCGGGCAATACTGAAAATATTCAAAGAAAGTGTTTACAAACCGGCATATCTTCCAAACAGCACAAACATGCTTTTAGCTGAAATAACCAAGATTCGGTTATAAAAACGTTTTAATGGCTTTCGTCAAGTTGCATTTTGGCCATATTATTTTAGTCGTGGTTCAACATAAAATTTTACCACAAAAACGTAATGACGGCCTTTTTTAGCTATATACTGGTCATTTATAGTAGCCACAATATGGCCATGCAGGTTTGGTTATAAAGTCATTTTCATGATGTCATGTATGAGCAAGTAATTAAATGGCAACAATGTGAAGTCCTAATACTGCCAGTATAGCTAACAAATGACCAGAATATGTTGGCATGGTTTTAGTTATTAATATAGTGTTGATATCCGAACTATTGCCAAGAAATTAGCCAAAACATTAGCCAGTAATGTTGTAGCCATAAAAGCCTATTTTGGGACTAAATAGCAGGGTAGGTATATAACCTTAAAACAAAGTGTTGTTGGCAGTGTTTACATACTTCATATCTACATATATGACAGATACTGAAACTAATTCCCAGAACCATTCACTGAGTAAAATTAAAAGTAAACTCGTGTCTGTAAAATACCATAGAGAAATTATATTCTTATCTTAAAAATGTGTTCTTCTTTAAAATGTTTTCTTAACCGCCTCTCAAATCACCATCAATTATGGAGTCCGAACCACATCTAGGCATCTACAGTTCTCTCCCATCTTAATCCGCCATGCCCCATCTTTGCTTCATACTTTTTTTATTTGACGTATGTAATTAATTAAGTAAAAATTTAGGTTTATATTATGTATCTAATAAGTATACTGTTTGTAAAAAAAAAAAAATCAGTTTGTTTCTTCGCCTTCTTTATAGATATTGTTACGCCACTGGACTGTGCAGACTGGTTAGATTAGGCTGGAATTGTACACGAACGGCCGGGAATATTCTGGAGTGCTCTAGACCGGGAGAATGGATGTATAAATAAGACGCACGGTGGGCTGAGACTTAATGTTAAGTTGAACGTGAACGAGTGAAGAAGCAATAAGAAAGAGACTTATAAGTGTTCAGTTGTGATTATAGTTAAGACATTAATTAATCTATTGTTATTAATTGTTAATTAGTAAATAAAGTAGTGAATAAGTGTTACCTGGACTTTCAATCAACAAATCTACAAATAGAGGTGTTTGTGTGGATAGCAAACACGTAACAATTTGGTGTCGGAAGTGGATTGGAAGAGAAATTTCTGGAATATTCGAAAAGGTTCTACAGTGTTCTTCTCAGAAATTAGTAGTAACACGAAGAATTAAACTACTGGACAGTGTTGGAGGACTATTTCTGGACTGAATAGTGACTTTAAAGTGGATTTTCGAGAAGTTTCTAGAACATTCGATTTAGAAATAGTTGCAAATACGCGAGTGCCGCTAGTAATAACGTGTTGTAGACTGAGAAAAAGGACTACTAGTGCAATTTCGGGAAAATTCTAGAACATTCTATTTGGAAACCACAGCAGATACGTAGACTGTGTTAACGGAAACGTGTTATAGACTCAAAATAAGACTTATTAGTGATATTTCGTGAAAATTCTCGAACATTCCATTGGACAACTAGTGGAGATAAGTGAATTTTGTCAACACAAAAGAAGTATAGACTCTAAATAAGACTTTCTAGTGCTGTTTCGAGATTTTTCTGGAACACTTCATTATTAAAATAGACGTGATATCAACATTTTACGGACTTTATAGTGTAATAAACTTTATTCTGAAATTGATTTACGTGTCGTGAGTTAATGCCAACAACAAGAAGTATGGCAGAGAAGCAAACACAGGACATGCTTGCAGCATTGTTACAACGGATGGACGATCAGGAAAGAAAAAGACAGGAAGAAAAAGATGATTTAAGAAAGATTATGGAAGATCAAGAGAGAAAAAGACAGGAAGAAAAAGATGACTTAAGAAAGATTATGGAAGATCAAGAGAGAAGACGACAAGTAGAAAAAGAAGAACAAGACAGAAGACGACAAGAAGAAAAAGAAGAACAAGAGAGAAGACGACAGGAAGAAAAAGAAGACCAAGAGAGAAGGCGACAGGAAGAAAAGGAAGACCAAGAGAGAAGACGACAGGAAGAAAAGGAAGAACAAGAGAGAAAACGCCAGGAAGAAAAAGAAGACTTGATAAAAATGATCGAAGGCCTGGAAATAAGACGACAGAAAGAAAAGGAAGAGCAAAGAAAGGAACGCCAGGAAGAATTAAGACAAATTATGGAGGGACAACATCAAGTCATGCTCTCGGTCACTGAACAATTGAAGGAAGATGTGCATGCTGAAGTCATGGAAGTTAAAGAAGAAGTTAGAGGAGAAATAACTGAAGTTAAAGGAAAAGTCAGTGAAGTTGAAGGGGAGATAGCCTGGTTGAAACAACAATTAAGAGAGAAGGGAGGCCAATTGGTACTGTCGTCTGGTACTAGGTTACAACCACCTTCCTTTGACGGTCAAAGTTCATGGTCAACATATAAGAGACAATTTGAGGCAGCTGCACGTTCAAATAACTGGAACGATGAGGAAAAAGCAACAGCATTGGTATTAGCACTAAGGGGCCAAGCATTAGACCTGCTCCAAACAATTCCTGCCGCACAGCAACAAAACTTTAGCATTTTGGAGGCAGCGTTAGAACTAAGATATGGCGACCAACATCTCGCCCAAGTATATCAGGCTCAGCTCAAATCACGCAGACAACGAGGTGGAGAAAGCCTCCAGGAGTTCGAAGCTGCGGTAGAAAGATTAGCCCATCTAGCCTATCCTGATGCACCAATGGAATTTCAACAACAGTTAGCAGTTGGTACATTTATTGATGGAGTAAGGGACCAGGAAGTTAGGCGAATTCTTAAGTTGGCCAGGCATAAGCTTAGTAGTGAGGCTTTAGTACATGCACTGGAGATTGAGGCTGCCTATAAGGATACCACACAATCAAATCAGAGAGTACGAGCTGTGAGTGTGGAGGAAGACAAGCCAGACAACACAACACAAAACCTGATATCTGATCTACACAAGATGTTGACCCAACTACTGACAAAATCGAACTCCCAGCAGAGACAAGACCAACAACGAAGTAGTGGGAGGCCGACTGGAGACATCCGTTGCTATATGTGTGGCAAATTGGGCCATATTAAGAGGAAGTGTCATGAGCTCAACATTAAAGATCCGAGACAAACCCAACAACAAAGTAGTGGGAGACAGAGTAGAGGACGTATGCGCTGTTATAAGTGTGGCAGAGTGGGCCATATTCAGAATAACTGTCGTCAGCGCATCCCTGAGAGAGTCGCAGTAATGGAGAAACTACAGGAAAACTGGCGAGCTCGTACTTCGCAGAATGTGGCACATGGCCTTTCCAAAAGACCGTGTCAGGAAAACTGCAAGCCTTGCCACCGTGAGGAAAAAACAGCGCAAGGTACAAATAATGAAAACTGTTAAGATTGATGTTCCGGATTATTGGACAAAAGAGTCGTTAAGGGAAGCGCAGTTAAACGATAAGGAAACTGGTCCTGTTCTGAAATGGAAAGAGAGAGGAACCCGGCCTGATTGGAAGGACATTTCAAATAAATCAGTGGGGCTGAAGGCTCTATGGGCACAATGGGACTCCCTTATAGTAGAGGATGGACTGCTAAAGAGAGCGTGGGAAAGTCCAGATGGGAGGAAAGTTACTTTGAAATTGTTAATCCCGAGGTGTCATGTAGCAAATGTACTTCAGCAAGTGCATAATGGAACGTCTGGCGGACATTTTAGCATCAACAAAACCCTGACTAAAGTAAGAGAACGTTTCTACTGGGTCAACAGTCGTCAAGATGTGGAGGCTTGGTGCCGCCAATGTGAAGTTTGCGTGGCAAGAATGGGGCCACAAATAAGAAATAAGCAATATAACACCAGGGCTCCTTTTGAGCGAATTGCCATAGCAAGTGACCGTATGAAGCCTCGTTATGATTTTAAGGCTAATTCAGGAGGGTACCAGGTGGGAGAGTTGGTTTGGCTATATAACCCACAACGAAAGAAAGGCAGGTCCCTGAAACTTCACCACCCTTGGGAAGGACCTTACACTGTTGTCACCAGACTAAACGACGTATATAGAATTCAGCAAAGTCCAAAATCCAAGATGAAGGTGGTGCACATAGAGAGACTAGCCAAGTATGCAGGGAATAATGAATTGCCTGATCGGGACGTTCAGGCTTAAGGAGGGGGCAGTGTTACGCCACTGGACTGTGCAGACTGGTTAGATTAGGCTGGAATTGTACACGAACGGCCGGGAATATTCTGGAGTGCTCTAGACCGGGAGAATGGATGTATAAATAAGACGCACGGTGGGCTGAGACTTAATGTTAAGTTGAACGTGAACGAGTGAAGAAGCAATAAGAAAGAGACTTATAAGTGTTCAGTTGTGATTATAGTTAAGACATTAATTAATCTATTGTTATTAATTGTTAATTAGTAAATAAAGTAGTGAATAAGTGTTACCTGGACTTTCAATCAACGAATCTACAAATAGAGGTGTTTGTGTGGATAGCAAACACGTAACAATATTTATTTCTTTTCAATTTAGTTTTAATTATATTATCTCTTTATAATGTAACGAAGTGATTTTTCCGTTAACCCTTCAAGTCTGAAGTTTATTTTTTCTACTTTTTTTGTAAAAAAAATACTTTAATTCAACATTAAATGAACTAATTTTATTGAAAGACACGATGTTTTTGATTATTTTGTTTTTGAATACAAAATATGAGCCATTACCTTATGGTAACGATAGTACTTTCCGTGATGATTAAAAAAAAACATCGAAAAATAGTTTAGTGAAGGAAAAATAAAAATAGCAGTTAGTCTAAAATAAAATCATTCGTTGTTGAAAAAATTTTAAAGCGTGTGAAATATTAAATTGCATTCGACATTGCATTTGTTGCATATGGTTCTTACACTGGACGAACAGCATTCATCTGCACTACGACATCGGTTTCTATTTGGAGTGTGGATCAATAAATGGTTCATTCCATCATACCTTATTTTATCACTTATTTTGTTGCATGAGCCTCTGTTTGTGGCAGTGGAGGAGCGTCCGCCAACTTTTGGTAATACTCCATATTTTTAGAGATATGTTTGAGTAATTTCCCTGCGAAATGATAATTGATCTGAATGTTCACCTTTGATTTTTTTCTCAAAATCCATGTGTTATTTATTGCTACATCTATCATCCATGCCCACCACACTTCTTTCCACGGATCAAAATTCTGTATCTGCCCAGATTTTCGTCCATTTATTGGTCTGTTCCATCTATAAAATTATTGTACTGCCCGATTAGATGTGGTCTTGGTACTTGTAATATCTTTTTCTCACTTTGAGAATAGCGTTTTACATTAGATATCAGTTGAACCATATGAAGTCGAAGCAGCTGTAACTATGCTGTTGATTACCCATCTAACGAAAATAGTTCCAACATCTTTTACAATATAGTGGTAAAATGTTCCTCTAGGCGATTTTTTGAATCGTGCTTTCGATTTTAGCGGAAATTTTTTCAGGATTCAATTATTTCTTATTGTACCTGTACCTGAATATCCATTTAGCCGTAAACAGTTAAATAGCTGTATACTGGAGAACAGATTATGTAGATAAAATGTATAAACAGATTTTTGTTAGGTAGATTTTCTAGTATAGTAACAAATGATGCAGCTACCTTGCCAAAATATCGTTCATGTTTTTCATTACCAACAAAACTTTTACCTTGATACACTTCAAAGTTTATTAGATATCCTTCCTTTGTGTTCATGATCCAAACTATATACCCAAATCTCACAGGTTTCCCACGAATAAACTCTTTGCATCCATGGTGGCCGTAATATTTGATCATGGATTCATCATAATCAATATATTGTTCGGGTACAAAAGTCAGTAAATGTTGTTGTATCATTTCAATTATGAGTTTTAGTTTCCACAATTTATCTGTGGTATTTATTTTGGCATTATCAGCACAAGAAAGAAATCTCATTATTTAAAAAAAAACCGGTCACGTCTCATGGCATTGGTAATAGCTAAATTTTTCATATCGTTTTCAGAAACCCAATAATATTTGGGGTCAACGAAATTCAAAAACAAGGTATACCTCGAGATTTCTTCAAGCAACAAAGAAACAACTTAATCATCAAAAATAGCTCAAATAATTCAGTAGCCGACATGTCCTATAATTTGGAATAATGATTCACCTGCAGGAAAGTCCTTTTCACATTTAATTATGTCTTCTCAAATCCCTTGAATATTATGTGTATTACAATTTTCATATATAAAAAACTTATCAGATGTGTCCTTCACGTCCGCAATCTTAGCTTCTTCTTGATTCTCCAGTCGTGAAGGATCTTCTGGTAAATTGTCCACAATGACATCTGCAACACTTGTTTCATTCCTAAATATTACTTTTACTTCAGATCGCAATTTGCCTACTAGTAAAATGATTAGGTATTAGCTAAGATTCACCTCCTGAATTTTCATCAGTGAGAACATGAGGCTCAGGTGGTGTAAAGTATATGTAACGTATATAAATATGTCTATCACATCATTTTCCTCCGAATAATCCATTTCTAAAGCTTTCTCAAGAGTTAATCCACCGCTGGAAAAAATGTACTTATAATTTTAGGCGAAAGTCCTAGCGTTACTATATGGTAACACTGAGGTAAACATATATGCTGCACAAAACAAGAAACTTCCACTTCATATATTTCTAAGCAAACACATTCCTCTATCTATTATAAGCACTCTAATATAAACAATCTATATAAATAGTTAAAAGTATAATAATCGTTACAACTTACGTAAAGTGGATATCCATTATTCGGCCGAGTCAGTAACAACACAGTTTTATCAGCCTAGTTGAAAACACTGGTAACACAAAGTATCAACATGTGCGTAGACTGATCCACCAAACC
The DNA here is from genome assembly GCA_029963845.1 of Rhamnusium bicolor. Classification (NCBI taxonomy): domain Eukaryota; kingdom Metazoa; phylum Arthropoda; class Insecta; order Coleoptera; family Cerambycidae; genus Rhamnusium; species Rhamnusium bicolor. The sequence goes on along the minus strand of JANEYF010004054.1, from coordinate 2,159,059 downwards.
AAATTTGTGTAGCACCATTTAGCTTTATATGACGTAAGTTCATAATTGATAGACGATAACACCAAAACACTATATACTGTTGTTGGCATCATCTAGAGATGATTAAAACTGTTTTAATCATCTCTAGATGATGCCAACTTGGTTGGCGAAACGCGCGTCGAGTGCAGTATATAGTGTTTTGGTGTTTCGTGGAAAAACTACGTCAGTGTTATCTTCACATCAAAGGTTTCAACCCACTCCAATGATAGAATATAGAAAATTTCTAAAAAATTCGTTACCATGTGGTAACGTCAGTTCTAGAAGGGTTTGATTTTCGATTGTAATAAGACATAAGTTCTTCTTTAACTTTGATATACCCTGTATACGATAATTTGTATTAATGTTTATTTTAAAGCCACTTTGAACAAATGGTCAATTTGTTTTATTAGTCAACTACTTGGAACAATAATGAATCCTCGAAGGTAATTGGTTCAAACCGGTATTTGCTGAATACGTTCCGAGAAGGGGGGGGTCTTCCTGAAACATCAAATTTGATCGTCTTATACCTGAACCCCTCAAGAAACAGATATTTGAAGTAGTAGTTAACTCATAGATAAAATAGTAGCAATTTTCTCTTCTGTATATATCAGTTAATAGTAACCATTATAAAATAAATGCAGAAATTCAAATAATTATATAGATGTTATGTCAGGAATGAAATGTATATGGTTATGCCATACGGTGTGCCTATGCCTCCTATATCATAAACAAACGAGAGGTTGTGTTTTTTTTATAGACCATAGTTTCGCCATTTTTGGCGAGGAAACTTGTTAACCATTTTAACCAAATTTCTCGTCAGATTACTGGTTATACTTTGGCCAACATTACCAATTAAATTTACGATTCGGCTAAAAAAGTTTGTTAGCACCATTTTAGTCATATTCTGGCTAATTTCTAGCATCATTACCGAAAACATATACCAAATTATGCCAATTTGCCGCCATGTTTTCTATCAAACAAGATCAATCCGAACGGCGGTCATTACGTTGAATTTTCAATATTTTGTTAAATTTACCTCTAAAATAACGTTTTAATTTACTAAATCCATATTTTAATCAGTTCTATTGTGCTCTGTAAAATTATCAAATATATAGTACTAATAATATTTTGAATTAATTTAATTATACTTAAGACATAGGTACTTCAGGGGTCATCTTTGTTTCTATGAGTATTTTATGTAAATTTTCAAGAATAATGCCTGCGGTAATAGATTTGACCCTCTTAATTCATTGTTCATTGACCAAGAACTCTATATTATATTGATGGATATGATGGATGTCCATTTTATTTGACAACACCCTTTAAATCCAAAACATAACCACAGTACTATTTTGTTTGATTTTATGTCTATAAAGGTATATTTTAGTTATAGTTATAACTAAGTACACTTGAATAAGTAATATTTGAGATGATTTTATAGCTAAATAATTTCCATAAAAAGTCAAACTGCAGCATATACTTTCGCCATAAAAATCGTTCGTAGCTAGCATTAAAACAGCCATAATAATCAAAAAGAAGGTCAATGTAGGCTAGTAATCATTTGGCTCCAGTTACGTTTCGATGGCCGGAATATTATTCCACATTTTGACCACCATTACATCTTTAAAATGTAATAATGCGGTTTTTATAATAGCCAAATAGTCAATCTTTCTAGCAACTGTAACATCATGATGTCCAAACTACAACTTCTTGTGCTGCTTGGGCTACCACAAGTGTTCCCCTATAAGATATAGATGTAGATATTAATACCTTACCTTAACAAAGGCTAAATATTTTAGCGTCTTCAGTCGAAATTTGTGGGGTTTTGTCTAGATATCATTGCGATAGTAACCTCTGATAATGAGCTCATTGCCGTGCCATTATAATCTGTCTCTAAGAGCAGGTAATTTTGATCGCTCTCTATTTCATCTATATTTGTACAAAATATATTGTACTTTAAGTCAGTTTTTTTGTATGTACTCTAGGTATATTTTTAATTTGTGTTAGTAATTTTTTAAGTCAGTAGAAGTAGCCACGCGTAGCTCATAAAACTGTAACGTATTAACGAATCTGCTGCTTCTGGACTAAATTATTTTTGGGATTTTGTACACGTACAAGTACCTCATTGATACTTTTGTGATTTTATTTTTTTTTTGTTTCTACAGAGATTTTTCACAAATATACCGGGATCATATATCAGCCCGCTAGTTTTTTTTAAATTGGAATAAAATTTTCAAATTTGTAATTCACGTACGAGAAGTATTTTGACGAATATATATTATCAATTTTGAATTTTCGAATGAAACATATATATTTTGATATATTCTGATTATGCATGAAATTTTGTATATAATTAATCAAAATTTTTGACATTATCCTCAAATATGGCGGACTTACCACAATTTTTTATGAAATTCAAAATTAATAATTGAAACTTTGTATAATGAAAATTTTTCAAGTAAACATTGGATATCAATGGTTCATATTTGATATTTAGGTGCAATATGAAGGAAATATGTTTCATTATAATGAAATTATTTAAAAAAATTCAAAATAATTTTTTCCTGACTTCTTTTCTTCCCTATAGGAATCGTCATAATTTAATATTTAAATTGGTCTCGTATGAAAGGTATTAATCTAAAGCATTAAAATAATTTGCAAATAAACTAGTTGCCTTTGGAAATAAATGAGAATCACATAATATTATTTAAACTGTCAGTTTTTAAATAACTAATTAATTGTTGCTTCTTTACGTTTACTGTTTCAATATCCATTAAAAATTTACACACAAAATGAATAAGTCGACATGTTATTAATTTACGGCGAATTCCGGAAAAAATTCCAGAGCTGTTGCAATCAACTATGGACAACGTTTTTCAAACAGAAGACATCCGCCGCAAAATTATTTCATAAGACTAGAAGCTCAATTTAGACAAATTTACTCGGTAAATGATGAAAATGAAGGAGTAATTATAAACGAGGAGACTGAAATGAATGTATTAACCCTTGCTGAAACTGATAGGACTGTATCCCTCCGCAAAATTGGTGATGAGTTAAATATTAGTCACGAATCTGCAAGAAGGATTTTAAAGAAACACAATTAAACAACTTTAAATATCAAATAAATCAACAAATTGTTTCATTATATGAAACGTTTTTGGGAGAAGAGTGATATTTTGTGTCTGGGCTATAACATTAGAAGAAATAATGATTTTGCCAGGTAAATACTATTTTTCGATGAATCAAGATTACAAATCTGGAATTATTCAAATGGTTAAATACTAAATACTAAACACAACAAACTTAATACCTGCCTAGAGAAGGAAACCAGCAAGACAGATTTGGTTTTAATATTTCGTTGGGCATGTTTGGTAATGTGCTGCTACCTTCAATAATTTTTGATGGTCAGTTGACTTCCGAGAGATTGCTGGAATTTTTTACTAATATTAACAATGATTTTATAAATCAATTGCCAAGAGAGGCTTGAGATAGGGTTTTTCAATAGTATGGGGCCCCACCTCATAATGCCCGAATAGTCACCAACTATTTAGATGCGAATTTTGAGAATCAGTGGATTGGTACAAATGGACCGGTAAGATGGCCTCCCAGGAATGGAATTCCATATTTGGGATCTTCTGAAAGATAGAGTCTACATTGCAAAGTCAACCACTCGGGAAGAACTAGAAGCACGAGTCAAAAGAAATGTAAATGAAATAACTTCACAACAATTGAATAACCGTTTGAGGGAACTCATTAGAAGAATTACATTATGCAGAAAAGAGGAAGGAAATTCAACCTATTTTTTTATAATGCGACCATGTTTATTGCATTGACAAGATAAGAAACGGGACATATCACATTTTTTATAACTTTTTTCCAGGGGAACCTTCTCCTTCTTTGTATTAGTTAGATTGAAAATTTGATTGTTTGATTAATAATAGTACAGTACTTAAATTGTCAAAAGTATATTTCTTGTGTTTACAAAAAAAATTGCAACGGCAAAATAATTTTTTTTGACTCAAAAATTAAGAGGGTGAAAAAATGAAGCTCTCAAACTTTGGCGTACCAAGCGGGATCATTTTGTACCCCAAGCGTATATAATTGCGTTTAGTTTAAACAGTTTGTTTTTCATAAATATAGTCCTTTTACCATAACATCAATGGTGCCCTCCTGCAGTCTATAAGATCATAACCGTTCATGCATGTTTTCTCATTTTCTAACTAAGGGCAATTTTTCTTAGCGAGGTACAATTTGTACCCCGCTTGGGGTTAGAAATAGTCGTTTGATAGAATATACGCACGCGCATTGTACATTCTACAGCAAATTCAACCAGTAAACATAACCTCTAAACCTCTTAATATATTTGCACTATGAAGAAGAAAATATCCTGAGTGGAAAAAAAAACAAACGGACCAAAGGAGATTATTTTTACTTTGAATTAGGTGTTGAGCTAATAAAACTTCACGTAGAGAAAATAATGGAATATATCAGTGGTTTTCCAAAAAAGAGTTGTGGACGCTATGAGACATCTGTTTCCCCAGGTAGAAAAACCCAATCCGCCAAACCCAGACGCTGCAATTATTGTCCAAAAATTGTTTTGCAAAAACCATGGCTAATGAAAATTAATTATTGTAATACAGGCAATATATGCAACGCAATTAGAAAAGCAATAGAACCCATTTAAACAATGTTAATTATTTTTAAAATATACTAATTTAAATTAAAATTATCAACAAAAAGCGTGGTATGATTATTTGTGGTAGATTGGTGTCATTAAACTTATCGAAAAGCTAAAAAAAATTGGGGTACAATTTGTACCCCACTTGTCGAAAGTCGTTTCTTAAAAAAGCTTGGCATTCCATAGGTTAAGATGACCATGAACCCAGCAATATTATCTATTAGTAGGTTTAACGACTGGGTAAAAACTGTTTTTAAATACACTGATCCGGTTAAAAGATTTTTGAAAAAGAAACCATAGTATTAACCATTTAGGGCAAATTACGCATTCAATAATTAAGTGGTAAATAGTAATCATGTCGGCAACACATAAATTGCTAGTTTTTGGAATGAAGAAGAAAAAATTGAAAATTCCACATTTTTTATTTCAATTCAATGGAATGCTGTTTTAAGGATTCAACAGGACTAGTAAACCTAGGAATAATAAACATGTTTATACTATTTATATAATCATAAATAAATAGATCGACCGGTATTAGGTCCGGTTGGTGCACATAAAATTATAAATTCGGCATATAAGAACAGGATTTGATATATCTAACTACCGTTAGATATATCAGTACCTACGTTAGAAAAAACTAATTTTACAAAAAAATTCATGATCAATGGGTCTAGTAAATAAATTTGAATAAAAAATATACATAAAACCTAGTGACATAATCGGGCGGCCCCCAATCCGTGCAACAAAACAAATATGTTTGTAATTCTATTTACTATGAATGTACCACACATTACAATGACAAGTGTGAGATTGGTAAAACCGATATGAAATCTAAAATAGTAATTGTTAATAAATATTAACTAACCGCATTACTATAAATAAATAGTAAAAGCGTGAACTGATCACAATCGATTATATTTTGGAAAATTTATTTTGGTGTAAGTGAAAAATAGAAAAATATACTTTTTAACTGATAAATGCATAAAGCCTAAAATAAATTATTTACAAACCGACTGGTTTTCCTAGAGTTTAATATCATTATTTTTTTTTTTAATTTTAACCATGAGCCAAAGGCACAATTGTTTCTGTATGTGATTTTTTCTTTATTATTCATGCATTGTTTTATTTACTTCTTTTATATACACGGTGGGTCAGAAAAAAACAGTTTGTCGAAGTTTCATGATATTGGGCATAATTGATTAGAGGTAATGATTTAATGATCTGACATACTTACTATTTATTTCATATGTTTTGGGGTACTGGAGAGATTAGGATGACTAGATGGTTTTTATTTCAAAAAATTGTGTGGTATTTCCAGAAAACTTTAAAGAAAATAAATATTGTATTACGTGGTTAAAATACATTGTTTTCGACATTCTATTAATTAATTAAAATGAAAAGGAATGAGTTTATTTACCATTTTCTTTTTATAAATAAATGTAAAAAAATAATAAAAAGGTACATAGGCTTGCTGACTTTTTTTTTAATGACATTGGGATAAAATCCATATAGCCAGGCGCAGGTATATGTATACTATTTAACAAAGTTAAAAAGATTCTAAAACGGATTACTCCACACTGCATACACTACCAACTGAACCTATCCTAACCACAATTTATTACTGTTTTTTTTGCTTACTGACTTCCTTTTTTAATATAAAATGTCGCTTAGTAGTTTATATTGATTCAAGAAATGACGGAAATGTTGGCTGTTCCTACATTTTCGACTACGCTGAACATTAATCTGAAATTATTTTGTCATGGAAACGCTTTCCAAAAAATTAAATTATTGTTATGTCGAGTGTCGAGTGTATGCAATATTTCGTTTTATCTACTTAGAAGACAACCTATTCGTCAAGGACGGAACATATTCCTCACTGGATATTTCTGTCGAACTCCCAGTTACAATTTTACTTACCATCAGTGAGAACAAAAATTGAAAACAGTATTTACCAAGAAATACGCAATAGAAAATTATGGTTAACTTTCGACGAGACTACTGATTCCAAGAAACACAGTATGGGTAACGGTTTGACATGGCACTTTAACACTGACGTAGTTTTTCACGAAACACCAAAACATTATATACCGCACTCGACGCACGTTTCGCCAACCAAGTCGGCATCATCTGGAGATGATTAAAACTAAGTCAGTGTTATCTTCACATCAAAAGTTCCAGCCACTCCAAGAATGCACTTTAAGTCCGAATGTACCATCGTCTACCATTTTAATAGACACAGCCTATATTTATACTCTGGAGAGGTCGCAGCATTTTATTATGTAAAATATTTGGACCAAGTATGTTGTTTTAAAGGGAGCCAATAATTGTTTGAAATCTGTTAGAGATAATATGCAACAATTAGGCAATAGTGAACAAGATCATAGACAAACTGCATCTCAATTGCCACGGTGCAGTTCTGCACGTGGATGTTTGGCTAACACTGGGCGCGGATATCCAAACATGTTTGAATTGATCGTCTAATTTGTCCAACATACTTTTGATTACAGTCCTTACAGATAATTTCGTAAATCCCCGACTTTTCGTTTGTTTCAATTTTATCTTTTGTATTGCCTAAAAGTTGTAGTTTATTTCCCAATGAATAAACCATTGTCACACCTATATCTTTAAAAATCTTACCAATACCACGAGTGAGTCGAGGATCGTATGGAATCGACACAAATTTCAGATTTTTTCTTTCACTTGGAAAGGTTGAAGAATTTTGAAGAACATCTTCAAATTTACGTTTTCTAATTATTTTTCAACTAAACTTACAGTATATCCATTTTTTCACAGCTAATCCTTTATTAATGCCTTTTTTCTTTCATCTTATTGAGGAGGACACTTAATAGGTGATGAACTAGAAAATTAAAACTTGCCTTTTTGTGTTGAGCACAACGGTGAGACTCCTTAGTGATATATCTTCAAGTACTGGTATATTTTCTATATACGTCAACTTCTAACTTATTTGCGTTATTTCTAATTATTAATACATCTAAAAATGGTAGTTGTCCACAATTTTCAATTTCATATATGAATTTAACTGACGCGAAACGGCTGCTTAATTTAGAAAGTTGTTAATATCAATTGTATTAAATATTGCAAAAATATCATCCATACCCTGGGGAAATACTCAACTTCTTCATTTGCTTTTGTTTCGAATTTATTCATGAAGAAGACAATAAATGATAACAAAGTGTTACCCATTGTTGCCCCTTCATGTTGTTCGTAGAAATTATTATTAAATCGAAAGCAGTTTTGCTTTATCGAAAGTTTAGTGAGTTGACGAATATATTCTTTTAATACATCTTGTACTGAAATTAATTTATTCGAGTAAATCCTCAAGATTTACTAAGGTCTAAGGTCTGTGTTATCGGAACACATAGAAACAATAGACAAACATCAAAAGGGCTCAACATTTGGATGTTTTTCACTTTACTAATGAAGTTGTTGGAATTAATCACAGATAAGCTAGGTAGTGCAATGGTCGAATTTTGAGAGGTGGTAAGTCGGCGATCCAATTTCTAAAATAAGGACGCACCAACTTTCCTGGTTTATGTATCTTTAATAAGCAGTATAATCTAGGGACACTTAGATTCTTATTTATACAAAAACATTTATTCACCGCAATGAACACAACTCAAGAAATGATCTTACAAATGTATAATCGAGCCTATCCACACTTTTTAATTTACCAACAGTAACATGCATGTCCCCTTTTCATATACATTCATTTAACTTACGCTCATGATCGGCAGCGCATTTTGGTAATTTTAGCAGATACAGGGTGAACCCTCGAAAATTTCAACCCTCCTTTTCTCCGTTATTTTTGGAGTTAGAAAGATGTTTCAAAAAAACAGATCGAAAGAAATTTTATGAGTTTTTTATGATGACCTCTCTGAATATATATAGTGTTGCATAAAGGTGTGATCAAACCAACTTATATTTTTTAAATAGAACACTCTATATGTTTTTAGTTTTTTTTGAAATCTACGTTTTATAGCGATTCCAGTGATATACACATATTATATTTGCGTCGTTTGTTTGAAAGATACAAGCTTTTAAAGTATTGAATTAAGCTGAAGTAGAAACTATACAATCTCATATTTCTAGAAGCCTATGGAAATAAGCGTCTAAATAATTAAATATGTCAGTCGATTAACCTGTCATTTTCTATCGTCCTAACTTGTGTGTGAAATATTTAAAATAAACAAAATCATGTATTATTCTGAAAATGATCGCACGAATATACTCGAAGCATATTTTAACAGCTTGTGTCTTCCAAACAAATAATGCAAATATAAAATATATATATATATATATATATATATATATATATATATATATATATATATATATATATATATATATATATATATATATATATATATATATATATATATATATATATCACTGGAATCGTAATAAAACGTAGATTTCAAAAAACTAAAAATATATAAGGTGTTCTATTTAAAAAAATATGTTGGGTTGGTCATACTTTTGTGAAACACCATGTATATTCATTGAGGTCATCGTAAAAAAAGATCATAAAATTTCCTACAATCTGTTTTTTGAAATGTCTTTCTAACTCCAAAAACAATAGAGAAAATGGAGGTGATATTTCTCGCGGGTTTACCCTATACATAAAAATTTATTTAATTTTGTTAATAATGTTCTTTTTAACACGCTTTTATTAGCTTCACTTGTATGTTTGTTTGTTTGCTTGTTTGTTTGTTTTCTTGCTTGTTTGTTTGTAACCGACTCTTTGGACTCGATTTTGACCCATTTTAAACGGACAGATTTAATTGAAACTTTGTAAACTTACGAAGAACCGGTAACAATACAATAATTTGATAAGTTTATATCATTATCCTGATCAGGATCGCCAGTCCTTTCCTCACGTATCCTCTGCGTGAGAGCAAGAGGCTTAATATTGTAAGTATATTCCGTGGTTCTCAGCTCGGTTGTTGGTCGAGCGGGCAAGTCTTAGTCGACGCGAAACGACGGACTCCTCGGCTGAAATAAAAAAATGTTTTTTTTTTCAGAAATATCTGTTGGATCGTAATATGTTATAATATCAGCATCAATAAGCAATATAAATATAGTTTAAAAAAACTACAAAACACGCTTTCATAGCACATCAAACTAAAAAGTGAAAAATAAATATAGTTTAAAAAAACTAAAAAACACGCTTTTAAAGCACATCAAACTAAAAAGTGAAAAATAATTATTAATATAAACTGAAAACAATAATGAACGAAAAATACTAGTATTATTGTGAAAAAAGCGTGGGGCGCTTTGTGCCATATTTTTCGTATATCGAGCAACCCACGCTTTTTTCACAATAATACTAGTATTTTTCGCTCATTATTGTTTTCAGTTTATATTAATAATTATTTTTCACTTTTTTAGTTTGATGTGCTTTAAAAGCGTATTTTTTAGTTTTTTTAAACTATATTTATTTCATTTTTAGTTCAAGTAAAGTAATAACACTGCAAAAAATTGGTATAGTTAAACATTTCTAAATTTTAGTTTAAAATGTGACGACTCAATATCAGAAACATTATTCGAAACCACATACCTTTAGAAATGGCATAAATAATTGTAATATTAGACATACCAATACATTAACTATGTCGCAACATAGCGCCACCATCTATTCTTTCAGCGCTCCTTTTATTCAATGCAATTTCATTGTATAATTATCTTGGTGAGTATTTAAACTCCCTCTCACTAAATTCCTTTCGCAGTAAAATTAAAGCACTCTACCTCAATAAACAATAAATATTCCTTGTTTTTCATGAAATTTAATATTTTCTCTTTTTATGTATTTTTTATTTTTTCATTATTCTTCTTTGCTAAATCATATATTGTATAAAAAATATAATTTATAATTATCTATAGTCAGATATAATGTATTTTAAGGTATTTTAAATAATAGATATGTGCTTTATATTATTTCTTAGGTTAGGTTATAGGTTAAGATTTTCAAAAAATTATAAATCTCTGTGACACACTTAAGGTGTGTCCTCTGGAACTGATTCAATTGCTTTGTTCGCCTTGGAAAAAATTTGTAAAAAATTAGTAATTCTGTCTAATATTTAAAAAACTACTGAGGTCAGCCCATGTCTAGGAATGGAAAGAAAATCATTTTATGTAATTAATTACACACCAGTTACTTTTTTCTAATTTTTGGCCACACTATTTCTTAAAAATCGTATATTTTTTTTCTATAAATACTTTTACTAATTCCGTTCACTTTTAATAATTAATAAATGCATTTCTATCTTCATTACCTAGAATGGGTTTTAATATTGAAATGCCAAAATATTAAAATATATGTGTTATATAACTTTAAGAAAAAATATATTTTTGAAAGCTTTTTAAAGCGCTGCCCAATAAATCAGCATTGCATGTGATGTCCCATGCTACAGTCTAGACCAAAAATCGTGACAGATTTGAAGATAACTTAGTTTCATATAAATCTTCAAATTTTTCAATTTGTGTATATATATATATATATATATATATATATATATATATATATATATATATATATATATATATATATATATATATATATATATATATATATATATATATATATATATATATATATATATATATATATATATATATATATATATATACAAACAAAAATTATAAATTAACCTCGGGGATGCAGTCAACGTTGACTGCATCCCCCGAAGTTAATTTATAATTTTTGTTCTTAACTTAGACAGTCGTCTAATTTGTCTCTGTATATATATATATACATATACATCGTGTCCAAGATAAGAATGCACAGCATGGGCATCTTGGAAATGGTAGGAGATACGAATTCAGTTAAATGGGGAAAAAGTTGCGTAATTAGGATACTATCACAATGGTCTTAACCAATGTCAAAAATTATTTTTTCGTTTTTGATTTATTTCGAAAAAAAGTAAATTTTTGAAATTCGCTTTTAATTTGTTTTCCACGTTATTATCAAAAATATGAAAAAACAAACAAAACATCCTCGTTGTACTTTCTAATGAACTTTAACGTGGCAATGATATTTTCGTCCTCCGACGTTTCGTGATCGTGGAACCATCATCAACTTCTTTTTTTTAAATACGGACCTGGATTTTTTTTACGGATTTTGAATGCATTCTTCATTTTAAATTCACCTATGTATTACACATAGAGCGTACAACATGTTTTTCTCTAGTTATTTCCGAAAAAATAATAAAAAAAGAGACTAATAAGCTTTATAAACAGGTATACCATAATATCGGATAAACAGTACGGATTTAGGGAAAATAGGTCTACTCAGGATGCAATTTGTGACTTAACCTCCAAAATATATGAATCGCTAGATATCAGCGAACCTGCCTTAGCAATCTTTATAGATCTTGCTAAGGCATTAGATACTGTGTGTCACTCTAAACTGCTACAAAAACGTTATGCTGTTGGTATCAGGGGGGAAAACTCTTAAATTTCTGGAGAGTTATTTAGAGAACAGAACAAATTACGTCTCAATACATAATATATATAGTAATCACAAAACAGCCACGTATGGTGTTCCACAGGGAACTGTACTTGGCCCATTATTATTCTCTTTGTATATCAATGACCTATTAAGCTTGAACATTCTAGGGAAAATAACAAGTTTTGCTGACATACGGTTATTTTATACAAAGGTAAATCTTGGGATTCTTTACGGGCTGATATACAAAATGACTTTCCAAAAATTATGGTATGGTTTAATAATAACATCTTGACATTAAACTCTGATAAAACGAAGTATATGACATTCAGTTCATATAAAGTGGGTTTACCTCGATATAAATCCATATCAGTGCGAATAGAGAATAATTCTATAGCTCTGAGCGAAAGTGAAAATGTGAAATACTTAGGAGTCATTATAGATTCTCATTTAAGATGGGACAAACAAATAAATTTAATTGTGAAAAAAATCAGGGAATTATATCAAAATTAAAATATCTAACTGACTTTTTAGATATTCGAGACCTTAGAACAATATATTTCTCTCTAATTCAAAGTCAGATAAGCTATGCAATTTTAGCGTGGGGTAGAATTAACAACAACTATTTACACTCTCTATATATAATACAAAAATGGTGTTTAAAAATAATCTTGAAAATAAAATATGCGCACCCATCTGATTTATTGTTTAAAGAAGCTGGGGTGTTAGATGTACGTCAGTTGTTTGGGCTCACCATGTGCACTGAAGTATTTAAAAATAAGAAAATCCTTAACTTCTCTGATTATCAGTATACTACTCGGTCAAAAGTGTCAGAAATCCCTAAAAATGTACTAAAACAGTTGGTCAGAGATGCTTCACCTATGTTAAATTCGTTTTCCGGGTATACTCCCGCGTAGGTGATAGGCCCCGAGAGGGACCTTGGTTGTCTGAACGACGTTTCGGCAGAATCTCATCTGCCATCTTCAGGTTCTAACAGATAACTGCTTACTGCGGCTTCTGGTTACTCGAACTGAAAAATTCACCACCCGCGAAAACCTGAAAAACAACATATATATATATATATATATATATATATATATATATATATATATATATATATATATATATATATATATATTAAGTTAAATTATTGGGTATGCCAGCATAGAAAGTAGCTAACCGTGGACACGTGTTTCGACCTTACGGTACTCATCAGCACGGTGAGAAAAAAGTTGAAAGGATGGGCTCAACTTGTTAGAAGACACAAATGGAAACACCACTGACAGGTAGCCAGGGCACATTTGTGGCTTCAATTGGACGTTCCCGGTATTCGGGATCGACCAACATCGCCACGGAGGCAACTGTAAGCTGCCTGCGTGGAGTTTCCTACCCAGGAATATAAAAAAAAAAAGAAAGAAATGAGATTTACTCGCGGGATCATTACATTACAGTAAAAGAAAAGTTAAATTATTGGGTATGCCCGCATAGAAAGTAGCCACAAATGTGCCCTGGCTACCTGTCAGTGGTGTTTCCATTTGTGTCTTCTAACAAGTTGAGCCCATCCTTTCAACTTTTTTTCTCACCGTGCTGATGAGTACCGTAAGGTCGAAACACGTGTCCACGGTTAGCTACTTTCTATGCGGGCATACCCAATAATTTAACTTTTCTTTTTACTGTAATGTAATGATCCCGCGAGTAAATCTCATTTCTTTCTTTATATAATATATATATTTTCTTTATATATATATATATATATATATATATATATATATATATATATATATATATATATATATATGATATATATACGTATACAATAATAATAATAATAATAATTTGAGTCATTACTCGTAATCATGACGGCTATAAGTTGTAAGGATAGGTACAACTTAGGTTCAACAACACAAAAGGAAACCACTGACAGGAAGCCAGTCGCAGATTTGTGGCTGCAATTAAAAGACCCCGTGTTTACAGGACAACAGACAATATTGCCACGGAGGCAACTATAGCTACCTTCGTGGTATTCCCTACCCAGGGTTTAGAGTACCAAAATATAGAAGGTTACTGCGAGATGAGATGTAATAGGAAGAAAAGGATAATGGGTATTGCCCGCAAAAAAAGGATGAATCCGTCGACACGTGATTCTGAGTCATTACTCGTAATCATGACGGCTATAAGTTGTAGGGATAGGTACAACTTAAGTTCAACAACACAAAAGGAAGCCACTGACAGGAAGCCAGTCGCACATTTGTGGCTGTAATTGAAAGACCCCGTGTTTACAGGGCAACAGACAATATTGCCACGGAGGCAACTATAGCTACCTGCATGGTATTCCCTAGGTAGGGATCTTAACATGAAATGTGAAGGAAAAAAGTTGCAATAAGAGGCTCACAGTCACATTATAACTCATGCTATGAATCAAAATAAAGATATGTTCATTATTAAATACAAAACTTCTTCTTTTGACAATCGAATTAATTTTAAGAATGCGTGGTTATGGAGTTCAAAGGTATTTGGTGTGTCTCAAATGCGCCTATGATGGATTCGAGAATTTTGTCTACGAACATTTTAAAGTAAGTACACACACAGATATAATTTTAAAATTTTGGCGGAAATCCAGTCTACTAAAATTTAACGAATACACAGAATATAGCTGAATATTATCAAGTTAACTGTATAACAAAAAAATATTTAAAAATAAACTTTTGCATTATTGCCAATAGTAACAGTGGATAAATGAACTGGCTTAATAGTAAAGTTCCAAACCATTTCTGAATGTCGCCCGAACCAGCCCGAACTAATCTATTATGACGAAGTAAAAACTTTTTTTTGACCCTGTATAAAATATAATAACAATCCAATTTAAATTTAAAAAAATTTTGGCTTACAACATTCACAAATGTGTTTTTTGTCTTGAATTTAAATTATTTAGATTTCAGTAGTATGCACAATGGAATAAATATTCAATAATTAATTACCACTCAGGTTTGCATTTTAAAAATAAACTTAGGAAACAAAATATTTTTTTCTTGTTTATTAATTTTTTTTATACAAAACACGTTCCATATCCATATAATTATAAATAGTAGCTTTGTGTACCACATATATGTAGATACTTATCAACGCCCAGCTTTTTATGCCATATTTTTTACCGTTTTAATATGTAATATAATAGCAGTTGTTGTTTAAGAACTGCAAGTAAAAAAAATCTTGTCTTCAGACATGTTACTATTCTCTCATGACTGCAAAGACCTTGACGTCAGAAATAAAATCTCATGACGTATTTAGTTTAAAAAAATTTAAATAGAACAATCCCATAAACTATTGTTCACTATTTTTGTACTCTTAATTGATGTTGAATAAAAAACACCCACTCCTATATTTAACCATTCTATTTCAAATTGATTCGGTCGTTGAATTTAAGCCGTACCAGTCCTTTGCTATGTTAAAGAAAAGTGATAAGTAGTGATAATAACACAGTGGTTTATTTTTTTTAAACTGGGGATTAAGTGTATGTTAGCCGGTATTAAGATGTAAATAGAAGATATTATTGTCCTACACATTGTAAATGTATTCAGCAGCAAGCATTAAAATTGTACGTCATGTAAATACAGTGTGTCCCAAAATTTGGAGTGAATATCTCGCTTATTAAGTGAGATAGAAAAAAAATGAGGACTGTCAAGGGACGAAAATAGAGGCACACACTTCTTGTCCTGGTCTCTGTCAGGTCATTGTTTTTTTTTAACAAACACTTTTGAACGACTACTTTAGTCTAGAGATTCAATGACAGGGAATCAACAAAGGTACAAAGCTAACCTACATCGAATAAGTTTCAAAGTAACATTTCTGTTTCAACTAAAAAACTGATGACACAAACACTGTTTTACTGTTGAGTTGAAACTGATAGTATATACTGAATGTATATTAAACGGAGACTGAATATTGCAATTCATAAGATTGAGATAATGTAATAGTAGTTGCTGTTTTTAGCGCCGGTCCAGACCGTTCAAAACGGGCGCATAAGACTAGGCATAAGAAATCAAAAGAAACAAAATACGATCAAATAAAAACTTAAATTGTTTGTACTAAAATGCATAGGTACTTATACATAAACCTAAAATTAAATCACAAAATATTCATATACAAAACCAAAACATAAATTCTTACAAAAAAGAACAATGGAATATAAGCATATATTTAAGGTAACTTTTTTGCATCCTCAATAAAATCGTCGTATTCTATACATGCACATATTTCGTTATCAATGGTGAATATGACTAGATCTGTTAATCTACCCTCTCATCTTTGAACGTTAATGATTAAAAGAATCCTTAGCAAAACAGCTATATTTTCAATATTTCGGTAAGCGAAACTGTTTTTCTCAAAGTAGTTTAAAACTTTTAAAAGCTCTATGCCTTTACTGCTCTGCAATATTTCGCTGAATATTTAAAAAATAAGCAGAACATCTTTTGACTCCATGCTTTTCATGGCGAGAATATCATAGAGACATTTGATGAGTTGACTATGAGATTCCAACTGATTGAATATCTGCTCGACAGAATTAATGACGATATCCACTAAGGAGTTAAATTGTTTCCATTTTAAATTAAATTTGAAAAATAAGTGACTACCTAATATTTGAATTATTTTTTTCAGATACTAATAATAAATTATTAATAATTGAATTGCCGCCTGAGGTACTCGCCTCATTTTCTCACCTCACGAGCCAGCCCTGTTTTTGCGCATTTACTGAAGATGTGATTCCTCTTTTTGTGTTACATGTTTCATAAATGTCAAAAGGCGCTACTTTCATTTTGTACATATGTGTTGGGTAGCGAGCGTGACCAAATTTCATACGATTTACTGATGTCACATATTTTCATGAAAAGTCATTAGCATCATGCCAGAACTGGGTCGGAAGATTAGAATGTGTAAGAGTATCCTCTTTGAGTAGAGGTACAAAATTCGTGCCATAAATTTTCCATTTGTTTTTTAATTTAATTTTTGCAACTGAGAAAACATCAGTGAGACATAATTTTGAAGATCCTGTGATAATGCTTTCTTTGATTAAGGCGTCAACAATTACATTATTTTTTACATCTATGTCTTTTATCCAAACAAAATACACTTCTTAGTTAGAACGATGGTTAAATGGGAAAAGGTTTGCAGATTTTCACTTCGAATCTGTCTTCGAATTTTATGTTAGTTTTGAATAATTTCCAAGAAACCGAAAGTTTACCTTTTTTTGTTTTCTCCATAACTTCTTAATCATTATTTACAAATTTGAAACTTGAACATTATTAAAACAGTTTTTGAAAATACATCTAACAGTGAGAGCAAAATTTTTTGTTGTCACTTGTTTCCGAGGTAGGCACGTTATCTTTTGTTTTTCTTATGGGCACCGTCTTAGATTTTTCATTGGTTAAATAGCGCATTTTATGTGCCTTTCAAAGATGTATCAACCTCAATAAATTTATTAATGGGGCAGCTACAATTAGAAAAACAAGTTTTTCAACAAGTAGGCTATGAGCAAAGTTGGCACAAAAATGTTACCATGCAAAAGAAACGAAGCATTTTTTTATCGAAGAAGTACGAAATTAGCAAATTTTAGAAACAAAATTTGCGAAGGGAAGACACTAGAATAAAAGTGAACAAACAAAAACATTAATTTCTAATGATTGAGAAAACCGAGAAAGTATTAAAATTAAAAATTAAATAAATTTCTCGATATGTTCCCAATTTTCTTGAATACACTTCTCGCATGTTCTCAGTCATGAGGTATTTCTATTAACCGAAGCTAAGGCAATTAATACTTTTTTCTCTAATAGTTCGTGGTTTTCAGGAGAATCAAACTCGTAAACTTCGTTTTTTGCATGCCAGTCCAGAGGTGTATTATCTGGTGACTTAGCTGGTAAAAGAATAGTTCCATTGTGTAATATGACCCGATTATTAAAATTGTCTGTTAAAAATTATTTCACTGTGTGTGTGTGCAAGGCAATCTTGCTGGAACCGTTTTTCATGAATACCTTCCTGTTATTTTAAATAGCATTATTATTTCACACAATATTTCCAAATACTATTGTCCATATAACAGATAATCACACGCAAGCGGTCCGATTAAATGTTTTTAATTCGTCATTTAACAGAGTATATTTTTCTTAATAATTAATTTAAAGACATACCTACAATATTAACCAAATATTAATCCAGAATGTTTGTTGATATCTTCTTTCTTCTTTGCCTTACAAAATGTGGCTGGTCGACACTCCAATCACGATAGTTCTGTTCATTAAAAACTCCACAATTTGTACATCTTGTTTTATTTGTCCACAGTACTTCCGATGGAAACCCTCGGCCTTCATAGCATTTTTCGATGAACCATTCACAGTCTTGGGCTTAGACCATAACTATTTTCATTTAGTCCTTGTACAATAATTGTTGGTTTGTATGGATGTGATTTTTTTCTTTTTTTCGAAATCCGGTGGACTACTGTTTTGGGCACTTTGTTTAAAGTTTCTTTTTACCGATGATCTGGGATTGTCATTAATGTTTGTTAGACAGTATTATTGAGGGTCGAATGCAATTAGTCGAGACCTCTGTGGTGATCCGTCTCTCTGATGCTTACCACGGAATGTGTTATGTTAGTGTCACATTGCTGGTATTGCTGAGCTGCTTGTGTGGAATATGGTGAGTAAGGTTTTATTAGTCTATACAATGAAATCTACTGGCTATTTTACAATTTGGTTTTGTTAGTTTTACTTAATGCTGGCGTTTTTTTTTTGGGTTAGTCCAGTTTTGATGGCTCATTTGTTAGGGGAGGTGATTTATGTGGGGTTCCTTTCATTTTGTTTTATAGTTTTTTGTGTTTTCTGTGTTTTACGTGTTTATGTTTTTTTGTATGTTTTGTGTTTTGACTATTTACTTATATATATTTTTTTTTTGTATTTTTTATATTTATTTATTTAAATTTTTTATATTTTTCTATTTTTTTTTATTACAAGTTAGTTCTATAGATTGTATATATAGTTGAGTCAACTGGACTATTATTGAGGTCTTTATTGCCAAGTTTGACTACAATACCCATAATTTAGTAAATTTATTACAAGTGTTCTTAAGTAATTTTTATTTACTATTAAATAAACTAATGCTTAAAAAAATAATAAAAAGGAACTCTTAGCAATGAAACCCAGCAACAATAAATATAGAAACTACACAAAACCAACATTAAAACCACACTTTACAGTTGCAGAATTTTTTTGTTGATCTGTCACAATTATAAATTATTGGATAATTTTTTTTATCATATCAACAATTTGAATAGCCTACTACTTGATGTATCCCAACTGATAGTAAATAAATATTTTTTGCTGTTTTGCTCGTTCATAGCAACGAAACTCATAAAACATGATGATCAGATGTCATCGACAGTTACATATTAAATGGAAAAGTTCCTTCTATAAATAAGAATAATAATGTTTTCAAGACCTACTTGTCGAAAAACAGTTTTTATCAATTAACGGTACTTAGATACAATTATTTTGGAAGCTGTCATACATCTTTAAATAGCACACAAAAAAGCCCTATTTAGTCAATGAAAAATCCAAGACAGTGTTCATAAGAAAAACCAGTGTGCCTATCTCTGAAACAAGAGGCAATAGGAAAGTTATGCCATCAGTGTTAGCTGTATTTTCAAAAATTATTCTAATGATGATTAAGAAGTTGCGGAGGAAACAAGGAAAGGAAAAACTATTTTTTTTTTTGAAAATTAACGCAAAATCTAAGGTTGCTTCATAAAATTTTAAAATAGATTCGAAGTGGTCATAAAAATCTGCAAAACTTTCCCTTTTGAACCAGCATTCTATCTGCGTTAATAAGCAAGATAGTAAGAGATTGTCCCCCAATTTGGGACACGCTGTATAGAGTGTGAGCAAAAGTATGAAATATATTTGTTCTTGTTATTTTTCGAGAAAATATTCAAACATGTCATTTGAGTGAGTTGAGTTGGCCCCCGCACTTATTTTCGTTAAGTTTTTTGTTTCTCAAAAAATTTTATGTAAATAGCTAGCACGTTATTCGTAAAAAGATGGTAAAAATAGGGCGGGGGTATTTTTTGGGGCACGCCAATAGAGAATGCCAAGAACCGGCCGAATTGAAAAAGATGACTGTTTTGCGGTCACAGCAACAATGTAGGCGCATTAGTAGTATTAGGACACATTATGCAGTGGTGACAATGTTCATTTATATTAAAAAGAAATCAGTTAGGGCCCCTTTGCGTTCTTCAAATTGTAGTTAGCGCAATAACCATTAATTTGTTGGTAATCAAAGGCGACAAATTATATTATAAGAAATAATCTAAGCGCTGCTCATTCAAAAAACAAAGAATGCTGTTCTATCATGTTAAAAAAATGGCAACAGAATTATTTAATATGAAGGAGCTGATTAAAATGGGGAATTTACATTGATCTGAGATGAAAATGGAAATGCTTATATTTTGAAAACATACATATATTTTTTTTGCATTTTTGGTGCGGAAAAGAATATATTACGTAGCACTATAAAATAGTTATTACAATTTAGAGTTATCATTTTTCATAATTGCGCCACTAAGCGAAACTAGTGAAATCACTAGAAAATTACTGTTTTAGCATTTTTATTTATGTATTTCTTTTAAAACATTCTAAAGGCACACAAATATGGAAAAATATATATATCGAGTAAATCAGACAATTCATCTGCTATATGTTTGCAATTATAAACAAACGAATCATGAGATTACAGTCAAATGTCAAATCTGGTACAACACCATGCAACTGCAGATTATGAGATATATTTGGCGCTCTATTTGAATTTGCGCTTAATGACGTCGCGAAAAATTCATTTATTATTATTTATTTTGTATAAATGAAAAGAAAAAAATTAAGAAAATACACGGGTCTCTTATTTTTATCTCAAGATTTCAATTTTCAATTTCAAAAAAAGAGAGGCAATACCCCTGAAAATACTCATTTGACATGTTCATGCAATATTTAGTTATCTTTGACACTATCAGTGAATTGATATGCTTGAAGGTTTTTAAATCTAAAATATCTTGCCACAATTAGAGAGAATGGACCCAAAATGCTATCTTGTACTAGATATTCCTGCTCTCAGCAATAATTTTTGGGGTTTATTTGTATTTTTGCGACCAGTCCTAGTATTGTAAAGAAAGACATATCGCACATCGATTAAAAACATAAATTTAAAATTGTTTCTAGACTTTTGTTTTTAGATAACAGGTAAACATTTTTATTGTCTAAATTTTTTTACTAGTAAAAATTTTAAGTATTTAAATTTGTTACAATATTTATTTCATAAATGTATGATAAAATTGTATCACGTTTTTATTTTTATCCCTTGTATCCTTGTATAAGTGGAGAACATATATGTGCGATCTAGATTACGATCGCTATAGCGATAGCGGTGGCGATTGCGATCCCCAAGCAGCACATTTAGTAGTCTCTACATAGTAGCTACTATTAGTGGAACTTTAAAATATTCCGCAACTAACAACTGTTGCGTAATGGGAACGATCCGTCTACCAAGCATTCACCAAAATGGGTAATAGATATTACGTAGCAATTACTATTCCGGAACCTTCCCTGTTACGTATTGATAACTAGGTTATTACATAATCGGAACGTAACCAAGTAGCAGACATGACTAACTTTTGGAACAGCTATTTAGTTGTACGAGATATTTTGCTCTCTCTCATTCGAATAGCAAACTATAATGTATTGCAATCGGACTTACTGATTGTGAGTTTTAAGTTGATATGTCCAAGTTAAATCGATTGAATGAGATATGTGTAGGTAAAAAACCATGATGTTTTGCATCTGACACTATTATCCATATTTTCTGTCATCTGATCACACGTATTCGTAAATTTTGTAACTCGCCCAAGTTATTCATTTGTCTGAATTTTTCAAATTTGTTCAATTAATAACAATTAATGGTAAATCACAAACAATCACAATCAGTTACATTCTTACTTCAGCAATTGTTGATTCTTCACTGCATTGTCCGATTTTCCGCACAATTTTCCTAACCTGGTTATTTATCTATAATCCAGTCACTTAAGCCAAAAAAGATGGTCAACCTCGGAATGAGAGATAATAAGCTGTAAACTTGTATAAACCTTTATTTTGGCGTTCTACAAGTCTCATAAAATCTCGTGTCCGCGTCTTAAGATATTCAAGGTCAAAGGTCACAAAAATCGGTTTTTTGTAAATATCTCGCTTCCTATGGTTTTAATGCCATTTGCGTTTATTATAAAAATTGTAGAGAATAAAGTTCTCCACAACTTTTGTTCCAAACATTTTTTTGATATACTCAACCGTTTTTGAGATAGAGGGCGAAGAGTGCGCCGCGCTTACCTATTCACAGCATAAATCAAGGTCGACCGTAAGTCCTGGTAAATAATACGCCGTATAAAGTCTATAAATCATTAAGAAATATGTAATTATGAATAATTTGCATTGTTTATTAATTAATACATTATATTTAATAATATTTTTCATTTATCGAATATATATTTGTTTAATATTACTTACCTTTCCGTGTAATCAACTGCAAGAATGGTTGTGGTTCACGCTGCGGATGCAGGAAATCGGGGTTGCAATGTTCTTTAGCTTGTGGCCAGTGTAATGGGCAAGCGTGCCTCAATGCTTTACCGTCTCAAAGCGATCTCGATGAAGATAGTACATTTGACCCCGAAATTCTCGAAGATCTAGAGACAAATATCCTTGACAATGATAATGATGATATTGAATTGGAAAATTTCGAGCGACCGGAAGACGATGAAGAAGAAGAAGAAGAAAATTAAGACTCAAGTCCTTCTAATTATAAAACTTTTTGAAAAACTTCCCCACATTTGAACTTCAACTGTAATAAATATATGAAAAAGTATTTCTAAATAAAGATATAATTAAAATGTGTTTACTCTATTCTTTTTCTACTTAAAATATAATTAACATATTTATTAGAATACAATTAAAATATACTTAAAGTATTCCACTCAACAATTTTTTTGATTACACGGAAAGGTAAGTAATATTAAACAAATATATATTCGATAAATGAAAAATATCATTAAATATAATGTATTAATTAATAAACAATGTAAATTATTCATAATTATATATTTTTTAATGATTTATAGAATTTATACGGCGTGTTATTCACCGGGACTTACGGTTGACCTTGCATTAACTGTGAATAGGCAAGCACGGCGCTCTCCGCCCTCTATCTCAAAAACGGTTGAGTATATAAAAAAAATGTTTGGAACAAAATTTGTAGAGAATTTTATTCTCTACAATTTTTATAATAAATGCAAATGGCATTAAAATCATAGGAAGCGAGATATTTGCAAAAAACTAATTTTTGTGAACTTTGACCTTGAATATCTTAAACGCGGACACGAGATTTTATGAGACTTTTGAGACAACTTTTAGAAAGCCAAAATAAAGGTTTATACAAGTTTACAGCCTATTATCTCTCATTCCGAGGTGAAATTTCTAATGTGACTGGACTACTATTTCAAAGGATCTGGATCGGGTCCGCATCAATCAAATAATTTGTTAAATTGTCAACTTCACTTAACTGTAACATAACTTTTCTATAAAAGGTTGATGAATGACGGAACCTCTTTATTGTTGTTTTACTGCTTTCCGGCACCATGTTTGATTAGTTCCGAATAAGAGAGTGTTGACAGTAAGACTTTTCGGGTGCAGAAAAGTTTTAATCAGTAGTTATAACCTCTGGATTATCATTGGTTGGGTTCAAAATCAAAATTAATATCAACCAATGATAATCATTAATACATCTCTGCACCCGAAAAGCCCTAATGTCGCTAATAAGTACACAACTTTGAAGCTTCAGAAAATGCCCTGACAATGTTGCAGGAACTTTAAATAGAACACTTTTAATTATCATTACTTTGAACACTATGCAGTTCGGCATTACTACTAATTCTCACTTTCAATTTGAAAATGCTTTAAAGTAATACAGGGTAGTGGTGAGAGGTATGTGAAAACTTCTCATATGGTCCAAATGCTACTATCCGACCGACATCATAGATGTCTCTGTGGCGGATAGCGACTTGCGAAGCAAGTACCGAGAGTGGCGACCTCTAGCCCAGGTGGACTAAACTACTGTTATTAAAGATTTGAAAGAAACAACAACTCAGCGGGCAAATACCCCGACCTGCATTGAATTATACCTTCAAATCATGATAGATCGGTAGCCAATATCATTCGTCAATTCCTAACACAGACATAGACCGGTTTCGAACTTATTAGTTCTCCTCAGTATGCCATAGGTTATGGAACAGACAAATGATAGTGGCCAACCTGCTAGTCATATACTGACTAAGGTAAATTGAGTAGTGGTTAGAGATATGTGAAAACTTCTCATATGGTCTAAATACTACTATCCGACCGACATCATAGATGTCTCTGTGGCGAATAGCGACTTGCCAAGCAAGTACCGAGAGCGGCAACCTCTAGCCCAGGTGGACTAACTACTGTTATTAAATATGATTTGAACGAAACAACTACTCAGCGGGCAAATACCCCGACTTGCATTGAATTATACCTTCAAATCATGATATATCGGTAGCCAATATCATTTGTCAATTCCTAACCAGACATAGACCGGTTTCGAACTTATTAGTTCTTCTCAGTATGCCATAGGTTATGGAACAGACAAATGGTTAGGAATTGACAAATGATATTGGCTACCAATCTATCATGATTTGAAGGTACAATTCAATGCAGGTCGGGGTATTTGCCCACTGAGTAGTTGTTTCGTTCAAATCATATTTAATACAGGGTAGTATCTGCGATGTTGCACATACTGCAGCAGTTACTTGAAAGTGTAATAACTATGCAGTACCTGAATTCAATAGAATCTACGTAATTATTACTACACGGGCATACCACAAGGTGAATTTTACACTAAAGTCTCAAATTTGGTGACAGGTATGTAATGCCTACTATTTTATAGTTTCGATGCCAGTTTCCGTCACTTTGGTGCTAGTTGGGTTGTGTATGTGCGGATTCACTTGTTTGCTAAAAATGCGTCCAATCACCATCACCATTGCTATCGCGATCTTGATCGCGATTGCTTATAACTATTCTCTTTTTTACTGTTAATTAGACCTCTCAGAGCTATAAAAAGTTTTATTTAATTCGGGAAAATATACATAGTGAACTTTTTAAAAAATATTGGCAACGAGTTTTTTTTAAATATCCCCAGAGAATGTCAATCAGTTGTTAAAATATACATTTGCCGGAAGTCATTTGAAATGCAAGTAATGTAGGCCTCACATTTTCATGGTTTTTCCAAAGATGTAATACGAATGTAACGAATTAATTCCACACTATTTTCCTACATTATGGATTTAAATACACATTTTTGAAAAGCAAATTTCTCTAAATATTCTGGTGCAATGATGCAATTTTTAATGCAATAAAAAACATAAATGGGCAATCAACAATAAAATAGTATTCATTACAGAAACGTTTTATAATTTCATGTTAAAGAAAATAATCCCCCCTGGGTGGAAATAGGAAAACTCTGGAAAAATGCCAAAGAACCCCATGAAAGCAATATCTGGAATTATCAATTTTTTATAAATTCGTTTTGACTTTCATTTTTATTTTTCGCACTGAATTATACTGGTATCAAAATATGTTCCAGTATTTATTTCATGTTAATAAATGTTCTCGAAAAGGTCACCCATATTTTCATTGTTATTTCATAAGTTTGTTTACCTTGAAACCCAAACAAGCTTGTAAAAAAATTAATTGTTAGTCTAAACAGTTTAACAGTAGTTCCTTTCAAACTAATTACCAAAATTAAATTTTTTTCAGCTTAATAAAATAACACCATTAAAGCAGTATAAAGAGGAGATGTTACAAGAGCTTACAGAAAACGTGCACTACGTCGACTATGTGTTACATACCAGGTGGGTCATAAAATATTGGATTTTTTTAATTTCTCGTAGGTTTTTTTACCTTTTAACTAATTTGATTTTGAATACAAAACTTTAAAATTTTTGGTCATGATGACAAACTTTATTTTTTTTGTCGCCTCCATTATCGAATAATGCTAAATTATACCAAACTATTTAGGTCTTTTTTTTTATTCCAACACGTTTTTCTAAAATAATACGAGTCTTCAAATTCGTATTCTTTTATGAACATTTTAAGATTTCATTTGCCAAAAGATAGTTACTAATTAACATCAACTTGGTCCCCGGGATATTTTCCGTAATAACTAAATCATCGTTAATCTCATCCTTCAACAATTTTTTTGATATCTGGGCAAATTTTAAAGACCTTTGGTTTAAAAATTTTCAGACTTTAGTCAAGAATAAAATAAAATATAATTAAAGATGTTATCATTATGCACAATTAATTACTTATGATTTTAAATGTTGCGTTTACCATAAAAAACAGTTTTCCATAATAAATGAAAAATGTAAATCCGAGTTCGAGGACATTAGACATGCAATAATTAATAAATAAACACCACACATACAACCCCCGAAATCCAAAGCTGAAGGGGGTTACACTTAGAAAACGTGGACATAAAATTATTCCCACCGTCGATGGTGGGATTCGAACCCGCAGCTACGATAGAAAGATTTCTAGTCGCACATCGCGCGCCCTAGCCAACCACACCACCGGTGGCAGCGACCAGTGACAATATCAAGTTATTATTCTATTTCAAACATGCTAACAATAATAACCCTTTCCCTATGGCACGTGATTGATACCGCTGTGCGACTACCGACCGGCTGTACAGGTATGTTCGTCTTTCATAACTGTGATGCAAGTGATATGCGTTTGGCCGCTTACCCCAGCCAACATAAATTTTCGACGTTTATAAGATATGTATTGTTTTGAGAATATCAAAGGATATGTTGTAGGAGAAAAGAGTGAATTATAAAAATTAAACCCTATATAAGTCACAGGCAGACTAAATTGAGTGATTTAAGTCTACCGCCATAAAAGAGTTACGGTAAAATAGCCAATTTTGGCCATCTTTAAGGAAATTTGTATTTCACATTATTATTAAAATGCGTCGCGTGAAAATACTTCAGGTTGTATATATCCATCTTACTCGCCCATATGTCAGGTTCCTAAAAAGTATGCGTTGAATAGAGACAAGAAATAGGTTATCTTATTGAAAAATTAAAAAAGTGATTAAATACAGTTTTCACCGGTTGTGGCCACTAATTGCCTAGTTATGGTCATTTCATTGTCTAGTTTTGGACATTGTAACTGGTAAAGCAAACACTGGTTTATTTATGAAATTTTATTAAAAGTGATCCAAAATGACATTAACAATGACCGTAACGAAATAAAACTATTCCAAGAATTTTTAATAATGATAACAGTCATTATACTTATGCATTTCTGAAACCATGAAAGCACCCCTAGTATTAATTTTCACTGGTTTTTTTAATTACGTCTTTAATATCATTAAGCTCGTACCACAGCTCGTCACTTCTCTCTGGCCATTTCCAGTATTTGACGCCACTTCTTTCCATAGCAGCGATCAAATATGTATTTTTACCTACTTCGCGGATTTTTCCAGGATAGAAGTAATCACCGTATTTGACAATAACAAATGTATTTTCCCTCAAATCATCTTTAGGTTTCTTCCTTTCACTTTCTTCTAATAATGGTAAATTATCTTTATCTTCTCTACTACTGGGCAATTCCTTGATTGTATCATCTGGGTCATTAATTGACACATCCTTATCGCATATATGCTTGGATTTTCTCACTTTATTTTGTGCTTTTATTTTTACAGTTGGTTTCAGTTTCTCTTCTCGTTCTCTTTTTTCGATCTTCTTTCTTTTTCTGCAAAGCTGCTTTCTCCTTTTCTTTTCTTTCTGCCAACTCTAGCTATTTCTGTGAGGTCAAAACACTGGGCATTATCTCCTTGTTCTTTTTTTTTCCCAACAGTATTGCTAGATGAAGGGAGAACTAGGATATCTGCTAATATATTTATTTTATTCTTCGGGGTAGAATTGTCAACACCAACATGGCAAAACGCATAATCAATTTTTTGTCCAAATGTCTCCTTTAAATCATCATTTTCATTTGAGACATTTTCTTTCTCATCTGTACTTCGTTTTAGTTCGGAATGCTCAGAAATAGTGAATATTGGAATGTCACCATCAGTATTTTTATCTTCAAATTCGACATCCTTAATTTCTGCTTCCGCTTCCTTCTCCCTCTTAGCAGAATCATTTTTATATTTCTTTACATTTGTGAATTCAGTTTCATTTCTCTCAATAACAATGTTTGTTCTGTTTTCTACGTCGCTATCAATGGTTATCTGTTCTGAAATAATTGAGAGTAGATTAGTGAATTCAGTTTTATTTCTTCCAATAACAATGTCCGCTTTGTTTTCTACGTTATCAGTGGTTGTCGGTTCAGGAATAACTGAGAGTAGATCACAATAATCTTCAGTGATCATATTGTTCTCCATCTCAGCTTCAAAAGATTCATTCCACTCAGGAAAAGGAATTTCCACGAACTCATCAATATTAACCTGGGGTTCATCAACTAATTTTCTGGTAGATAAATCATCATTTTCCTGAGTGAATTTTAGCCAAAAGTTATAAAACGTTTCAGCTTTTTCATTCTCAGGAAACGCATTTTTTTTCCTTGCATTTT
This sequence comes from Rhamnusium bicolor, assembly GCA_029963845.1. Taxonomy (NCBI): domain Eukaryota; kingdom Metazoa; phylum Arthropoda; class Insecta; order Coleoptera; family Cerambycidae; genus Rhamnusium; species Rhamnusium bicolor. Next base: position 2,130,165 of record JANEYF010004054.1, on the reverse strand, counting down.
TTGAAGTCTGCCAAGACTGAAGGACACATTTGTGACTCCATCATTTTTAGGAACCTTTTGGAATCGAATATTTCTTCTGAAACGTATTCTCCACTATTATTTTCAGTGCTGATTTTCATTGTACATTTTAAATAGTCTACGCTGTCTGGGTTGAACAGAAATAGATCACAAACCTTGAAACCTTTCTGAATAGAAGATACAAATAAATGATTCTTCAGAATATCATTGAGGAGGGCAGGTACTTGATATTTCTTTATTTCATTGCCATCATGTTCTAATTTCCAACCTCTCAAAAATTTTTTCCGTTGACGTTTTATTGGATAAAATCCCGAGACATCGAGTGGTTGGTGAATATGACTGGTATTGGGGTAAAAACAAACAACGATTATTTTGTGATCAATACAAAATCTGTTTAGTTGGAGACTCAAATGTGAGGAGTGCATCAAGAAATACTATAATTGGGAATTCGAATTTTCTCTCCAAGAGCCAAGGATAAAATACATTACTAAAATATTCAAAAAAAGTTTCTGAAATCATCCATCCGTTTTTTAACTTTCCCAAACCCCAACCTAAAGGAGCTGCTTGAGCATATGCTGCTGGCATTCTATCGAATTTGTAAATCGTGAGCGGCGGTGCAAATTCGCCCAATGCATTGACAGTTATTAATGTTGTAATATTCTCTTTACCACTATTAGCTGATATACCATAGCAGTGCCTCCCCTTTTCAGCAATAACACAGTTCCCACGAGGATTCAAGAAGAAGGCAGTCTCGTCCATGTTGAAAATTCTTGATGGTTCTTGAAGGACAGGCAGATTTTATTCCCCTATCAATTCCAAAGTTTCTCTGAACCATTTGCGTATTTTTTCTGTAGTAATGCTAGCTCTAGCCTTATTAATATATTCTGCCTGCTTTTTTGACAGTTGGGGATGCCTCCTCATAAATGATGTGAACCATTTATAACTAGGCAGATTATTTTTGAACGGGGTTGATCCGCCAGTGGCTTCGACAATCTTTTTGACAGAAAAACATAAACCATCTTTATTGACAGAAAAACCCATATGAACCAATTCAATCAATCATGAGACTAGTTCGTCTTCTATTGCATTGCCCAAAATACATTCAGGGCCCACCTTTCCAAACGTTTCAGGGGGTTTTCCAGAAATTTTATTCCCGAGTGTTCTCCTTGGAATGCGGAATTTTTCTGAAGCAGTCGAAGTAGGCGTTTCGTTCTTTATTGCCTCTAGGGCACTATCCATTTGATTTGGGTCATAACAAAAAAATGTTCTGTTTGTTATACGATTTTTCTTCTGGTCTTTATTTTTATTTTTAATTCTAGCCATAGTTCCTCTACAAGAGATATATAAAATTAGGTACCTAAAATACGTATTTTTCTATAATTCTGTTCAAGGTTAAATTTTTAGGCAAAAAGCTGCATCCCTGAACAATTTCTAATTCCTATTTATGTTGGCACAACAAAGATTTTTTGGTTACATTTTTCCCATTAAATAAATTCTTGTCAGAATAATGATCTAATGTCAAAGATTTGTCAATGTTATTGTTTGTCAAAGAATTTTTAATTCTTTTCAAAATAAACCCATAATATTATGAATGAAGAAACAATTTAATGAATGGGTTATTTACTTTTAAAATATTACCTACATCCTTACAATTCTGAATTAAAAATATTGTCAAATGACAATGAAATTTGAAATTCAAACTTAAAGAACTTATAGACCTACCAACAGTAAGTGCGGAAATTTCCTGAGGTATAAACAGTGGTTCCGCAAACTTTTTGAACAGGAATTATAGAAAAAAACGGACTTTTAGGTTCCCATAATTTCATTCTTGTGAAGGTGGCCAAAAATGGAAATCCATCTTTCGCCACTAGTATGGCCAAAACTGAAATATCAAGCAGATCAGAAATACACTATTGGCCACCTTAATTTAAAAATAAACCGGTAACTTAACCTCAAAATGTTCATTAAATATGTAGATCTTTATCAAATTAAAGAAAAATACAGCAAACCGCATGCCATTATTGGTTGTAGAAAAAGAATTAAAGAGGAAATAACTCACCCTTGTTTCTTAGCAGTTTTGCTATAAATGAAAGGTTTGCACTTTAACAAGCTGTAGTTTCAGATACGTAGGCGGGAACTGTCAACATTCTATTGGCCTGGGTTGAAATTAGTTCAAATTTTACGCGGGAAACTCCAATTTCAAAGTTACTACCAACGTAACCTTGTTTATTTTAGGAATTGTATAGAAATGGCCATTACTAGTTAAGTGGCTAAAACTGGCTATCCTACCCTGTGTAATTCCAATTTCGTAAGCCTCTTGCTCAAGATATGGCCATACGAAATAATCACACTTATTTAAATCAGGGCTATTTGGTGGTAAATTCTAAGAAAATATGTGAAGTAAGTATAGAAGAGTAATATTCTTATTTTAGTAATAGTTTCTTACTTTGGAAAATTTATCGGTAACAGTTTGCATGTGAGTATAATTTATTTTTAGAAGATTTTCACAAAAAATTTTTGTTTATATAGGTATTTTTTTACAAAATGAGTTTGTCCTCAGTCTTGTACTCACATCTTTACTGTAATGGTGAACCAATTGTCTTGTTTTTATATATTTTGTAAAAAATATAAAAAGTATAGAGGTATATATAATTTTTTTTTTGTGGAAATCGTGAAACAGTTAAGTTTTATTTCATTCAGTTTGAACATGAATTTGATTTTCACCAAGTAAAGGTTTCAGTCACCTAAACAGATTCTCGTTGAGATCCCTCAGTAGGTACATAACATAATATAACTGATGTTATAATAATGCTTAACTTTAATTCTTCTAGATAGAAAGGAATATTATTTTATTTAAAAATGAAGTCTCTATATGTCCCACCCTGAAGTTGGGGTATTTTATTGGCTAATGCAAAATATATAAAAATAAAATATAACTTTCTAACATAAAGGAAAATTCTAAACTCAGAATATAAATGTAAAATTGTGTCAATGAAAATAATAACACAATAACGCCCAATTAATAGGTAACAACTGACAGAAAAAAAACACATTTTAATGTATTTCTTTAAAAGAATTTTCTTTCTACCACAATTTCAGTGGCAATGCATGTAAAAAAATATCATTTTTTAAAATTTGTTAAAATCAAAATACTGTTTGCATGTCAGTTTCTCATTGCAAAACATATGTGTAAAAACGTACTGATGTAATTTATTTTTCTTAAGTCATACAAAGAGCATAATGAATAATGGTCATGTTAATAATAATAATATAATAATAGCAGTCAAAATAAAGCCCGTCACATTTAGAAGTTTTCTAGTTCTCTCCTCTGCTACACTCTGTCATCATTATTTGTCATTCATTTAAAAAAATAATGGTATATGGAATACACTGGATATGTGCAGCTTGCAGATTGAAGCCTCCTACGACATCTGCATGCCGATGAGGATTAAAAATACCTAGGCGTACAGTATTGTCACAACTAAGAACTCACCACATCAAGTAAAGACGCCTACTTCGAAAGATTTTAGTCTTTCAAACTTTCAGAGTATCTGCAATTAATATCCTTGCCATTCCGATTTTCTTCTACTACTCAACGATTGTAGCTTAGCACCTGGTGACGCAGAAAGAGAAGAAGTATCGCTACTGTGGGACAGAGACGAATAAAACAGTAAAAGGGTGTGGTTTAGATCACTGCGCATTCAAATTCAAATGCCAAGCTAAAATCGTTGACTAGTACTCCTTGGGAAGATGTGAAATATCCAGTAAATGAGCGGCTGTGGGATAGTGCATATTCATAGAAGCATTATCCTACATCATTGATTGCCCGTGCCTTCTGGACCTCCTACGTCAAATGGTACTGGTGATGATGAAAAAGATCTTCTCATTCAATTTCACCGGCAACAAGGATGATGACAAATAAAAAATTTCAAATGTAAACCGAAAGGTAAACCAACTAAACATCTTTATGTACTAATTATTAAAAGTGTTTACCATGTCATCAAAAATAATTCCTATTGCTTCTTCATTACTCTAGTGAAGAAAAAATTATTGCAAAGCCAACTCTCAATATTCTAAGCTATATCAGCGTGCTTTATGTGTTAATATGGGTGATTTGAACTTGGTATAAACTTTATATAGTATCAAGAATGGAGCTACACTTCAGATGGATTTCGGTTCATGGGTCTGGGCGTAATGACATTTTGAAGGAAAAGGAAAATTAAGCGGAAAAATTTAACGTTAAACAATAACCATTCAAATTTATGTCACTCCCCTTAATTTCCCTTGCCATAAAATGTCTTTTAAAATATCATTACGCGCAGACCCACGAGTAGAAATCCAACATTATTTTTAATTTTACAGAAAAAAATATTATTGTTGAAAGATTACAAATCCCCTAATCGGCAACAATTTTTATAAATTAAAAAAAAATGTTTCCGGTAGAAAAAAGAGGTATTTTAGTTTTTGTTTTAATATAATCAACATAATGTCAAATTTTAACTGATTAAATATATGGTAAAAAAAAACACCAAATAAATTAGACTTCCAAACCAAAGCCGAAGCTGCACAGACAGGGATCACTCAGTTGAAAAAAACGCGGACACACACAATCAATCCCTTCGACCTTGTCAGAATCGAAACCGGTAAAAAACATATACTGTTTCTGTTCAATATTTTATACATGACACCCTTTTTTTAAAACTTGTAGTGTCGAAAATTTTTTTTAGAGCAGATGTATCAATAATGTTACTGAATTTTTGTAATGTACTTTTTTTATTAAATAAACCCATATGTCTAATCCAACGTAGCAAATTGATCCATTACATTCGTTAAAAATAATAATAAATGTAACAACCATTTTTAAATAATAATAAAAGTCCATAAATGTGCACATTTCTGTATTTTATGAAAAACTAGACAATTTTGCTAACAAACAACACATCGAGGGGAATATTATTAATATATAAAATATCTGATGTGGCCAGCATATAACTTTCTTATACCGATATATATCATTCTGATCTAAAAAAATCATTCTATTTAATTCTTCACTTACCTCAATTAAATTTTAATAGCGTACCTGGAAATGTTTCATTGAAATTTTTAAATAATCAGTTATCAGCGTCAATCGATACTGTCAATAATAATTCATGTCATATAATTTAATAATTTTTTGTTATTGACATTGACATTTCTGTAACTAAATTGGACCTTTCAAATGTTAAATTTATCCTAACCCCATTTTATGAGGCCAAATGTGTAAAATATTTCAGTTTACATCAGCTTTATTTAAGTACTTAATAAATATATTTCATTGGCTTGATATAGATAGACGTAATTTATAATCTTTCATCAAGAATATATATTTTTTTAGTCAAATACAAAAATGTTTGGGTCAGGTGGATCTCCTTTCAGCTGGCCAACTTTACTCATCACTGAACTTATCATTGTCTTTGGCCTTTACAACATGTGTACCAAATTTGTAAGCTTTATCTCAAAAACTGTGGCTGCAATCGCGTCACTATAGATATGCAGACATACTTTTTTCGATAAAGTTATGTTTTTTCATTATAATTCGTCGAGATTCGTCCAGAAATGCAATAAATATTTTTAATATTTTTTTTCCCGAAATTGTACCTTTCTTCCTTCTTTCATTCATTGTGTCTCTTCTGGTGGTACCACATTCACCAAATTTAATGTGTCGCCTAAAATGTTGTTGACAATCTTAATTGCCAAATTTGGGAAGTCTCCCATTAGTATTTTTTGAGTTCGTCTAGGTTCGTCCAGAAATGCAATAAATATTTTTAATATTTTTTTTCCCGAAATTGTACCTTTCTTCCTTCTTTCATTCATTGTGTCTCTTCTGGTGGTACCACATTCACCAAATTTAATGTGTCACCTAAAATGTTGTTGACAATCTTAACTGCCAAATTTGGGAAGTCTCCCATTAGTATTTTTTGAGTTATCGCGGTTACACACATACGCACGCACGCACGCACGCACTCACTCACGCGCGCACACGGGCATGCACACGCACACGCAGCGAATGAATTCAGGAGGGTTCAAAACGTATAAATCAATCAAAATCTCGAGGTCCAAAAAAAATCACGATTACTATACTCCTTATATTAGGTATGTATAAGAAAGTAAAACTAGTAACAGAGGTAATCATAAAGAAAGTAAATAAATGACGTGAACATTTTCTAACAAGTATACAAAATTTCTATAATTGCTGCATAATGGTTTAGTGTGTTGAAGCTCTCCTACATTTAACAAAAAATATTTTGTATTGTAGTTTTTCTTGCGAGGGCATAGGTAACAGATTTGACGTTTTCTTGATGGCACACACACAGGCAAACACAAACGGACTTCCACATGCACTCACGCACGCAAGAACGCACATACGCACGATTGCACACACTCACGAACGCACACATGTACGAACACACACACGCACGCACGGGCGGACACTCACATATACCTACCATTTTTTAGGTGTTTCTTCATAATATAGTCGCTATAACGTACGCGCCTCGACGGTCCAATCACTATTTTAACAGATACACGATATCTCTACGCACTAACTTTTGTCACACAAATTGAGACGTGCCATCTGAGAGAATACTGTAAACTTATTTTATTCTGTAGTTTTTTTCCGAAATAGATATTTCCATCTCCGAATTAGGCAGTAGATAAACTGCCTATAGCACTACTAATAAATGTGGTCATACTCGTGGGGGCAGAATAATTTGCAAATGACAGGCAAAATTTTTATAGGCTGTAGTCTATCAGACTGTTAAGAGTTATACTAACAGAAAATTATTTGGGTGGTAGTGATTTAAAATATACCAAAAAACTCCACCTATACATTGATATATATTTGACACAATGACAAGAGAAAAGGAAGCCACAAAATCTAAATCTAAATTCAACATAAATAAACAAATCCCAAGCCTATCAAAGTAAATAAAACAACTTATTTACCACTAAATAATTTATTTACAATATAGCTACAGTATTAAAATAAGGAAAACCATAACACGCTATTAAGTAGATAGGTATATAAAAAACAATAATTTACAAAAAATATATATACAAAGCTTAAAATTAGTTTAAAAATTAGAAAATAATTAGGAAATTGAGTATTTTAACATCAGCTGGTTTCAACAATTAACTAAAACTAAAAACAAAAAATATCAAAAACTAATATAGGAATATATAAATTATCACAAGTAATTTCCAACATATTCTAATAAAGAATAAAAAGTAATTGTTGTGGTGTCAAATAAGTTTAAATAAATTTATAATAAAATAACTCGAATACAATGCAATTGTATTAAATTGATTCAATATTTACAATGTAATCGATAACTAGTACCATAGGCGTCCAAAAGTCTCAAAAGAGACCACTTTAAAAAATTAAAGAAAATTGAAAAGCCCTAAATTAAACTATCAAAGTCGTAGCCTCTAAATCGGGCGCCCATGACTAGAATTTTCAAAAATTAACAATTAAATTTAATATAATAAATAACTAAATATTAAATAAGAAAAGAGAAAAATTTGTTCATCCTGGTCTTGTAGACGAACCCTGCGCATAATCTCCAACCAATCTGGAGCCGGAACCAAGCAAACTTTGGAAACCATAGGCTGCACCCTGAAAATGTGTTCATTTTTAACTACACCAGTCGTAATATAACGAAGTCAGACGAACTACTCAAACATTATTTTATTGCATGTTACTTTCTACTGCACAGCGGTTGCAATTATATTGCTTTAGTTTTATACAATAGGATGGAATTTGATTTATTATACAGAGAAAGTCAAGAATTCTTCGCAATGTAGTAGATATTATACATTATTGTCAATTAATTAGTTCATAACTGAAAATGTTAACACATTTCCCGCCGCGCCCGTACCTCAGCAATGAGCAAATATCGTATATTTCCAATTATAATTTAGCTTATACAATAGGGAAGCCAAATGTCCCGGTTCGAGTAAAGGATGGAATAATGAGATAGATATACGACGCAACATATTGGCTGGGGTAATAAAATTTAATCTACACTCCCTCTCTCTTCGAGACTTATTGACCAAATCACACAATGCTGCGTGATGCTGCTATGCAAAAGCCTGTGAGTGCTCCCCACTGGGTTGACCGTATCTATCTCATTCTTTCATTCTGTACAACATGTAACTATGAATATTTACTATATTTGAACTATAGATGGCATGTAAATAGCAGTCCCATTATGAGAACGATGATGGGGTACCTTCAAAATCTTCTATATCGGTTTGTTCATAAGGTTTGGGGGAACTATGGTAATGTAATATCGACATCGTTCAAATCGATGCTTTCTACGATCTTAAAAAATCATCGTTTTCAAACAAGTTTTCTGTCTTCAACACTAAGATACTGCTTTCTAAAGATTTTGTTAATATATAAAATTCCCTGGCTGCTACATAACAAACAGAAACTAGTAATGAACTAAAATATAACAAAATTGTTCTTCCACATATATCAAATTCCTTAGGCTTCTGGTCGACGTCTTATTTATGGAACACCAAAAAAAGTTACTTTTTCATGACATTTTAACTTAAAAAAGATACTGTAAACATAGTGATTTACACATAGAGGCTCAAAACTAATCCCCTAAAATTAGAAAATTTTTTCTATTATATTCTTCGTCCCTATTGTATGTATAATAAAATATTTATGCTATTACGGATAATTCCTGACTTTCTCTTACGTTGAAAATTTAGTGCTAAAAATGATTATATAAAACATTATTTTTATAATATTATCAAAAATGAATGTCAATCTACCTACGACATTTCAGAATTTATATCGCAATTATTATACACCAGATTGTGGACCTATCTTTTATTTTTTTTATAGTTGAGTTTGTCTCCTGATCCATCATCGAGGGCTTTCAAATTTCATCCACAATTATTTAGGTAACATGTTTTATTGTAGGAAATTGTTAAACTGCTTAGAATTTTTGAGAATTGTACATACATTTTTGTAATAATAATAATGAAATATCAAAAGCTTGTAGATACAGTTTGAATTGGAAAATTAAATTGTGTTTAAAGATAGAGAATTGTTCATTGTGTACTTATAATAAATATTGTTTAGTTATTTCTTAGACGTAGATGAGATATAGTCACAGAAATTCTTAGCTGGAGCATCAGGTATACAGAAAAATCACATAATACTACAGAATACACCTTATTTAAAATTTCGTTTTCATCATCTTGGATAAATAGCATTGTCCATGAAACTGAACTAAGTGCGCTTAGTTTTACAACTAGGTCTCTTCTTATCATTATCAGTGTCGTAGTCGACGTTGTCTGTTGCAAACTATGAAAACTCTTCCATTATATGAGATCAGTAAAATGCATTGGGTACCTACATACCACAATTTGTACAAAAAATGACTATAATTTCGAAGTTATTATTTGAAGCGTATTTCTTTCAATATGCAAGCTTATTCAAATTTTCCCTTTTTTCGTAGCTTCCTATAAAACATTTTTTAGTAACGCAATAAATAGATCATTTAGGTAAGTGTTAAAATATTCGTGAAGTTACACATCATATCATCTATGTTTGATTTTCATGTGATATTTGAACCAGAACAGTAGTAATTATCACATGAAAATGTCACAAAAATGTGCGCATAATAGATGACTAATTTAGTCTGATCTATAAAAATATACACCAGATGTTTAGCTTTAACTTTCCGAACAAAGAGATCTCACTTATGATAATTCTGAATGATCCAAACTTTGTAATACATTTATTTTTCTGAAAATCTTATAAAGCACATAAATTTACTTTAAGAATATTTTTTTACAAAACAAAATATGACTTTTTTAAATTCATCCAGATATCTGAAAACCAAATCACATAATTAAGTTCTGTTAACCCCAAGGTCTTACCAAGAATATCATGCAACTGTTCTCTAATTTAATCGATGTTATGACTCGCAAGATAAGTAAGATCTCAATGTGGGGGAAAGTTAAAGCTGACATCCTATATATAAATTAATTGATAAAAACGCAAATAATTTTGATTACACAATGTATTCTTTCCTACGTCTTAAAAAGGTTCTTGAAAAATTAATAAACATTCTTATATAGGTGTACTCGGGCTTTGTTATCTATATCCATAAATTATAATTATCAATTTTAGCACTAAATTTTAAATATATACCACAAAAATATAATCATAACCAACATCACTGTCAATTTCTTATGTTGTACATGCTCAAAAAATAATTGTTCTGAGTAGCTTTTATTGACTTTGATCAGAGCTGTCTTAATATATTGGAATTTATAAGCAATTTAATGTCAGAAAAAATGACATCTTTCTCATAGTATGGATTTTTTTTAAAACTACACTAAAAATACGGTAAAATAGTGCGAATTTTAAATCTCTTTACACTACTCTCCAGATCTATGTAGATTATCCAATATTCCATTATTTTGGTTAAAAGTACCTACTTACTTAATTTTCAAAAAAGATGTTATAATTGGAAATACCTCAAATTACATTTATGTGTTGAAAAATTGAGTTTTAACCAAATAGAAATGTGATCGTAATAATCTACTGCACAGAAAATTTTTTTACAATGCGTCTCATATCTTTAAATAGATGGAAACAATTAATTTTAATTATATTGATATTTTCGAAACTTGTTAATTAAATTTAAATAAACTTTGTATATCAAAACCAGCTCTGATCAAAACTACCTAAAATAAACAGTAAGCCTTTTATGAATAGCAATAAATGATAGATTACTGAAAAACTTCATTTAACCAATGAATAATACATTATTTATGCACCATCTTTGGTTTAAATTAATTTTCCAACGTATTAGCGTAGTTCCTCAATTTGTCCTGTGAATGAGGAAATTTGAAAATAAAAGCATGACACCAGCTTCCGAAAAACATTGCACATGCCATAATAATCGATTTAAATTAATTTAATAGACGATCTTTTCAGCACAGATTAAATTAATTTTCCAAAAAATTCGAAGACTGTTAATGAACAATGTTATAATTGTTGATGAGTAAGAGTATCCTCCATTTGTCCTGTAATGGGGTAATAAGAAAATAAAAGCTTAACACCAGATTCTGTAAGACATTGCACATGCGTGAACGATTGACAAAGTAAAATATTAGTGTAAAAAATATAACTTAACGTAATAACAGTCACGAAAAAAATTAGATGATTTTCCGCGTTATTTTTAATTAAAATTATTGTTAAAATGAAAGAAGTAAATGGTATAATGAAAATATTAAAAAGTGGGTGAAATATGATATAAAAATAGTTTTGTAAAGATCTCGTTCTTCCCAATTTACCGTTGCGTTGTAATGCATTTAATTATTTCCTTTTGTGATTTTTGGCATCTAACCACTAGGATTAGTGCTAGCACTTGGACTAGCCACATTTGAAGCTAGTGAACTACCACCGAAAAGATTTCTTACATTTTCTGAACCACTTGAAAACATGTGGGTGAACTGGTAGGCTGCATCCTAGAAAACATCGTGGAAAAAATAGCACCTATATTAATCTAATTTACATACAATTTTTTATTAGTTCTTCTCTAAGTAGTACACTTCAATACTTAGATATAAAAAATCTAAAAGCTAGAATTTAGATAAATTTGGTACAAAATTGCTTTCTAACATAAATTATGATAATACTCTTTCGAGCTTTATTGTTTTTGTCGCTGTATGTACAAAACCATTGTCAGCTGGATTCCGTAAGCTTACTAAAAGATACTAGTCTGTTAATCAATCATTTTGGGTCGTAGAAATCCACCTCTACAATTAATTTCGGAACTAGAAATGTAAAATTGTAAACGTCAATTCCTCATTAAAACTGGTTTCTGTGTAGTAACTCAAGCAGCAATTTTACAACTTGTGACTACATCTGCACAGAAATTAACATTGTATTAGGTGTAAAATATCCACGATTTTTGACCGACTAGACGACGCAATGTCGTTTATCAGTTGTTTGTGACAAAAGTAAAATAAACACGTTTTAACGTCTGGTCGACTTCAATATATGACTGTAAACGTTGGTGTAGGTTTTAAGTCTATTATTGACGTTGCGAATACGTCGCGCATCGTTATAAAACTAAATTATCAACGTATATAATTGAGGCCTTCTTTAACGTTTTAAGGACCACCCAGCGTGGTGTGATGCGTGCATAATAAAGAGTGTAGAGGAAGAGGAAGAATTAAAACAAACAATATAACCTATTGTTATAGAACCACATAATATCTTACCGAAGAATACAATATTCAACACAAACTAATAAAAGATATTCAAAAACGCGCCAAACGTCCAGTACAGAAATATTACAGTTAGGACAGTCTACGGAAATTTCCATTATATCGTAAACCATCTGGCAATCTTAAAGAAAGCTTCTCGAACATTTGACCAAAAACAGATGCCGGATTATAGGGCAGTAAAAACGGATCAGTTAGTCAAGTGAATTCCGAGTTTCGCGACAGTCACGAGACACCGAGATACCAAGCCAAACTCACAAAAAAAAAGAGAAAATCTAGCGTCAGCCATGCTACCGCCACATACAAAATTACATAATCAAATCACTACATTCAAAATTACGGAATCAAATTCTCGTTCACCGCCAAAACACTATTCACTCATTCATTTTTTTTTATTTTTATTTCGTGAAATTTTAAGCCACGTGTTAAGTGAATCCCATTCCCCTCGTACAGTGTTGTGTTTTTTTTTATTATCGTGTGCTAGTGCTGTGTTGCTTTTAGTTTTGTTTTGTTCCCTTATTTTTGACCCTGATGCATATTGTATTTTGGTAAAATAGATCAAAACTTTGCAGCGGCTTTTCCGAATTTGCTAATTTGCACCCAGGTTTTTTTGGCGGTACGCGCTTCAAGCATTTTTTTGTTTTTGTATATTTTGTGTAATTTCACTTTAATTATTTTAATTCCGGGAATATATATATGTATATATGTATATATATATATATATATATATATATATATATATATATATATATATATATATATATATATATATATATATATATATATATATATATATATATATATATATATATATATATATATATATATATGTTAAATTCGTTTTCCGGGTATACTCCCGCGTAGGTGATAGGCCCCGAGAGGGACCGTGGTTGTCTGAACGACGTTTCGGCAGAATCTCATCTGCCATCTTCAGGTTCTAACAGATAACTGCTTATCTGCCTATCTGCCTATCACCTACGCGGGAGTATACCCGGAAAACGAATTTAACATTCACCACCCGCGAAAACCTGAAAAACAACATATATATATATATATATATATATATATATATATATATATATATATATATATATGATTAAATATGATTTGAAGGAAACAACTACTCAGCGGGCAAATACCCCGACCTGCATTGAATTACACCTTCAAATCATGATAGATCGATAGCCAATATCATTTGTCAATTCCTAACCAGACATAGATCGATTACGAACTTATTTGTTCTCTTCAGTATGCCACAGGTTATGGAACAGACAAATGATAGTGGCCAACCTGCTAGTTATATACTAACTATGGTGAAGTCAATAGTGGTGAGAGGTATGAAACTTCTCATATGGTCTGAATGCTACTATCCGACCGATATCCTCGATGTCTCTGTGGCGGATAGCGACTTGCATCACAGCAAGTACCGAGAGCGGCGACCCCTATATTCAGTATTGTGTTAAGCTTATCTGGCCTTTTCTTTCACTCACTTGCAGATTAGGCTACAAATTGAACAGTTCATCTCATTTAAAGCGAGCACATAATTATTTCATTCCACTTTCAGAATACGTTCTAACAACCACAGGTGCCTAAACTGCAGTGGCCAGTTAGACAGGTAAATTGTAAGGCGACAGAGAGAGAGAGAGAGAGAGAGAGAGAGGAGAGGTGATATTATAAATATTTGTTGTGTAATTTTTTATTGTCGTGATTTTCTTTGGAGGGTTCCCTTATCAGTATCAATGGAGAGACCGTTTTTTACAACTAAGCAACCGTATATGATGAATATTTGAAAAGGATTCATACATAAAGACGGCCGAGTTTGTTTTACACGACTCTGCCATTTTTTCAATACCAGATCGAGGACGAACGTACAGGGTTATTCATTATAAATTACCCACCCCTTATCATCGTTATTATTGCCTATAGAAAAAAAGTTTTAAATAAAAGTTGTGTCGTTATGACTGAATTTTGTTAAAATGCTATCAAAAGTACAATAGCGTGCAGATTTCAGGGGATACAAAAAAATAATATTATTTTTAAATAGAATACTCTGAATATTATTAAATTTTTGGAATGACCCTTTGTTCCTGATTTCAAAAATATACCATATGTTACTCCTACCATATACTATTTTTGAGTTATTAAACGTTGAATATCTCGTAGGTAACGTTTTCACTAATTTTGTTCTCTGAACTAATATGGAACCATCCCGTGTGTCCCAAATTTAATGCTCATCATTGCGATCTCGGAAACCATAAGAGCTACAAGGTTGGTTAAATGGAATAAGTTTTAGCAAATTTTATACTGATTCCCAATACGTTAAGAAATCACGGCTAACTGAAACCGTTTTTGGGATTTTCCAAAAAAAACGAAAATTTTGTGATTTCTCTTTTTGGTTGTAGCCAAGTAATCATTGGTCAGACAGATTTTAGACTTTTGCATTATTAGGACAATTTTTGGAGACTAGCATTTTGGTGTGGAAACAAATGTTCGATATTCTCTTGCTTTCGAGATATCTGAGTTAACTATTGTTTTTCTTATGGCAGCCATATTGGATCGTTTTTCAGACTGCGCTTAAAAAGAGCTTTCAAATGATGTATCACGTGCTGAGAATGAATTATTTTTCAAGAGACTAATGTAAGAAAAGTTATCCATTGCTTAACAAAACAAAATAATAGGCCATCGAAAATCAAAAAAGTTATTTCGATTTCATGGATATATCTAATACCAACCATTATAAAAAATAACAGTAATTTTTACCATTTTGACATGTTTAAATAATTTTAATTTTCTGTTAAAATACCGAACATAATCGATATGAAGAAAATATTTGAATAACAGCAAATTAACATAATAGAAGAAATAATAATAAAGAAGTAAGAAGATTTAATAAAACTGTTCAATATGATTTCCATTTGCTGAATACATTTTTGGTATCTACGCCTAACTGATCTGATTATTCTTCTGAGAATATTGGCAGTGCCGAAAACGTCCCTAACTCTGTCTTCTAAAATGTCGATAGCTTCCGGGCTTTCAAAATCATATACTTCATTTTTCACCGTACCCTACAAATAAAAATCAAAAGGGGTTATATCAGGTGATCCGGAAGGCCACAATACAGGTCCTCTATTTGAAATTATGCGGTTACCATAATTTTCCTGCAATATCCGTCTAACATTATTATTAGTATTATGTGCAGGACAGCCATCTTGTTGGAACCACAATTCGTTTATTTCTTGTTCTATAAAATGCTGTCTTATCTCGGGTAAAACTTGATTTTCTAGAAGTTCACGATAGGCTGCTTCAGTTAAATTGTTGTGAAAAATGAATGGACCAATTAAATGGCGATCTAAAAATAATAATTAAGGAAAGGGTTATAGGCAGATCATAGGAGTAGAAATGGAAGAGAAGAAGTAATAGCTATCATGATGCACCAAACATTGAAACCAAATCTAGTTTGGAATTATCAAATCATTAATTATTTTAAAACTTGGAAAATGTTCGAAGCGTCATTCATTATTTTCAGGAATAACTCTCTATCAAATAGAACTTAAAAGAAAGTTTAACCGCACATCGTCTTTAGATCTCTTTTGTCAGATTTTATCATAATTTCAATTTTTCTTTCTCCAAATAGTGGTTAAAAGTCCACTATAAATTATACGGCATATACTCAAGTGTATCTAGGTTTCAGAGAGTTAGAAGATTTGTAAGGTGACCATTTTTTTTCAAACATTTAAGGAGAAAAATTATATAATCTTACACAATAAATCAAATAATTCAGCTTTACTTTTATACGAGAAATCAGGGAAGTATATGAATAAGTTTTATAGAATGTCAGTACTCTCAAATATAATTTTCATAATAAATCCAGACTTTTTACCAAATTTTCACGCTCCGGCAATTCAAAGGATATAAACAAAATAAAAATGATTCAACAAAATCAATTGATCGCTTAGAGCTATTATCTTTTTTTTTCAATTATGCTTGATCAATCAAGCGAATACACTTCATATGATGCTATTTGGGAATAACATATGCAAAATAAAGTCATATTATGTAAACTATGTTTAACTAATTTATAATAAAATGTTAATAATACAAATTCTCCGAATTTCCGTATTTGTATTTGTATCAGATCTGTGCTAGCGTGGGAAAACCTATACGAGCATTGTGAAATATTTATTTTCAAATGCGCTTCATGTTGTCACCTTTATAATTTTAATTCATTAACAACTTTTAGCAAACTACAAAATTACATCTTAGGCAGATATCTAGGGAATTACAGTAATTATTCATGAGCTAATTTTGAGGGTTCAAGGTCGATTGTGAGGTTTCTCTAATGTCAGCAAAGAAAATAAATGAATAGCTGGAATAAGTAAAGCACAGTTCATACAACAAAAATTATTGACAAATTCCCAAACAATTATACTTTTCACAATCAACAACAGAACATGACTAAGCAATTTTCAACAAAACACAACTTTTTTTTTAATACGAGTACAGCCGTCTATCGGATATAATCTGCTATGGCACATTGAAAGTGGATATTTCAAAAACGTTTTTCCATCGAATCGAAAAAAAAACGCAATATAAGAAATGTACAACATCTTACAGTCTTAAATATTTTTAATGAGAATCCAACCATTTGGTCTACATCCTGTTTTTAAACATTTGTTAGGAAATCACATTCTTGAACAATTCTTTGCAAATTCTGGTTTATTAGCATAGACCTCAGATTTTTAGTCTCCTAAAGAAAGAAATGTAGAAGATTAATATCAGACAATCTGGCTTGCCACTCCACCAGATATTTTTGTCATTCCAGTACTCAAGAAATTCGTGGACTAAGGCATCCTCATGTGAGGGACTGCCATCCTGCTGAAAATAATTTGTTCTTCAAAAGGTTCAAGACGTCAAGTACCTCAGCTATCACAGGACGTTATGTTTAAACCGATTGATGTAGTTTCATGCATCTAAGTTCTTCGGGATGAACCTATGGACCTACAAAGTTGTCTTCTAATATCCCAGCCACATTAAAATTTTAAAGCCGTTGTTTTATGCCTTCTCTAAAATGGTATGGATTTGTTTCACTCCAATATCTAAATTAACTAATTATGAATAAAATCCGAATCGTCAGAGAAACAGATATAGCATAAATTGGGATTATTATTTAGCGCGACAATGAATACCCGGCATAATTGCAGTCTATCAAATAGTTTTTTTGTGGGTAAAAGTAAGCCTCATTTAAAATTCGATGAACACTGCTTCGGGATACTTTAGAAGCCTTAGTAACTTTTCGCATAGATTACATATCTGGAGATATTATCCTAATACTGCCACCTGGACTGCATAATATCCGATAGGTCACTCGCGTTCGTGTTTTTTGTCTTGTAACGAGTGAGTCTCATGAACTTATTAATCAAATCCACTATATAAGGTTGATTTACCCTCTGACTGAATATTTTTGAAACTCTAAACTCCAGCTCTAGCACTGTTATTATTCTTGAAAAAAAACCTGGAATCTCGATTCTGGTTGGTGATTTTGGTTCACATCCAGGAAGGGTGGAAACCATTTTTTAAAAGATGTTAAAAATCACACAATTCAGAGCAACATCCATTGTCTCAAAACACTAAAATTTTATCAGCTTTTATTAAATGTTCATGAAACAAATACCTTTTTTTGTAGAATTTATTAGCTACTTAGAAACTTGCAATTTCCACAAGAAAATGTCGATATGTACATTTAAATTTAAATGGTATAAATAAGCACTCATTTTCGAAAAAAATTGTCCTGAAAGCTTAAATTACTCGATAGAATGTATACAATTTGTGATTTTCAATAAAGTGACTGAATAAGATTTGCGGGAAACAACTACTCAGCTGACAAAAGCCCCAACCTGCATTGAATTAAACCTGAAAATCTTGTTTGGTAGCTAAGATCATTTGTCAATTCCTCACTAGACATAGACCGGTTTCGAACTTTTTATGTTCTCGTCAGTATGCCTATGCCATAAGTAATAGAAAAGACAAATAATAATAGCAAACCATCGCTATCAGTCACTAAGACACAGTGATGTCTGACTGGTAGTAGCACTGACCACCAGAGGGATACACTTATCGCTCACTATGTCTGTTTTGCTTAGTCTGCTTTAGGCTCGCCTGGTTTGCTATTATTATTTAACTTTTCGATTACTTATGACATACTGACGAGAACATAAAAAGTTCTAAATCGGTCTACGTCTAGTGAGAAATTGACAAATGATCTTAGCTACCAAACAAGATTTGCCGGTTTAATTCAATGCAGGTCGGCGCTTTTGTACGCTGAGTAGTTGTTTCCTGCAAATCTTATTCAGTATACAGGGTTAAAGCTCGGGGCTCTTGGTAACCTGCTGTGCAGGTCGCTATCAGTCACTAAGACACAGTGATGTCTGACTGGTAGTAGCACTGACCACCAGAGGGATACACTTATCACTCACTATGTCCGATAAAGTGACTGTTGGGTCAGGAGGATAAGGTGACGTGAGCGAATGTTATGGTAAAATATGGCCCCGTACGAAATATTGTAAACGTATTTTATCGATTTTCTTAATATCGATTGGATACAAATTTATTTAGGGTGAATTATTTCAGCTGGAACACCCTGTATAAGGTGCGCCTTATAGCGTTCTAACGGGTAAGATGAGTTCATCATCGTAGGTGCCAAAAGAAAATTATATCATTCAGAATGACATTTTATAATATAATATAATATTGCCAATAAACCTGCCTTCTGAATCTCGTGCAAAATGGAAAAGAAATTTAGTGAAAATTCTTTATGAAATATTGTACCGACTTTCACGTTACAAAGGAGTACGCGGTGTGTTTCTTCTTCTTCTGCGTAGTTAGATAGAGTTGCTATCGCACTGGAATATATTCTTAAATTCGCAAGACCTTTTTGTTTCAAAATTGAGTTCTTCTATGTTCTTTCAATTAAATTATATCACGAAATGCAAGAATAATGCAATATACCATAACTAAAGATATTATTGTCTAATTGTGAATGTTCTTCCCATGTTCCATTTCTGTATTTTACTTTTGGACATTTGTCACTTTGTATATGGCAAGACTACTACTACTACTTAATAGTTTTTGTATAATGGGCTAAAGTAAAACTTGTTAAACCTAATGAATTATAAGTTTTACAGTTTTCATAATATTGATTAAAGTTTTAAATCGATACAAAATATTTGGTTTTAGATATTGGCCTATAAGATATAAAAATTTAGAAAACATGTCTTAAATATTATACCCAAACATTCTAGAAAAAACGGATTTTCTTTTCACAATACATGTATATATTTATTGTCAATTCACTCATAAAAATTTAGTTACATATATAGAGAAGTTTGTAATCAAACTATCTATTTTTCGTGATTATTGTAATGAAATGTATTACTTAGAGAAAATTACAACTGGAAGGAAATAACAGTAATTAATACAAAAGTCACTTTACCTGCAGCGCTGATCCCAAAAATCCAGAAATGGCTCTGGTAACATTCACAGCGGCTGTAATTAAGTTACCCCTAATTAAAGGATCCGAGTTATCATCCACACCTGGAACAGGCCTCAATTTAAGTGGAGGTAAAGATGGTCTTGGTTTAACTGTCGTAGCTACTAATTCTTCATCATCGCCATCGACATCATCAAGGTCATTACTAACTGTCGTAGGTAGAACAGTCGTAGATTTCAATCCTTTTTCTTTTTTGCTTTGTTTTTTCTTTGTCGTAGTTGATTCGGTGGTAGTTAACCTAGAAGTTGCACCATTTTGACT
This sequence comes from Rhamnusium bicolor, assembly GCA_029963845.1. Classification (NCBI taxonomy): domain Eukaryota; kingdom Metazoa; phylum Arthropoda; class Insecta; order Coleoptera; family Cerambycidae; genus Rhamnusium; species Rhamnusium bicolor. Next base: position 2,110,040 of record JANEYF010004054.1, on the reverse strand, counting down.
ATTAGTCAACACCTCAACACCTTCATTAGTGTTAATAAGATTCTGCAAACTCTTTATCTGTGACAAATCTAGAGCATCGGCATTTTTAGGATCTTTTTGAACTGCCTCTAATTGCTTTATCAGCTTCTGAATGTCGTCCTGTGATAGGGCGTTGGGTGCAAATGGCCTAGGGGCAGCTGTTACCACAGGTGTGAGGCGGGTTGGGGAATTTGCCAGTAGTTCTTGGTCAACAGGTGGTTTCTTAGGTTTCACAGGTTTAGCAGGTCTTCTAGTTACTGCTTGCGGGGGAGGAGCTAAAGCATTTAGCAGCCAATTTAACCCTTGCATCAATCTACCTGGAGGGCGTGTGGTTGGTTTTCTAGGTTTGGGTTTTTTTGGTTGTAGTTGTTTCGGAGAAAATTCCCTGTAAAAAAATATTATTTAACGAAAACACTTAGAGATATATCAAATATTTTTTGTAGAAAATAATGAATAAATTATATTCCTCTAATTTTTGAAAAGCAAACCGGTCCTTATTTTGGGGCATTTTTGGTCATATTCGTGTTTTTTTTTTGTCATTTAGGAATTTTAGATTACACCTCAAATTCGTCAGAATTACAAGAGTTTGAAGATGACATCTAAGAAATGTTTTCTTGAACAACTTTTGATTTGTTTGGGCTAGGTACTTCACCGTCATGTTGCTCCTGGATATTGAAAAAGCCTTTGAAACTGTATAAATACCAGGGCTAGTCTATAAATTGCATACTTTTACCTTTCCTGGCCACCTAACAAGACTCATTCACTCCTACCTAAACGGCAGGACGCTGCAGGTTCAAGTGAATAACAAACTCTCAACTTCGCGGGATATTAGCGTGGGAGGCCCGCAGGGGCCGGTTCTCTCACCAAAATTATTCAACCTATACTACATCTCCGACTTTCCGCAATTTCCTAAAGCGAAACTGGCTATGTGCGCTAACGACACGGCCATGTATAGTCACAGCTGGTCTGCCCAAGCAGCGAATCAGCTGTTGAAGGCTCACATGGTCCGAGCGGTAGCGTACTATGATTAGTGGAAGGTGAAAGTGAACGAGGAAAAGACAGAGGCGATAGTGTTTTTTAAAAATTTAACAAACAATAAAATCTTGATGCCAAATTCGATCCGGGGTACCCTAATTCAAACCAAACAAAACGTCAAATAATTGGACAAGGATTTAACTTCTTTGAATCACATTAACATGACAATACACAAAGTCTATAGCTTGTAAAGGAGTTTATACCCGCTCATGGTAAGGAATAGCAGACTGAATATGACAAATAAGAAATTAATATACATAGGTATAGTAAGATCAGCCCTAACATACGCGGCGCCAGTGTGGTGCAGCGCGTCGGTGACCAATATACACAAATTAAAAGTTCTGGAAAATAAATTTTTACGCCTCATTACAAATTCGACAACCTCATTAGGTCACGTCCATCATATATCTGCAAAATTCAAAATTAATACTTCCTTCCCTTCTTTTCTTTTTGTCGCTTTCTTCCCTCAAAATTTTGTTTCCAAATTAATCCAATCAAATATTCCAGAAAATATTCAAAATATTCCAGAAAAACCAAAAACATTTTCAACAAGAATTTCTGTATTAAAATTAGAAATTAAACAATGATATATAGCCGTTTCATTTTGCAATTGATTTGAGGGGTTCTTTAAGGATTATTCCCCTGTTAGCCTTAGAGTGATATTAAAAACTAAGTTTTCCTCCAGTTACAATACAAAAACGATCGAATACCCCTAGTCCAATAAATATCTACTTCCATTCTTCCTGAACTCAACAGGGGGCCGGTCCTTCTAATACTAAAAATACTCTTATTATTTAATTCAGTGCAGTTCTTGCTCCGAGACTGAGCAAGTTAATAGTTTCTTTGATAAAATGTATTTGAGGTGTTGTTTTTGATTTATTATGTACTTGAAACTTTTATACTAGCACTTTCAGATAAGAATGACAGTATAAAATATAAAAAAACTATAGGTATTTATTATTATTATCATATTATGTTTGAAAAAATGGTTTTGTAATACCCAATAGTTATTCTGTTACTTTTTTCTAGAAATGCATAAATACCAAGTAATAATATATTTTTTAAATAATGTAACCTTGAAATAGCCAGAAATAACAGGTTCTACGAAACCGATTATGACACAAATTATACAATATAGAGCAACTCATTAACGATGATTACATACCAAATTTGGAGCACCTAGATGAAATAGATAAAAAAATCATTTAATAAAAACTACTTCTAAGTGATCATCTTCAACCATCTGTAACTTCAGGGAAGCATTTCTCGAAACATGTTTATAAAACATTTGCGTCTTAATTTTAAACATATAATATGCCACTTTTCTAGAGGACACCTATTTGTAAACACCCTGTAACACCATCAATTTACAAATAATTTATAAATCGATCACTTTGCCTTTAATTTTTGACGTATTAAAAAATATTACTTAATAATTAATCGACACTAGAAAGGACTATACGATCAGTTCACTAGATTTTAAGCAAAATGACAATAATATTAAATATACCTTACTACATATAATAAAAATGACTTTTCTTCATCAGTCTATTTTGACGCACTTTAAGAAATGGTTGAAACAAAGTTAACAAACTTTATACCCAGAACTTAACATAATTTTGCAATGACGTAAAGTAATAAAACAGGTTTCCAGATTTGTGAGTCTGTATAACATTGATGAGAAAAAAATTTCAACAAATAGAAACAGAAAACTTGTTTAAATTTGTAACTTTTTTAAGCAAACACGTGAAGACTTTTAATAAAAAAGAAAGTGAGACCTAATAAATATTTTCATCCTTAATAAATAACCACAGATTATTTTTTAAGCCATAGTGTATCATCAATATATTTTATCGTTAGGGTACAAGTTTTTTATAAATAAGAATGCTTAACCTTGATGTAAAACAAATTCAAAGTGCACTTAGAATAATTTAAGAAGAAATATCTCCAGTAATTCTAATAAAATGTACATGAACGTGAAGACACGATTTTCGTATCTGACCTTCGTTACGAGTATACTATACTTATTTTAAAATAATCGTTCTTGCTGTAATAATTAAATTGACAACTATTGTTATTCTAATTAATCGTATACACAGATATAAGATTTTCATTATTTTTTTTTTTTTAGTTTTTGATTTTCACACATAGCAATTATTTCAGCTATTTATTTTAAAGTAGATATCACAAATACGTGGAATTTGGTAAATAATAATTTCAGAAAAACACGACCTAAAACTAGAACGATTTTCAAATGACAGAAATAAGCAACAACTGTTTCACTTTTTTAGCGACATTCACAGTTCATGACATAAAGACGGCCAAAGTGGTAAGAATGGTTAAGGGCATCAAAGTTGCTTCTGTAAACTATAGATTATAGAACATTCTTCACAAAAAGAATGCTGTTTTAAGCAGTACCAGACGTATTATTATGATCAGTGGTTACAGTGCTGAATATTTTGTTCTATTATGAATTGGAGTTCTCCGCTTTGAGTGTTACCTGGCACTGGAAATATTCAGCGATACTTACCGACTCATATAATAAGAAACTTGGCCAGAAAAAAATCACCTGCCCTATGAAGATTACATACTTGTACATGATGTGACTATCGTTCTCTTTTTCCCAAAGGGACCAGGAATTTTAATGAAATGTGGAAAAGCTATGCTGAAATTGTAGAATAATTTGCTGCTACTGAGGACCATTAGCGTCTGTACTAGATTTAAATCGCCTTATCCTGGGCACGTATGTCGTTCATCTGTACGACAATGGTAGGGAGCTTATATCATATCAGTTAATGAATCCCAAACAACTCGTTACCTAATAAAACGTCCTCTTGATGCTGTACCGCTTATACCAACTGGTGTTAATTCACAAATCCGCAGAGTTGCGTATGAGATGGGCCAAATGGCTAAATTTGAAGCGAGGTCTGCACAAAGGAGCGAAATTGGATTCAGCTACGCAGACGGACTCTACTATGGTCAACATTACGGGATATAACCGAGAACTGTAGAGAACTTGTGCAATGTTCTGATTTCTAAGTTGCATCGGTCACTGTTCGTGTTGTAAGTGTCATATAAATTATAGAAACTGTGCCGCAAACTGCACTAATATAAAGTAAAAAGGGTACATGTGATAAATTCTTACTACCATATTCACATACAGTTGAGCTGAAGATCAGGCTCAGCTTAAATTTTAGTCAAGATCTTTCTCTTTTCTCTAGCAAAGTATTTGTTTAAAGTAACATATTTTCTATAATATGCAATGTTCCCAAACACATAAGAAACATTTTCAGTTATGATGCAAAAATCTAGTATAAACTTGAACTAAAATTTAGTATAAGTTTGATTATTACTATACTCATTTTTGCAGAGACAATGACTCTGATGAAGAGGAATTAACTCTTGATCTTATAATACAACTCTATTAGCCATAATAAATTGGCATAAGGTGAGGCAACTTTCACTTTGAAACATCCCCAACCTCCATAACTTTCAAATACAGCTTATCTTAAGATTTTTTTCTAAATTAAATTGGGGTACAAGGCAACAACGCGCGACGGAATATGCGACTTCCTACCTACACTGTAACAGGTAATTATCAAGCTCAGATACACAGTTCTTTTTTTATCGGTCGGATGAGTAGGTATGTATTCAAATACAAATTCAAAATAATTTTATTAATAGTTAAAGAAAACAATGTATATGGTCCTCGCTCGACACCCGGTCCATTACCAACCTAGCATCCCCGCGTAAGGTGGCGACGGGGCAATTGTTATTTCGGACTTAAAACTAAAACATTAACAACAAATACAACACCTAAAAAAAAACCATTTTTAAATTATATAATAACTCCGAAAACGAGAAAACAAAGACGCATGCAAAAGCATGCGCCGTTGATATAAGACTTTAAAATAATGTAAAAAGAACATATAAAATTGTATAAATTTGTGTATAAAAATTTTGAATTTTGACGATGCTTCGACGAGCCAAACTGTCACAGTAAAAAGCTCGCCTCTACACAATACTGAATTGGGAAGCGGGAATGTCCAACTCCGCTTCTTTTTGAGTATTTAATGATATTTCGTGTATATGATAATGTGCTGCAATTTACTGGTGGTTTGCTTATAATTTGGAATAAGTTTTTTGGGAAATTTTTGATAACAAAAACGAACAAAAAAAAAAGAGAAATGTGAGAACAAAATTTGTAATTTTGGCACCCCTTTTATAATGTGGGAGTGTCCTCCCATTTTGTGGGAGGACCGTGGTCTAAAGATGTTGTCTGAAAATTGGTAACGTTTGATACGGTAATTTGTGTTTTATTCGAAATGGCGCGTTATACTCCCTAATTTGTGTAATGTTGGCGGTTAGTGGACAATCAGAGAGTTTAAATTCGTAAAATTTTTGTGAAGTATCTGATATAATCCACTATGGGTACAATGTCATTGCAAAGTTGTCGTAATTGTAGGTATATATGAGAACGTATGTATTTTGTTTATTAATTTTTCGCTGCATATTTTTTGTGTACAATTGATTTAGATATATTTAATTAATTTAAGTGTTACAATTACCTTTAAGATATCTTGTCATTTGGATTATCACGTGAAGTTATTTGGTTACAGTGGGCGATCGATCTTACGATAAAAATTCCCGTGGGGCAAATGCAACTTTTTTAGAGTGGGGCAAGTGAGCTTTAAATGAGCACAGGCCCCTTCTTAGTACTAATGAAATTTTGGTAGTAGGCAGGAATCATTGAAATAACTGAACAAGCTATTATTGAAATTTCGTCATCATCAGAAGATTTGCAAAATTTACGTAGCAATGTTAACTATATGACTACCAATGAGTGTTAGTGAAATTTCCTAGGTAAAAATATAAAACAAATCACCAATATTACTAATGGCGAAATTATTGTTAAAGTTATCATGAAAAATAGTTTTCTCAAGAAAAAGTCCATATTTTAATTTACCGCAGTTAAAAATTGCTCAGAGGATCCTAAAAGTGACATTATTTAACGTTTACGCATCCCAGAGATTAGTTCCACAGGTGAAATAAATAAACATAACGATATTTTCTGATCATTAACGTCGAAGGCAAGCCTTGTCCAGTTTAATATAAATTCTTGTTGCCTGAGGATGTAAAACAAACATAATTTGTTAGGAATAGACTTGTTTTTCATGTTATCATATCTAATAACTATTTGCAGATTTGTTCTTCAGAACTCACACTTAAAAATAGTACTTACAGCTTGCTTAATTTGATCTGCTAAACTCTTAGGGGTTGAGGGAGAAATACCCTGTTCTTTCAATAAAGCAGCTAAAAGAGCATCATTGGAATTTCCATATTTAGAAGCACTAGAAGGCGTAGGAATATCTAAGCCACTTAAATTATATTGTTTAAGAACTTCTTCTATCGAAGGAGTTGATTTTTTTTTGTTGCTGTTCTCCATCAAGTGCTGTCAGTTGATCCTGAATGGAAGAAGCCGCCGGTTTCACTGTTGTTGTTGTTGTTGTTGTTGTTGTCTTATCCCTCTCCACAGCTAAAGCTATAACCTATAAAAATGTGTATTGTGCATTAATAAATTATTTTCTGTAGTGATGATAACAATATTTATAATAATATTCAGTGGTTTATAAATGAGATCTGACAGATAATAGCATATATGATTATTTTTGAGTTTACGTAATTTTTAAAATGGAATTTCAGAGGAAAATGTTTCAGGTGTCATATATATAATCCTTACGCTAATTTTTATTATTATTATTTGAAAATTTAATATTTATACATGTGTAATGGATAATTGTTATACTATTTACAGCCAGAAATATATTCTTATGAAAGTAAAATGTTGTAATCATTTCAGATAGAGAAAATTTAAAAACATAGAAATTTTTTCTTAACGTTTATAAATCTTATCAATTGTTCTCGATACGGTCATTCAAGGAACTTACCCGATTTGCCAAATCACTATTCTCCTTCTTGTTTCCTCCTCTATTGCCGCCAAAATTCTAAAATTTAAGGATATGTATATTCGGGATTTCAAATAGTAAACCGCCATATTAACAGTGAATGGAAAATATCATTTACAGATAGAAATGTTAATCCCTTCGAAATCAGAGTCCCCTAAAAGAACTTTCATTATGATAATTCAAGAATAATGTAAAATCATGGGTGATATTTAGTATACAATTATACGTTAATGATGTGTATCGCACAATACGTTATAAATAATAGAGGAAGCCACCGTAATTGTTTAAATGTTTTTATTAAGTGTAATTTTTTGACAAAGCTTAATAAGAAATTTGGAAATTACTGTACGAAATAACCATTGGGAAAATGTCACAGCAATTATGTATTTAATTATTCGACGAACAGAAATGTGTATCCAAAATAATGGGGACTAGGTTCCAGGAGGTAGCTCAGTGGGTAAAAGCACTTATAATTACTTCATAGAAGGAGTTGGCTCTTTTTAAAATGGGTAACGTTGGTCGATACTTAGTATTAAATAATAAATTTGTGTAAAATTTCACACTTAAGATTTTGTAGTAAGTGGATTCATATCTACTTACTACAAAATCTTAAGTGTGGGTAATCATTTACCCATTATATTAACATTTCTGCCTCAAAATGATATTGCTTATTCACGTTAAAAGTAGGGCAGTTGGTTTACAGAACATCCTGTACATGTGATTATATTTATCCTATAAGCAAACTCACCAAACTTGTTAAGAATGATAACTGCTCAAGTATCGCAGCTTGTTCCTTTTCCAGCTCAGCAAGCGTTTCCAAATTTTTCTTCTGTTCTTCTGTCAATTGCTTCAATTTTGGAGTGGTTGTATCACCTGAAGCAGCAACAGTGACAGGAGCCACAGTACTTGAAGATGTAACTGGAACACTTCTTCTAGTAGAGGAAATAAAAGTTGTAGACGTTGTCCGAGGAGCAGTAGATGTTGTAGTTGTTGGGGCAGTTGTAGTAGTTGTCGTTGGTGGCGAGGTTGTAGTAGTAATAATTATTGGTGGTGCAGGAGTCGTCGTAGTACTAATAGTAGTTGTTGTTACTGTGGTTGAAGGAGTTGTAGTAGTTCTCTCTGTTGTTGAAGTTGTTGTTGCAGGAGTTGTAGTAGTTTTTACTGTTGTTGAAGTTGTTGTTGCAGGAGTTGCAGTTGTTCTACGAGTAGTAGTAATTGTTGCTGTTGTCGTGACTGGTGCTGGAGTAGTTGTAGTTCTCCTCCATATAGTTGTAGGAACTGTTGTGCTTATAGTTTCGCTTAAATTAATTTTTCTATCTCTAGGTGCAACAACAGTAGTTGGTTGTGGGGTGCTAGCTGAGGCCGTAAAAAGTTCTCTCTGTGTTGTTGTTAATGGAGCTCTGCTAGTGGATGTTTCGGGTGTTACCCTTAATAAAGTAGGAAAGAGTGTTGTTATAAATGAAGGGAATGTGGGAAAGAATGAATCTGTTGGAAATCTTGATGGGAAAACTGTTGTTGTGGGGTTTGAATTTGTAGTCAAGGATAAAATTGTTTCTATTGGTGTCGTTGTTATTCTTGGAGTAGTTGAAGAAATACTGCTTGCTCTAGTGGGCTGAGTAGTAGTTGTTCGCATTGTAGTTGTTGTTGGGATTGTAGTTGTTGTTGGGATTGTAGTTGTTATTGTTGTAGTTGTTTGGGTTGTAGTTGATGGTGTTGTAGGTGAGGGAGTTAGAGCTTGTGGAGTTGTATTTTCCTCTATCCTGTTCGAAAGTGGCACTGGTCTTGGTGATGGTATTATTGTAGGTACCTAAACAAAGCAAGGTATGGTTAATACGAATACTTAGCAGATGAATTATTAATTTTATTTGTTCCAATACCTGTGTTGTTGTTTCTGATGGTGTTACAGTAAACACCAAAGTTGTTGTCTCCAATGGCACCATTGTTGCAGTCGTTAACATTACTGTTGGCGTTGTACTTTCCACTGGCTGAGGTGCCTGTGTTGTTGTTATTAAAGGTACTTCAGTACTTGTTACACTCTAAAAAATCATATATAATAAATAGGTGTTCAAAAACAGGTAGTCTCCATGCTTCCTCCTGTTAGAATTTTAATATTTTCAGACATCCAGAACCAAAACCTTTATAGGAAGAAGTATTAGTTTCTATAAAACAATGGGTAATATACAAGGGACTGCAAACGAAGTACTTCTTTGCCCACAAGTTCATAGTTTAAATGTGTTTAAAGATCAGTTTGTTGAAATAATCCAGCGAACCATGTTCATATACATATATATATATATATATATATATATATATATATATATATATATATATATATATATATATGTATATATACATACATATATATATACTTATTTAATAAAATATTGGGAGTAAGGTCTGCAGAAAAGAAGAAACCCAAAGTTTCAATTAGTCGACGTTTCGTGTATTTTGACACATCCTCAGGACTATTTATAACAAATAAATATGATTTGGAACAACAGTACAAACAAACACCATTGACTAGAATTCTAATCAATGGTGTTTGACTAGAATTCTAGTCAATGGTGTTTGTTTGTACTGTTGTTCCAAATCATATTAATTTGTTAATCTTTTTGTTTAAGTTTTAAGTGATATATTTTTACAAGGAAAACCTAATTTAAATAATCCTGAGGATGTGTCAAAATACACGAAACGTCGACTAATTTAAACTTTGGTTTTCTTCTTTCTGCCAACCTTACCCCTATTATTTTAATAAATGTTTAAAGATAAGGTTGACCATGTTTTAACAGAAAGCTATAAACCCTATCCTTCTTTCATCTATTATTTGTAAACTTTGGATTGAGAATTTTTAAAATAATTAAACCCATTTATTTTAAATAATAGATTTGTTACAAGAAATATCTTTGATATAATATTTTACTAATAAAGCATTTGCAATGTTAAATTTCAGCAATGTGGAATTTTAGCTCAAATTTAAACTAAAGTTGCCTCCTGTATATAATTTCATACTCAATAGGTCCTGTTTGTATCGGTTTATTTATATCTAATTTATAATGTGAGTTAGGAAAGTTCTAAAACCATTTTAATTATCTTACTGTGTTTGACTTTTTTAAATAATTATAAGAAACCAAAAAAAAATGCCTACTTCCTCCCATTCTGTGAAATTCCAACCTTATAAGTAAAACTAGAGTTAAAAGTTACGATACAAATCCTCTTAACCAAAGTAATATAAACATAATATACTTATTGTGTGGTGATATTATAACTGTGAAAATTATAATAGACTTTCTTTGTTTCCATTTTAATTTATTTACAGCTGGTTTTTTGATATTCGTGTATATGTTATGTAACCCAAGTATTGCGTTTCCCTTTAAGGCAGGAAAATTAAATAGATTGAAATAGACTAAAACCATAGAATAAAAATGTTAAAGTGAATAAAGGGTTTGTTTCGGTGGGTCACGAATATGAAAACAAAAACTAAAGGCAATCTCCAATCTATTTAATAACATTAATTATTGTAGTAGAAAATACTTGAATATTAAAAAAATAATCGACTTATCAGACAATTTAAACCTGGCGTAGATTAATGCTAATAAATTAGTAGCTATCCACATAATTTGTTGAATTTGTTAATATTTTTAGTGCACTATTATAACACTTCTTGTTGTTGAAGATACAAAGTCGAAACTACAAGGTAAGACATTATTGCTAGAATGGGCCAAATTCAGTAGTAATTCAGTGGCGTCGGAAGTGAGCCAACGTATATATAAATAACTGACAATTCATTTATTTTTCGATTACAACGCGCTTATTTGGTCGCAGTGGTTAATATGACCTTTATAAATATTAGATAGTGTATAGATTTCAACTTTCCTGTCAGACGATAAAGACGCAGAGATAACACGTGAAAACATTTGCATGAATAACACAGTTTCTATGTTTTTTTCTAAGAAACGTCACCTTCGTTGTGTAAACATATTTGTGTACAGCGAATATAATTGTTCAACATCGATGGAGGTGATATTTCCAAATTTAAAAAAAAAAGTTGTAAAATATCAACTGCAAGATATTAATATCACATAATCTGGCATGCCCTAGATTTTTTTGCAAAATATCATTAAATCTCTAACCGCATTTCGGGCATAGGCGCCGAGTTTTGAAATTTTTGCCGTGTGCTCACCGAAACAACATAATGCGTGACATTTTTTTTAAGAAGGCCACCTTGGAAAATACATTTTGTTAGCACTTCAGGCAATTTTAAAACAAAAACTTTATTCCAATATTTCTTAATTTTTATTACAGAAATGTTTGCTTTGATGGATACTAAACAAAAATTTTAAGCACACATTTATAGTTATTAATAATATAAAGACAAAAAGAAAAACATGATATGTATATTTCTATCGAAGTGAAATAAAAGCCTTGAATATTTTTACTCACAATCTATTTTGATTACCGATTTCGATCTCAAGGCTGTTGAGAATATAACACAAATTAGATAATTTTTTCACAAACTAAAATACAAAAAATTCAAAAAAGTACAACAACTTTTTTCTTAATTTTTAGCATTTTTGTATTTTTTTCAGTTTGTGTAATAATTATCTAATTTGTGTTATGCTCTCAATAGCCCTACGATTCTAATAGAAGTATTGACTCAGCGAGGTGACTCATAAAGAGTTAGACGATTTAACAGTTCATGCGCAAGTCACAAAGAAGTAGTGCACGGCTGTAGCCAGCTCAGCTGCTCGCCTCACGCGATAAAAGAGCTGTGACTTACTCCGATGTGTATCAATAGAAGATCCATTTCTTTACAAAACAAAAAAATCCACTCGTTCAACCTTCTACGCGCCAAGATATGATCAAGAAGTAAAACTGCGAAGAAACTGCTACAATGCAAGGTATGTTTCAAAAGACTAAAATCGAGTCAGCTAGCTAAGTGACTCACTCGACTGAGTCGACTCTTCGAGTTAACATACTCACGAGTTACGTATCTTTAATCTAAGCTAGACGCAAAATAGATATCATAATTACAATGGCTACTCTGCGCCGATCTCAGTTCTGTTAGTTTAGAGGTAAAAAGCAAATACAAAATTATAGGCCCTAGGCCGTGGGTTCCACCTGCGACCAATGTTCTGGCTTGGTGCTCCAATTCCGGAGCACCAGAGCAGTCGGCGATTATGATTTCGGGGATATTTATCAAAGTCTGTACACTATTAAGTAGTTCAAGAGAGTATGCTAGGGAAAATGAGAACTTTCAAACTTGTGGATACTTTCCAATATTATGTTATAGTTGCTATAAATAACGTATACATCATCCTCAATATCTTGACAGATAAATAGTTGCTAAGCCTTAGAGATGCCTTGTGAGTCACTAGGATTTAACAGAAGCATAACCGTTTTTACGTGATTAAAATACTTGTGATAATAGAGAACTGCCTCCAATCATATCCCCCAACATGTTAAAATATACTGTGGTAGCAGTCGGATATCGTGACACGCCACACGCTTTCACAAAAAGTTGTTTTGAATTTGCAATTTGCAATTTACCCTTGCGTAATTTTTCTTTAAATTTTCTCTGCTTCCAAATGTAAGGTATGGACCATGCATGTTACATGTATTAAATGTGGAGAAATAGCTTTTAGCAACCGACTAGCTTTAAGCATATACAGTGCTATATCAGTTACTAGCATTAACACTTGTGAACTAGTAATACCCATTGCTTTCAACAATGTTACAACTAGATTACAAGATCTAGAATTCGTGTTCATTTTTGCAACAAGATTGCTTATTTCGTCCATCATTTCGTGTACCCCTTTCCATTTTTTTGTTGTTTCAATGTAGGTATCCAATGTTTTTTAATATCGCTTTCCGAATGGGGGGTTAATTTTTGACGTGCAGTCATTCTTTAGCAAATTGATGCAATGCAATATCCCTTCTTTTCTTTCACGTGTACTTAATACGTAATACGGGTTTGTTCTCTGTGACGCTGCTGATATACTCGGAATTTGGCCCAGTCGATTTATTTCTGTAATAACAATTCAGGAGAAGCGCAAATATTATGAAAAAAATGGAAAAAAAAATCTAATCGATCTTAACGATGCATAGAGAGAAAAGACGGAAAATTTGGCAACGTATGATATGGATTTTATAGACTAATAAGTAATAATAATTGCCTTCAGCTTTTAGGTTTCAATTTTAATCAAATTAATTAACACATGTTGATTTGTTACATTAAATACCATGTTTTAGCACAGATTTGTTAAAGCATGCAAAAAGAAAAGAACTTAGTCGACAACAAAAAAAATTAGGCCTAAAATTCAGATCATATTACTCTTTTTTTTTTTCAGAAAGAAATAATTCGCAATTTTTACTTTTCACCAAAGAAATTACTTAAAACGTACATGAACTATCAAATTTGTATCGCAAATTCTCCTGAACATCAATAAAAGAATATCTCAAAAAGTCATACACAAGAAACGTTCTTGATTTTCGTACCAATATCTTCATATCAAAACGATTAACTCCCCAAGATAATTTTATTTGTTCGTTTGATGCATTGCACATTAATTCAAAACAATACGAACGATCAACTACGAAAGAACCAAATTATCTACAACATTCTGACACCTGCGTTCCCCACGCATTGCTGTTCATGTACTGTGATTTTGGTTGCATAGATATGAACATGTACACTGCTTTTGTTTTGTATTAGTTCAAATAGCAATTTGAGTTCACTCCTAGTTTTAACAAAAAATATAAACTAGCAATTGGCACTACCGTTTTATGTTTTACAATATTTATTTAAAATATTAGAAAGAATTAGAAACGCTAAACCGAATAAAAATAAATTAAATGTTTTTAAATGAGAGCAGGAAACAATAGTGTTATAGTTAAAACAATGAGAATTTTAAATACAAAATGTTCAATACATAGTACTGTCATATATGCGCCGACCATTTTATATTTTATATGAAATATTTTCGAGAACACAAAAACAAGAGAGAAAGAAATAAAATGCCAGGGAAATGAAAAAGATGCTAAGCATTCCATGTGCTTACTTTATGAACATCTGATCTAGAAAATAAATATCTACTGCATATTCTATCACGGGAAATGAATAATTTTACATGTAAAAGATTGGTAAAATCATATATACATATGACAAATTCATTCAGCGTTGGCTGCTATGTCTCATTTATTTTGTAGCTATAACTACCGTACCTGATCTTCCATATGAACTAAAACTATGTCCACAATAATATAAACAGACTTTCATGTATTTCGGTCAAACTAAAAGCTTATAACTAGTTTTAGTAATTACAAAATCTCTAACATTAAATTGGAAGACTCCTATAATATTTGACTTAAGAGTTCCGTCTTCAAAGCACATAATCATTGTGTCGATAAATTATGATAAGAACACTGTGCCGGGAGCATTTTTCCGTGGAAAATTACATTACAAAATTTATTCATTAATTTGAATTAATTTTATTATAGCAAATGGAAAAGCGCCAATTACATACACTGTGTGTGCTTCATCCACTTAGGAAACGAAATGACTGAACCTGCATTCGACTCCTATATGATTAACGCACTATGTAGCGCTAGCACAATAGGGAACGGAAAAATGCGTACCGGGAGGTGAACCTTACCACCCAGCTGGCATGGCGTCTCGACTATTAGTCAATGTCACGTGCTATTAGCTCTAAGTTTTAGTCAGGGTCGGATTCGAGTTTATGGTGATTTATTGTGAATTCGCCAATATCGTAAGAGAATTATTATTTATTATGTGTTGTGTATACATACTATTTTGTGAATTAATCAGAAGTGAGAACATGTACTATAAAAGAAAAAAATGCCTAAACTGAGAATAAATAGACAACAATTGTCTACCCGGATCAATGTGTCATTTTAAATATAATAATTTAGAAAAGTGGTCGAATTGATTTGATTTAATGTACGTAATTCAAGTAGTACAAACTTGACAAACATTGCAAAACATTGCAAAACATTACAAAATTTATTACACCGCAATTCACAAAACACTGAACTACAAAATGCAACAATTTTCTGAAAGTTACTTTTTGCAATAGTGTACCGATGTAAACACTAATACAAACGTTATGCGAATGACGATCCCCATTCTAAACAACCCTGGCTTTTGCGCGCTCCTCATCCGTGGATTGAACCTGGGACCCCAGGGTGAGATGCAAGTGTCTTTACCACTGGACCACGAAGCTACATTTATCACAGTTATCTTGGGAGATTCTTTTTTAGAACATTAACTTACAATCAAATAAACAATTATCCGGAAAAAACGGTTTCACTCAACTAAATAAAGCAATATTTATATTATCTGTCGCGCTTGACAACAATTAATATTTGAAATTTTCAAAATCTTTTTCCTGAAAATGTTTGCATTTTTTTGTAATAAATAATTTTACCAGAATTTAAATATCTTGAAAAATAACTGAATGAGCATAAAGTCACGTTTTTGACAACTCTGAAATTTTAAAATGAAAAATTATGAAAAAGCCAGTGTATGAAAAAAGCTGTATTTTATCGACAACTAACATTTTATTTAGGTAGCTTGCTCATTTTCTGAGACAACGGATTAAAAACTGGTATGGTCAAAATGTTCTTAAAAAGTGGGACATTTTTAACTTAGCAAATACTCAAAACTAGTCAACGTAAATTATTCAAATGTCAATAAGATGTGTTCCGTCTACTTTTATTTGTAGATTTTTATAATAAATTTGTACTTAGGATAAGAATAAACTTTACTTTTTTTTTTGCTCAAGCGGAATCTGGAATGTCCTTCCGTGGTCTCCTATATCACACAAGAGGAACACCACTGAATTACCTACTGACACTTCTCACATCCCGCAGGGTTAATGACTAGATTTTGGAATCGTGTGCCCTAAATAGACAAAGGACAATTATTTTTAGTTTTCTCTTTTTTTAATAAAAATATGTATAATAAAAAATCTAAAATACTAGTTCGATGTTAATTTTTAATAAATGAGTGTATTTTCCTGTCTCTGAAAACAGTATAATCACAAAGGTACAGGATAAGGTACATAAGGCCCATTTTATTGTTAATTCAAAAAATATTTTATAGCTGTACTACGCCATCTTATGATGAAGTTTGGTATGTGTATTTTAAATTTTAGATCAAATACAAAATTTAACTAAAAATGCATAGGTTAAGCAAACATGTTTTTCGGAAATGACACACTCTATATATTTTTTTGATAAAATGACAGAGCTCATTGAGGCGACTCTAAAAATATGTAACTGTAATATATTTGCTTTAAAAATAAGGCAGATAGCTACTTAAAAAAGAATGGTCAAATTTTATAATAATTCAAGCAAGATTACTATCATTTAGTTTCTCAAATAACAATTTCTATAGAGAATATTAAAATTACAAATAAAATGAAAATAAAATTAAATAAAAAATAAAGGAAATATGTAATAATTATAAAATTTAATGATTCCTTTAGTAGTACTTTCTTTATTTATGAGGCAAATATATTACAGCTATACAGAGTGTCCCATAAGTAATTGTACACAGAGCAATGGCAGATTCCTTACGTAAAAATATTATGATTTAATCAAACTTACCTTAGCCCAAAAGTTGATAATAAGAGAGATACAGGGTGTCAAAGTTAATTTTTTTTTTTTTAATAATTTCTTTAAAAAGTTAAATATTTTAATAAAATTTGGTGATTGGGAGTTTTTTGAGAGGAGGGAATCAAATCTGTTCATAGTTTTGCTGTTGTTTGTAGAGGGCGCCACCTACGGTAGTTTGCGTGTCGTTTATACGTCATATGTTATTATCAACTTTTGGACTAAGGTAAGTTTGATTAAATCGTAATATTTTTACGTAAGGAATCTGCCATTGCTCTGTGTACAATTACTTATGAGACACCCTGTATATTTTTTGAAATCGATTCAATGGACTCTGTCAAATTTTCGAAAAATGGACGGTGTATAATTTAAAGAAAACATATATTTTTGATCAACCTGTATACTTTTGCTTAAATTATACATTTGGGCTCATATTTAAAATCTACGAAAAAATTCCGTAAAAACCACTGGAAAATATTTTTAGAATTAACGACAAAAAAGAAAAGAACATTTTATGTGACACCCTGTATGTTGCTGCATTAAGTACTCCTAGTGCGAATAGCATTAATTAATTCACTTGGCTATGAATATTGTACTGTTAATGTTCTTACTAGAATACTCGGTAATAAACGCGGCCATAAATCACACTGAATACACGCAGAGTTGTACGCACGACTATACTGTAGAGGGCGCCTGCTCCTTGTGTACCAAAATCGGAAAAAGTGCCAGGCAATTAAAAATATTTAAAATAGAAATAATTTTTAAAAAAAATTTTTGGTGGTGTATGTAATTCTATTGTATGTCGCTGTGTATTTAGTTTTTCAATTTTCAAATTTTGAAGTTTTGAAAAATGGTAGAAGAAAATCTAAATTATTTTTTCAAAATATCCCACGCAGTGACACAGATTGAACTTTTATCTATATGTCCACCAAATTTTATATTCTTATCTTCTCTAATAATGTCATAGTTTTCCGACTACAAATTCATGTTTTTCACGGTCGCAGACGGAACTCTTAACGGGAATGCAGAAAAAATATGCTCCCACAACAAGAAGGAAGATTCGAGAAGTTGAAAATGTTCCAAAGCAATATCACAAATCAGGGTTCGTATTAAAATAATACGTTGCACCATTATTCAATTATTTTGGTTTAAATTGATTGAAATTCCATTTAACATAATTTTCCCACATTTTTTTCATTTTGTTTAAATATTGCTTCTAATAAGCTTAAAAAAAGAGACTGATCTGAATTAAGGCCATTTACATCTGTATCTGTTATGTTTTAGTCTGTCAATAAAATTAGTCTTTTAGTTCTATTAAGGAACTATGTTGTTCTCTTGCCTTGTCAAAGCTGTTGGTTGGTCTAGTTATAGGTTTCCATCTGAATACAGTATTCTCATTTTTATTGTCGTTCTTTAATATGTCTTGTATATTTATAACTTGGTTATACTGTCAGAAATGAAAAAAGTATATTAAATATAGTTTATAGCTAGAAGGTAAGCAATATTATTAATAATTTATTTAACATTTAATGTTACTTATATATTTCAATATTGTTTATAATTTAGATACAAAACGTTTCGAAGAAAGATGTATTATATTTATATAAATGAACTTGACAGTATCAGTATCAGTCAGTAATCTAACATAAATTTATGATTTGTTATAACGCAAAGTATAAACTATTAACTCTTTTGATTTAAATTAAAATAAACATCGATTTGAGCAAATAAAAAATACTGTTAGGTAAACTATTTTCAAATTTAATTATACAATATGTATATTAAAGTATTAGACATAGTACATTGAAGAATGACTGAAAACTGGCATCGTATCGCGGGCGATGTGCACTGTTGACCGCACGACAGCTAAATGGAAATTGAATTCTCTTCTATCCTGGCGGCGACGACGGCTTGTCTGCTTCTGATTTACATTGTAACGTTGCCATTTAAAAGACCCACTGTCTAATGATTCAGTGCACAATCTTTATATTTATTTTAATTTATATAAATAGACTGATGAATCTAATATATCGAAACAAGTCATTCTTCTTGTAATGGATTACGGCAGCGCTATTATTATATAAACATACACATCAATTACCAGGTAAGAAGGCTGTTTTTCAAATTTTTTGAAAACATTAAAGAAATCTATAATGAATAGTATAGATTCTAAATCAGACAAAGTTTTCAATTTATTTTAATAGAAATGGTATTAATGTGTCCTTGTTTCAAGTAAAATTTCTAATTTGTCTTCAGAAAATAGTAATACGATTATAATAATAATATTAAGAATAATAATGATAATAACCAAGCTGACGGTCTCGCAATCAACACCATGCAAGGAGGACAACGAGGTGCTATGTAGTCAGTTATTAAGCTTCAGCCAAATCGCCTACCGAACAGGAATATCTGATTCGGCAACACGTCGATAAACCCCATCATGATATCTTCTATGAGGATATAGAAACACTCGGTTCATCAACCGGCATCAGCTTTTCTATGGTCAGACGGGCTTAAGTCGGAGGCAGAGAAATTCATTATGGCCTGTAAGGAGGGTGTTATCAACACCCTAGTCTACTGTAGTCGCGTGTGACGTGTAAGAAGTTCCTGATATCAACTGTAGGACCTGCTGTTAGGTGCCGAAATTACTCAGAAACTTACTTTCAGCATGTCGCATACATGAGATTTCGGTCCACATTCACTGACAGAGTGCGGCATTACTGATGCAATATTACCACTTATGGCACTCGTACAAGATAAACCAAACACCATCGCTTCCTTACGTCTCCGGAGATATTGAGTCTGTTGAGAATATCGTATTTATTGGAACCATTTGTTCCCGACTGTCAAGCTAATCCAATCTTAACATAGTTCTCCTCGACCATCAAACCAAGGTGATGTATGTCATCGAATTCTCGACCTCTTCCGAGAAAAATATCACCTTGATGGAAAAGGAAAAGCGGACGAAATATCGCGATCTCAGTTATGAGCTCTACCTAGGCTACTCGGTCAATACTGTCGTCCTAATAATCGATGCACTCGGAGTGCGAATTTCTTCATATAATCTGCATCTCCAATTGATATTGCTCGACCGTGACAAAATATCTATAAAGAGGGCCGCCATGCTGTGAACAATCTAGTTACATTTCAATTTATTATTGGTGACAAGTAGTGATTTCGCGTTGACGCACTTGGTTTCGATTTGTCATATTTGGACGGTTTGTTATGTGATGTGATGTGACTAGATTTATTAATTATTGTACTTTTTTTGTCTGATTTGTTAGTTTTATTAGATCTCTTCTGTGTTTATTAGTTTTTGAGTGGAGTTTTGTGGTTCTTGTTCTTGTTCTCTGTGCGCTTAATTCAAAATACATTGTTTCGTTCCTGATTGCGGAGGCATATAAAAATCGAATTGTTATATTTCTCTTGTTAAATGTAAAATATTTTCCTCTTCAAATAGCATTTAACTAATTTATAATACAACACTATGATAACAACACAAAAAAATTTTAAATAAATATTTTTGTAACAATTTAGATCATTTTTTAAAAACATGTTGTCGGCCACGTGGCTTAACTGGTGCAGTCGGTAGGATAGTGCCCAAAAGTTTTCAAATATGTAAATGTTTGTTCATATCTACGATTAAGGCACTATCTCGTACAAAACGTAAGCCCATTGGGGACCTGTTTTGGTTAATCAACAATCCGTTGGGGATAGTGAGCCACCAGTACATTGAGTACAACTTAACAAGAAGAAATATCAATAAAGTCAATTTTGTAAGTAATATTGATCATTCCGCTTTTTCTTATTTTAGCTTTCCTATTCACAAATCGATAGAAACCACACCTTTAATAATTGCTTTTGAATTTTCATATTAGATTTGAAAATTCGTTTTCTAATTTTACTTTTTATTTCCGATGATTTTAAAAGTACTGCCTGAACTGAGTAGGGCACGAAATTAAAATCCAACATAACTATTGCTTACTAACAACTTAAAATAAGTTAAAAAAAAACTTTAAAAACCAAAGCCCCGTAAACAAAATATTCAGTCTATGGCTAGAGCATGCCTGTCACCGTCCCTCAGTTTATGTAACCGTGAATACAGAGTTTACAATAAAACGACGATAATAAAAGTGATAAAAAATTAACATTTAATTAATGAACATCATCGACACTTAGTTGAGCAATTTGCTGATATCCTAACAGAAATACAAATAGCAATACGATCCTCTGCACTACCCATCAGAATGGCACTACCACAAATTTCTGTCTGGAACTACCTGGATTTAATACCATCATTTGATGGAGAACCAACAAAATTATTAACTTTTTCAACGCATGTGAAAATGTCTTACCACTCATGACACCAGATAATAACGCTATAAGGATAAGATTCACGAATATAAGAAACTATATCGTGGGGAAGGCAGCCACACTTTTAGCGGCCAGAAACTTTGACACGTTTCCAGAATTAAAATACCTACTTATTAGGTTATTTGGGGACCAAAGAAACGAGGAATCACTCCTATCTGATCTCAATACATTGAGACAACACCAAAATGACACTGCATTACAATTTGTAGATAGATGCATAGCCATCAGATGTCTGTACTTCTGAAGTTATCTTGTAAAAACGTGACAGAAGAGGTTAGGTAAATGAAAATTGATTTCTATAACAATTTCACAGTAAGAGCTTTCTTAACTGGAGTTAATCCTCAGCTAAGTTATCTTTACGCTGTAGAAAACCTACACACATCGAGGAAGCCATCCAGAGCGTCATCGAAGAAGAAAATATGAACTATCGCCGTTCAAAAATAAATAACGTCCCTCAAATAGTGAACAACAGTTTAGCAAGCCAAATATGCATCAAGTAAAAATAAATACACCACAAACTAGAACTACACCAAATAATTCGCACCAACCATTTATGCAACGACCAAATACACAAAGGCCAATGTACCAACAACCGCCTTGGACACCTAGACCACCTCAGCCAAGATATCCATACTTTCAAAACCAACCAGACTCTAGTCAGCCTAGGAGCCAACAAAATGTGTTTGTACCAAAAAATAAACCAATAACAAACACACCCACACCTATGGACGTAGATTCTAGAAGAACCTGCCTCACAAATAATATCCAACAGTCTTCGAAAAATATACCACAAAGACCCCAACAAAATTGGAGGCAGAACAACTTCACGTACAGCATTTAGAAGAGCTTTTACCATCGGTGGTACCTAATTACTATGATAACAATGACTCCGAATATTCAGAAAGCGAGGAATATTATGAATACGAGTAATATCCACCTTATGAAACTTATGAAGTGGAAAATATAAATTTTTCGACAGAAGCCTCGGAAACTATAGACAGGCGGGACTAATAGAAGTTTATAAGTCAACAAACAACCTTTTACCATATATAAAAACACCAGAAATTAATGCACGATTTATGATAGACACCAGATCAACAAAAGTATTTATAAACGAATAAATTGCCCGTAAACATTTCCAAAATCATATTCAAGAGGACCCATTCTGTATAACGACACCACATGACACAACAACTCATTATTACAGTTTCCAGTTTCAACCATATTTAAAAAACTGGATTTAACACATAAACATTTTATATTTAACTGTAACCCAAATTAGGAAGGACTTATAGGAACGGACCTAAACAAGGATTTTTTAGTCACCCCGTACACAAAAATTGCTTTATATATATGTGGAAGTTTTTTGAATCTAACTAAACACGAAATCAAAACCCAAATCAAAAAACATCAGCCCAGCTTACATAACGAGAAATTTGAAGAAATCAATACCACCAAGATTAGAATCAATCATATCCATTCCAGTGCATACCGCTTTGCAACAAGAACTTTTAGAATATAAAAAACTTCAAAACAATTTAGAAGTACCTGCATTACTGGTTACAATAAAAAATAATCAAGCTTTTACAACGGTTATCACCAATACAGAGGATACAAAACTATTAAGAATTACTAAGCCATTTAACATTTTAGAAATTATACTGTCTGAAGAATTACACCAGACGGAAATCGATTGTATGGATATCAATCATGAAACGATAGATCAAATCCGAAAGCAAAATTTAAAAAGAAAATGCGATTAAACCATTTATAAAAGAATACTCTTCTTTGTTTAAATGGTTGCTGTCAGAAACTTATGTTTTGAATATAGAGATATTTTTTACAGCGAGTATCTGCCACTTACATTTAACAACCAGATTAAGCACCACATTCGACTGAAAAATGAGACACCTGTATTTACCAAATCCTACAGATATCCATAAATAAGAGGTTTAGAAACAAATCAACTCTATGCTACAACAAAATATAATAAGACCATCCATCTCAACTTGGTCCAGTCCCGTCTGGGTCGTACCAAAATAATTAGATAATTCAGGAAAAGAAAGTGGAGAGTAGTAATAGACTACAAAAAAGCTGAATGAACATACAATAGATGACAAATGCCCACTTCCGAATATAACGGACATTTTGGACAAGTTGGGTAGAGCCCAATATTTTACGACACTAGACCTCACCTCTGGCTTCCACCAGGTACAAATGAACCCAGATGACACTGAAAAAACTGCGTTTTCTACAGAACATGGCCATTACGAACGCATTTTGGATTAAAAGGAGCACCTCAACGTTCCAGAAGTTAATGGACAATGTTTTAAAAAGAATACAAAATGAGGTTTGCTCACTTTACCTTGACGACATAATAATATATTCAGCTAGTCTACAAGAACATATCGAATATCTAAGAAAAGTTTTCCAACGTTTGCGAGAAACACAATTTAAAGTACAAACTGATAAATGCGATTTTCTGAAAAATGAAGTAGCGTACCTAGAATATATTATAACACCAAAAGGAGTCATGACAAATACTGATAAAATCAAAGCGGTACAAAACTTTCAAATACCCAAGACACCAAAGGAAATAAAAGGATCCTAGAACTCGTAGGCTATTACCACCGATTTATTCCGAATATAGCATAAGTCGTAAAGCCAATATCAATATTAAAAAAGAACGCTAAGGTAATACAGATACCAGAATTTATTTAAGCCTTCGAAACTTGCAAGGAACTTTTAACTGAAGCACCAATATTGCAATACCCGGATTTTACAAAGCCCTTCATTGTCACAACGCAAACATCAAATGAAGCCCTGGACGCGGTGTTCTCATAGGGACCAATTCGGTAGGATCACCCCATAGCATATACCTGAAGAGCACTTAACGAAGCAGAATGCAAATATTCCACCACGGAAAGAGAATTGTTATCCGTTATTTGGTCAGTAACCAAGATTTTCAGACCTTTTTTATATGGCCATAAGTTTACAATCTATACAGATCATCGCCCACTAAAATGGCTATTCAATCTGAAATAATCAGCTAATATGAAATTAACAAGATGGAAATTTAAACTTGAGGAATTCGATTACCAAATAAAATATAAAAAGGGAAAATTAAATATCAATGCAGATGTATTTTGAGAATCCAAATTCATCCATTGGACTCACAATCTTTAATCGTAAACGTCGACCTAGAATTAGAGGCCCTTCTAGTCGAATTCAAAGAATTAACTAAAGGACAACGAGAATTAAATACGCCCACGGCAGATCAAGTCCAGCAAAATTTAAACCTACACGATAGACGGATAACACCAATGTCAACAGCCCATTCAATAAATGACGAGGTTCCTACTGTTAGCATATCCGTATTAGACGAAGCTGTAAATACAAGACGAATGCAAATTCATATAAAAACAGTTGATCTAAATCCTGCTGAACCTAAGGTAATAAGACGAGGACAAAAAACAATCAGCGAGGCCGAAGTTCAAAGAGAATCAATAGAAGCAGATTTATTCGGGTTACTAAGTGATCCAAAATACTATACATTTACCGAACAGAAAGACACATATAAAAAACTATGCAAGACCTATATCTGAAAATTTCCGAAAAACGGTTCTACACGAATCAGGTGTAAAAAGAAATAAATTGATGTACTAGGAAAGGAAGAACAACTACAATTAATTCTGTACTATCACGAAGGAAAAACGAACCACCGTGGGATCAAGGAAACTAAAGGCCACCTCAAATTAAAATATTATATGCAACAAGATATTGAAGAATTTATAAAGAAATGCGAAATTTGTAAATGAGGTAAATACGAAAGAATACCAGAAAATATTCCAATGATGTTAACAGAAACTCCAACAAAAACCATTTCAAATATTACATATGGACACATTTATCATGGAGCAAAAAAATATTCCTGACTATTATCGACGCTTTTAGTAAATTGGCCCAAGCATTGGAAATATCCGCAAAAACAGTAATCCATATCTCCGATATGGAACACTTGAAAAAAAATAATAACAGACAATGGCAAGGAATTCAATAATGACGTAGTGAAAGAACCCTTAAAATTACATAAAATCGAAGTTCATTTTTCGACTGCCAGAAATCCTCTGAGTAACGGTCTTATTGAGAGACTCCACTCAACAATACTTGAACATATTCGATTTTAAAGAATATTAACAAGGACCCTATTTCAAGTCAAATGAAATATGCACTTTTAGCATACAATAATTCTATACACTCCACCACAGGTTTTAATCCTTTTGAACTAATCATAGGACATGCGGAAAGCCGAAACCCTTTCAAAATTTAATATAATCAGAACATTTATAGTAACTACTTAAATGAACATAAAAAAAAATTAAACGAGTCTACGAATCGGTGAGCCAAAAAATCACAAAGTACTAAAGAAACCGTACATCAAAAAAAGGAACCAAAACGTTAAGAACCCACAAATCACATTTATAGAAGGACAAACCGTATATCTCAAAAGTGGCCTAGCAACCAGACACAAAACCAAAAATCGTTATGAACACCTGAAACAACTAATTAAAAACCAACTAACTCAAAAAGAAATACTGGCATCCCAAGTAACATTAACTACGCAAGCAATAGGAAAATTCGAGTCATTCATAACAAACTTGACTACAGATCAACTCGTACTACAATCGAGAATTTTACAAATCATGCAAGCACTCAAAGGCCAAAAAATTGAAATGTACCATACGATTCAGTTTAACAATATCTATACCCAAATAAATATAATGGCACATAGTATTCTACAAATATTGGAAACTCTAGAAGAAGCAGTCACATTCGCAAAAATTAATGTTATGCATATGCATCCTTCAATTATCGAACCAGAAGATCTGTTGGACAGCCTTTCACAAATAAGTAAATTCGCTAACTTATCATTCCCTACTACCAAGAACCAAATTTTAAACTTCGAACTTCTAACCAAAATTAAAGCCTACTGGAAAAAACTACACTCAATTCTATATTGGAAATACCTCTCATCGATACTATTCAATATAATATCTATCATTTATATTCATGTTTAATAACACATGAAAACAATATCTTCCAACTAATTATTCCTAACCAAAAATACCTTATTTTATCCGATCAATATTATAGTTCATCAAACGAATTATGTAAATTTATAGATAAGAGTTATTATTGCAATACTCTAAATTTAATAAATTTGGAAACTAATCAGCCATGCGAACTATAACTTTTATTAGCTAAAAGACCATATTCTAATTGCGAAGTTAACCTAATTAAATTAAAGAGTCAGAAAATACAAACTTTAGAATTTAACCAATTGTTATTTGTAAATCCTTCAGATAAACAAATTGGCTTTGATTGTAAGGATATATCAGAAAAAAGAATATAAACACTAGGTCTTATATTGTAACCAACACAAAAAATTGTCTAATTCAAATATTAATTCAGAAATTTACATATATACAGGCAGACATACTAAATCTAGTAAACAATTATATTCCCGAGTTAGATTATAAAGTAAATGTTTCCTATAGTTTTGAAATAAAGAATATGAGTTTGCTACAAATCAATTTAGACGACATAAACGATATTAAATACAAAATATAAATTTAGAAGATAATATTTCTCACTGGTATAAACCAAATATTTGGACAATTATCTTATATGTTACTCTAATCTGTTGTAGTATTTATATAATCAAGAAAATACGGAATCGCCTCCAAGCATCCAGAACCAAGGAAGACACTTCCCGGACTTCAACCCTCTCTTAAAGTCTAAAGGTGGAAGAGTTAAATTGACCACTTGCAGATAAGAGGAGATAATAAAGACAAGTCAGCATTATATCCCACTCGCCTCCACAGATTTCCAACGCAAATAATTCACTTCGTGTCACAGCTTCATTCAATTCAGACGTATATTATATTATTATATTTTAATCATTTTGTAAAACTTATAAAATGTTTTCAATAAATATTTTTGTAACAATTTAAATCATTTTTTAAAAACACGTTAAGGCGGCCACACGGCATAACTCACATAAACAATACAGACACATTCGATATTTTCTTTCACCCATATTAAACCTTCTACTTATAACGTTTTCCAAACTTAAATAACCAATATCTCAAAAAAAAAGTTCCAATGGCATTGTGCTGCTGTTTCATAAGTGATTGTATCGGTATTATGATATAATAGTTTTAACATTTCGAGAGTGCATACATACAGAAAATGAAAATAATCTCAAAAATCGGTTGATGCTTTACATATGAAGATAATTTTTTAAAAGTTGATTTGCGGATTTTCCTTTTATCCCTTTGTTGTCTGTTCATTTTAGTACAATGTACTTTTTACAGGGTTCCACAGTGGTGATTGTTTCCGAAATTAGCACCAGTTATTACTTTTTGTTTTGTACAAGCTCAGATATATATATATATATATATATATATATATATATATATATATATATATATATATATATATATATATATATATATATATATATATATATATATATATATATATATATATATACAGGGTTATTCACGGAAAGCGGGTATTAGACGTTTCTCGAGATCTGTTGAGTTTAAAAATCTGAAAATTCGTATAAAGAGGTTTTTGTGTATGGCGAATTTAACGAAAATATTTTCAACTTTGTGTCACTTCCGCTTATACCGGAAATATCACCAAACTTTGTTATTTTAAATGGAACACCCTGTATATTATTGCATATTTGGATTCCTCATAAAAATTTAGCATGGGTTTGTGTACCATAATGCACCCTTAAACCTACTATTTTCCGAGATAATTAATATTTTTGAAAAATTTTGACGGTTTCTATCCTTCGGAAAAAAAATCGATATCTTCTATCATGTTGCAGATTAGGAAATTTTCTTTTCAAACTCATACAAGTTCCCTACGGTCTAACTAAAAGTGTCCTTATGTTTTCACAATTTTATACAGGGTTTTTTATTTTCACAGTTGAACATTATTTTAGTTCAAACGTAAAAAAAGTAATTTTTTTTTAAATGGAACCCCCTGTATATTTTTACAGAATCTAATAGATCATTGAATTCTGCATCGACTGGTATTACCATTCCCTATACCTACCTCTCTTGGTTTTCGCACCATAGACGAATATTTGTAAAATGTACATACAAAGCACTGTGTTAAAAAGCAACACAGGTTATAACTTGCTTCCTTTCTTATCATAAAGGAGTATAATCATGTGGATAGTTGATAATTATTAGTTATCAAGAAAACAAAATCAATAAACATCAAAAACAAAAGATCAGTTTATTATTTGATTTATAAAAAATACTTTGCAACAAAAAAAGTTACAAAATTAACATTGAATAAATATTTAATGCAGCAACTGTTCAAAATGCCTTCCATTTTGCTCCAAACAAGCCAATATTTTGCGATTTACGTCACTTTACGTGGCTCGGCGAATTTCGTGGGAATCTAATTGCTGAAATGCAGCCCGTACTCTATTCTTTAGATCTTCTTTGGAAGTAGCCGGGGTGGCATAAACAATATTTTTGATTGTACCCCAAAGATAAAAGTCTAAAGGGGTCAAATCAGGGGACCTTGCTAGCCATCTGCAAAGTCCTCGGTATCCAAACCACCTATCTTCGAACAATGCTACTAATTCGTCATACACTTCCCGTGTATTATGTGGGCCGCAACCATCCAATTGATAACACATAGAATTATAAATATTTAGGGGCAAACTATCAATAAACGCTTCAACTACTGTTCTCAAGATTTCCATGTATTTGTTACTATTTAAATTTTCCTCGTAGATATGATACTTAAAAGTGTTATCTACTAATAAGCAGAAAACGTTAAAACTAAATTTGGTCTGGAAATTCGATCCCGTACCACATGAGGATTTTATTGTGCCCAGTTGTGCAAATTTCGTCTGTTAAAAATTCCTTCTTTGGAAAATTTAGCCTCATCAGTCCAAATAATCCTTTTAAAGAAATCAGGATTTTCTTGAAGACGTACGATCATCTGTTCACATAAATCAGTTCTTTTTCAAAAATCTTCGGGTTTCCATGATTGTACTTTTTGGAAAGTTATGCATCTTATGTTACTTTAGAATTCGTTGAATAGACGAATATGAAATTCCTAAATCCCAACTAGCACCAGGAATAGATCCATGCGGATTTGCATAAAAGTAAACCAGAACATTAAACTCATTTACTTCGTTATCTGTAACTGGCTACGGTATTGTCTTTACGGCATTAACTTTGCCAAATTTTAAAAAATTTAACCTGATTCTTCGGAATTTATTGTTTGTCATTGGTGGTAATTGTCGGTATTTCTCGTTGGATTCTCTGCACGTTCTACTAATTATTTCCTTATTATTTCCATAAATAGACAACAAATCTAATATTACAGCATTTGTATAAACGTTTGCCATTATTTTCCACTAATAATTCGTGTAGGTGACGCTACGCACACAACAGTAACATGGTGTTGACATTGCTAAAAAACAAAACATTTTACATTAGCAGCCTACTAGATGACATTCTGAAACAGTGCTGATGTTGTACGTACGTTTTACAAATATTTGTCTGTGGTGAGAAAACCAAGAGAGATAGGTATAGGGAATGGTAATATCAGTCGATGCAGAAATCAATAATCTATTAGATTCTGTAAAAATATACAGGGGGTTCCATTTAAAAAAATGACTTTTTGACGTTTGAACTAAAAAAATGTTCGACTGTGAAAATAAAACACCCTGTATAAAATTGTGAAAACGCAAGGACACTTTTAGTTAGACCGTAAGGAACTTATATGAGTTTGAAGAGAAAATTTCTTAATCTGCAACATAATAGAAGATATCGATTTTTTTCCGTAGGATAGAAACCGTCAAAATTTTTCAAAAATATTAATTATCTCAGAAAATAGTGGGTTTAAGGGTGCATTATGGTACACAAACCCAAGCTAAATTTCTATGGGGAATCCAAATATGCAATAATATACAGGGTGTTCCATTTAGAATAACAAAGTTTGGTGATATTTCCGGTATAAGCGGAAGTGACACAAAGTTGAAAATATTTTCTGTAAATTCGCCATACCCAAAAACCTCTTTTATACGAATTTTCAGATTTTTAAACTCGACAGATCCCGAGAAACGTCTAATACCCGCTTTCCGTGAATAACCCTGTATATATATATATATATATATATATATATATATATATATATATATATATATATATATATATATATATATATATATATATATATATATATATATATATATATATATATATATATATATATATATATATATATATATATATAATATATATAAATTCGTTTTCCGGGTATACTCCCGCGTAGGTGATAGGCCCCGAGAGGGCCGGGAGTATACCCGGAAAACGAATTTAACATTCACCACCCGCGAAAACCTGAAAAACAACATATATATATATATATATATATATATATATATATATATATATATATATATATATATATATATATATATATATATATATATATATATATATATAAACTGGTGCTGATTCGGAAATAATCATCAGTGTGGAACCCTGTAAAAAGTACATTGTACTAAAATGAACAGACAACAAAGGCTTGTTTTAAATATGACGACAAAACTAGTGGGTAATAATGTTTTAATCTTTGGAAATGAATAATCTTATGGTTAAACCATATATTTAGGGCAAACTATGTTGAGCTAGTAGGTAAACTATTATACTACTACTTTGTTCTGGCAAACAAACTATTCTTCTTATAAACACTCAAAACGTTTATTATTCGTTCTCCTCCCTTATCGGTACATATAATAATGCTAATATGTGTTCTGATATACATTTATTTCTACTGTATACCTACATAACAGCTTGATAAAACTCATTTTTGACATTTTTAATGTATGATAATTATATTTCAACTGTTAACTGTTTCCAATATAATTCTGGCGAATCTAGACACAACATGTTTTCGGATATTGACTAATAGAAAACCATTTATGATTTTTGTGTTTGTCGAATTACTGCTCATCAGAAATAAACTTTAAATACATACTTTTAAATGAAATACATAAATATAATACATCCTCCTTTATACATGAAAGAAATTATGCAGTAATAAAAAGTTTTCAGTTCATTTTATAAAGATAAATTGCCAAAGCAAAATCATCGGGTTATTTTAAAACATAATGTTTAAAATTTCCTTTATTTTCGAATATAGAAGAACACATTCTATTTTAAAATGTGTTGTTTCGTAAATTTTCCGACTATAATATCTTTTTTACTTTATTTGAAAATAAATAATTTTTGAACATGTACCTATTACTAAAGTAAAACAATAGCGGTTAGAAACTTAAACCTGCTCATAACAGAATAAAGAAAATTTTATTTTTTGTATCCATGTTTTTGGTAACTATAGAGTAAATTAGATACACGTGTACTGTGTAGAACAAATACTAACTGTTGGTGTAGATATTAGTGGTATACGTGAAACTACCGTTCACGTCGCACAGTGGGGCTCTTCTTAAGGCTGCGTTTACACCAGGTATCTAATTTAAATCTATAAATCGCTGTTAAAATTTTGTGTTAGTAATAACGAAAAACAAAAAACTAATAATTTATCCTAAATACTATATAGATATAATATATAAAGTTAGAGGCAATACTGATCCGTATTTTTTTTATTAATGGGAAATAGGATTTAATTTCATAAAAATGACACCAAATAAAAATATTCGTATTTTTTATTAATAAAAAAATACGCATAAGCATTACCTGTAATTTTATATATTATATTCGTATGGTATTTAAAATGAATTGTTTGTTTTCATTTTTCGTTAACATCGATAGAGAAATTTTAACAGCGATTTAAAGTTTTATGTTGTCAACCCTGATGACGAGGGAGTGCTTACACCTTCTTAAAAAACTTAGCATGCATTAAAAATACAGTGTTAAATTTCCTCTTTTTACCCCATTTCTTTATGATACCGATAATTAACATTACCCCCACTGAGAGAAAAATAGTAAAACATTAGTTTATATTTTTTCCACACGTTCTGTCAAATTGTTACATTGTTACTAATATATACATATACTGAGCTCTCTGTCATACTCTTTGTGAATGTTTTGGGTGCATAATTTCTTTCTGTATAATAACATATTTTATCCCTTCCCATCACCAGTGCTGTGTCTCCAATTCCTTACCTTATTTACTTGTAATGTCTGATAATTTGCATTTGCATTCGTGTTGGTGTTGGTATTGTTTATTATACTATTAAATGCTTCTATCGTTCTTCCATTTAATAACTCAGATAACGTTGGCAACGTCGGGTTAGGTGCTTGAGTTGTACTACTGGCTAGAGTAGTACTTGATGCAGCAGTTGCCGCTGATGACGACAACGTACTAAGTTGTGTGGTAGTGGTAGTATCTGCATTTGTAACCTGATTTACAGCGGTACTTGGTACAGTACTGGGTGCCGTGGTACTATCTATAGTTGAGCTAATACTACTTCCTGCACCTGCACTACTTTCTGTACTTTGTGCGATATTATTACTAGTGCTACTTATTGTATTAGTTGTAGGTGTGACAGTACTTTGTGTGGTACTACTGACACTACCTACAGTACTGAAAGAGATACTTTGTGGGGTGACAGTAGTAATTATGTTTGTAGTAGTACTTTCAATGGTGCTGCTACTTGCTTCTGGAACATTACTGGTACTGCTAACAGTATCTAGAGATAATGCATTTGCTTCAAATGTTGATATCGTATTTTGGTCAACCTATAAAAATGTTTATAAAAATACGTTTGATACACGATTCTTAAAAAGTCTTAGTTCCCCGCTGTTGATGGTACTTCGAGCAGTTGATGTTAAGGATGTTTTTGTTAAAATAGAGAAATGGTAAAACAACAGGTCATTAGTTAGCAAAAATTTAGATACTAACTAAGAAGTGCTCAAAATATATATTACAAAATAAGACAGAGTTTGTTGCTGAGGAAATACTACTGCTACTGTGAAATCTAATAGAGCAACCTATTTATACTGAGCAAATTACACTTTCTACAATCTTTAAAGAGCACCTTTTTTAAAGTTTAATACAAGAGACTTACAGTTCTACAAATCTAGCTTTGTCTGTGAGAATCAAAAATGGAGACCGAATGGGAAGAAAGCAACTATAAGGCAACAAAATGTTTGTTGCCTTATAGTTGCTGTTTGCAGCGTCACTTTTTTTCCTACTTCAGTATTCTGTACGCATTTCCAGTTCTCACTTGCGCTAAATCTATAGAGCTCTACATATAAATTAAAAATTTCTTGCTTTAAATTTCATTAAAGACTTGCTTTTGGTAATTTAAATATGACATAAGAAAATTATGAGAAAAGTTGCATTTATATTTTGATACAATTCTTCGTTCTATTTTCTATTAATTGATACTCTCTTTAAAGTTTAATGCAGTATTTACATAATACGGGAGGTAAAATTTGACAAAAATGTGTATATTACATTATATTACAATAATCTCCAGTGTTACTGTATTTTTGGTTAAACAACCATTTCTGTATTTTGTGCCACTTGAGTTCCGATAAATAAATAGGTACCAATAGTGTATGCTCAATATTAGCGTGCATGTTCCACCACCATATATTAATACGAACCTACATATGTACATTAAAAATTATTCACAACATAGTAAAAATATATGTGCAAGTGTAAAAGCAATAGGTGCAAACAAAATTTTAAAAAACTTTGAACTCAAGTGACGTAAAAAATGATGAAGCCGAAAAAAGCTCCTCAACCAAAAAGTTATTGACAATGAATACCGTTTGGACATTTTTGTTATCCTCTGAACTTCCAGGGTCGTTTGTTACTTGGTTACTGGTTATTTCTGGCAAAGGTGGAGGGTTTTGACGGATATCGAATCCTCTTACCCTTATTATTTGTTCCATTGGAACAAGGGTACCATTTGGAAACTTTCTAACTACTGTGTTGTTAGGTAGAGCCCAACTATCACAAACGGAGTATCTTTATTTGGTATGGTAGGAGGTCTCTTACGCAAAATAGTATTGTTATTTAGTACAGCGAAAATAAAATAGTCAGGAGTGGTTGATGTAGAAGGAGTGGAAACGTCGAGACTGTTCTGGACAGGCTCATCAACGATATTTAACAATCTTCCTGAACGGTTAGATAATGAAATATTATTTGATGAAGAATTAGTAGTAGTTTGATTAGAAGTATCAGTCATTACTGAGGCAGTACTTGATACACTGATATTGGAAACAGTAGAATTCGAGGAACTAGTGTTACTAGTTTGGACCAAACTACTTCCATTAGTACTATTTTGAACCGCATCACCCTCACTAGAACCAGTTTGATCGCCATTACTGGAAACTATACTCGCTTGTATATTACTAGTTACAGATATGCCACCTTCAGTGGTAGTACCCTGAGTAGAGCTACCCTGAATATTATCTTGTATATTACCGCCTTGAATAGTTCTATCTTCAATAATACTACCTTGAGTGTCACTAACCTGGGTAGTTAAATCTTGACTGGTAATGCCCAGAGTAGTACTGTGTTGGGCGATAGAACTTGCAGTAGTAGGAACTTGAGTAGTAATACCTTCAACAGTATTACTACTTTGAACAGTATTATTTAAAGGGTTCATTTGAATAACGCTACCACTTGAGAGGGTACTACTTTGCACAGTAACAGTTTCCAGCATTTGTGCAGTATTAGCTTCAGCCGAGTTACCCTCATTAATTTCACTGGTATTCTCAGCGGTATTTGTAGACACGGGAGTGGTTGAGGTGCCCAAAGTCATGCCAGATTCAGTTGTAGTACTTTCGGTAGTAGCTGTCTCGAAGTTAGATCTACCAGCAATAGTAATTGTAGTGAAAAAGTTATCATCTGGAGTTATTGAATTAGAAAGATCGTTAGCGGAAAATATAGAAACACTTCCTGGACTTACTTCAAAGTTTTGTAAAGTTGGTACTGTGGAGAGATAAGTGAATAGTGTATCAGTGTCGGTGGTACCAGTTAAACCGGCCTCAGTGGTCGTCGGAAATATGTTAGTGGATTCTACCAAAGAGCTGGTAGTGCTGGAATCTAGGGATAATGGCAGAGCACCAAACCCAGTATTATCTTGACCAGCAACTCGATCCGTTTGAGATGTGACAGCTTCGCTGCTCTGTATATTTGTTGTAGAACCATCTGAACTTGTTTGTGTATCGACTGAAGGCAGTGTGGTTTGTATAGTAGCTTCAGTTTGAAAATTGACAGTGGAAGCTACCGTATCAATAGAAGTTTGTGTAATAGATGCGGTTGTGTCTGTAGATGTAGTAGGATCCGGTAATTGTGTGGTTTGTGTTGTAAGAATATTAGACGGGGTTATTTCTGTTTGTACTTCAGTTGTTCTATTTAAATCTGCAATTCTATCTTCAACTATCAAAGTACTTAATCGCAATGTACTGTCACTATTTTCTGTTAAGGAAGTATTATCACTGACTGCAGAAGTAAATAATTGAGTTGATGTATCTGTTACCGCTGTACTAGGAAATTCGGTAGACGTGACCATAGAAATAGTAGGAAATGCAGTGATAGTAGTAGCAGAAATAGAAGGTGTTGTAGATGCTGTAAGAGATGCAGAACTGGTAGAAGATGGGAGAGTGGTAAGAACGGTAGATTCTGGTATAATTGTGGGAGCAGACGTAGGTGAAATTTCAGTAGAAGTGATTGTAAGTGATCTGGAACCCACATTATTATTTATACTAGTACCAAAGTTAGTCATTTTTGGTGTTACGACAACCAGATTTTGTGGAAGTTCTGTACTAGAAACTAACCCGTTAAGAAGAACCAATAACTTGCCGATAGTACGTTTTTGTAACACTTGCTCTGGAGACATTTCATCCAGTACACTTAAAGGATTTACAGAAGTGCTAAT
Source organism: Rhamnusium bicolor (assembly GCA_029963845.1). Lineage (NCBI taxonomy): Eukaryota > Metazoa > Arthropoda > Insecta > Coleoptera > Cerambycidae > Rhamnusium > Rhamnusium bicolor. Next base: position 2,074,046 of record JANEYF010004054.1, on the reverse strand, counting down.
TTGTGCAGGGAGTGTAGTTCTACTAGTGGAAGACTTAGTCACTCTAGATACAGGTGTGGTTGGAGGGGAACTAATAGTATTAAAATCTTTACCTACTTGATTTGAATTTGTATCGTCAGTGGCTTGTATGGCGGACAGAGAACTGAGGATTCTCTCTATAATTGTCGTTGGTTTTTCAGTGGTAAAGGTGACTGTGCCAATGGGATAGGTATGTGAGGTCTCGTCTAGTTTCGTTTTCGTCTTGTCAAGTTTGGTCGATTTTTTTTGTAGCTAATTTTAAAATGGCCGAACTAGATTCAGTAGTGCTCGCTGTTGAGATTTGTTTAAGAGAATCTGGTGGTGAAGTCGTGGAAATTGCCGTTATAGAGTTAATTATCCTTTCTATTATTGAAACTGGTTTTTCTGTGGTGCCATCCTTTACCTTTAGAAAAGAAACTAGTTATTTTTTTTGTAAAATGATAGTATAGGTGTAGTTACCAAAGTGACAGGACGGTTTAGGTCATTTTCAGTCGAGGAAATGAATTCTTCATTGATAAGGTTCGCAGATGGAACGGTGTTTACGGGGTCATCGAACGAAATAACCTCAAGTCCTAAGTCTACGTCCTTCGTTCCTGCTTCTGAATATACCTGCAAAGTTTTTCGTACATCTTATATTTTTTTCTGCAGTGGAATAGTTTATAATGTACACTAACAACATAACAAAAGAAAATTTTCCATGAAAATATTTGGCTAATCAATAATGGTAAAAATGGATAACAGATATTTTTCAAATCTTTGGCCATAATTATATTTACAAAATTTTTATGCAATGGACTTCAAAATAAAAATAGTAATAATATTTAATATACATGTATATTTATTTATGTGTGTAAAGTGTGCGGCTTTAGGATATTACAAGGTTATTTTAAAATTTATATCACTGTTGTCTCAAAAGATATGAGATCAGAGTCAAGGGAATTAGTTTTTGTTATTTTCTAAAAAGCCTTATTTTTCAAAAATGTATCATAAAAATTAAGTGACAGTTTTAATCATCTCCATGATGCTAACTTGGTTGGTGAAAAGCGCGACGAGTGTAATATATGGATTTTTGAGGAAAGTCATGTTAATGTTAGCAGTTTATCTAAAATATCCAGAAGTTGGCCTCGTTTAAAAAGCAGCAATAGCACGATGACAACTTCCAATTTTTTTTCAGAGTAAATTGTTTGATTCTTTAACGACAACAAACGGTCATAACTTAAACGAAAAAATTGTATCTCTCACATCTATGAGGATTTAATAAAAACTATAAATGAGTAGCTTTAAGTAAAAATATGCAGTATTGGTAAAAGTTTAATTAGAGTGCCTGCTTTGTGTGTGCATAAAGGATAAAAATAACAAAGTCATGTATGCGACAGAAAAAGACTGTGTATCACTGTTGCCTTTTTCTGCGTTATTGTGTTTACGAAGTAACGAGGATACTTCTCCGTCCCATCGTATCCCTTCCACATGTTATCCGGTACGCCTCCAGGCCTCAGTCATCACATCCCTTCCACATCTGATCCCTTACCTTTCTACACTAACTTTATTGTAGATAGAACAAACAACAGTGTTGCCAGATGCCTGGTAATTACCAAAATCTAAAATTTGGAATTTAAACTGGCAGTTGTTAATGGAGCCTCTAATAATGGCATAATCTACAATAATTTTTTGGGAACGTCACTCTTTTTATAAATTTATTTACACATTGAGAAATAACTAAAATCGCTTTATGTAACGTGCATAATATACAATGAATACCATTCCATTTTCCTGACTGCGATGAACATTTGGCGACATCTAGTTAGCGCGACATACGAGCATGCAGCTACGCTCATTTATTTTATAATTATAAAATAAATGCTACACTGCACAAAAAATGAGAGCTCTACCCCTCTTTCTGCAATGAGTGCAGACTGCACGCAGTGCTACATGTGGACGCATTTTTTCAAAGGTTAACGTAATTTAATCAAAACCAAAAAGATCAAACCTATAACCAAAAATCAATTAATGACGAACATAGTAAATGGTATTTTATTAAGTTCAAAGTGCGTGTAAGAGTCAAAAAATTCCATAATAGTATATAAAAATATAAACAAAGATGATAATATAATTTCTGAAGTCGAACTTGACAGCCAATTGTTATTATTTTTGAAAATTTTCTATTCAATATACTTTCTTGTAACTGTTTTGTTTATTTATTTTTTTTATAATAAAGTTTTTGAATATTGGCGTATTATTTGAAGTATCTGGTAATTTTTCCTAAAATCTGGTAATTTCATTGTTACTTTCTGATAATCATACTTTCACAATCTGGCAACACTACAATAAACAATTTTGTGATCAAGAGGTGAACTACTCTCAGGTTAATGTTGTCTTATTTCTTTTATTATTGCGTCAGCCATTATCGTAGTAAGTTAATCTGGCATTCCCCTTAATTTAAAAATGTATGTTTATACAACTGAAGAAAAAGTGCAAATGATTCATTTTTACATTTGAACCATCCTGCCTCGACGCGACGGGTCAAACTGTATTAAACATCATTCATAAGTTTGAGTCTGTGGGATGTGCGACAAATTGCAGAAAATGTAGTCATTTAAATGACGAAGATGAGCCTACAGTTCAGTTAAGACAAGATCGGGAAAGACGGGAAACTAATGTAGTTTCGCCGAGGTAAATGCACCTTGTTCGAGTAGACAAATCTCGCAAGAAGTTGGTGTACAAGAGTGAACAGTGCGGAATATTCTGAAAAGAAATAATTACCACTGCTACAAAATTATGACTACACAAGAAATTTTCCTGAAGACCGTACGAAACGAATGGATTTTTGTGAAACCATGATGGAAAATGCTAATGAAAACGAAAATTTATTCACTGATGAAACATCTTCTTATATACATGGCCGGCATAATCCTTCTGTAGTTCGATATTGGTCCAAGGAAAATAAACATTTGAGTGCGCCATTACGTACTCAATATCCACAAAAATTAATGTTTGGGCCAGCATTTTAGGTGCTCATATCATTGGTCATATTTTCATTGACGGTAACAACTGCTGACAACTATTTAGACATTTTGCAGAATCAGATTATTCCGGCTGCAAGAAGGGTGCAAGAGTTTTTAGACAACACTTTTCCCGATCGTCTTATAAGTGGAAGAGGCACAATAAAATGGCCACCAAGATCCCCCGACTTGGCGCCTAACGATTTTTTTTGTGAGAATTGCAACCTCACAAATTTATAAATATAAACACGGGCGAGCGCGTGACTTGCAAGAGTTACGTGCCAAATTTGTTGCCACCCTACAAAGTGTGACTCCTGACATGCTTTTAAATGTCAGAAATGAATTTTCTCACCGATTGGGTATCGCCAGGCACAACACAACATAAAGTAACATTTAGAAAAAAAATTGTTTTGTTTCATTTTTGATACGTTTTTTTTAAATCTATTTCATTTTAAAATTTTTTATTTTATTTTCGTTAGAATATTTGTTAATTTATTTTTATTTAATAACGGAATGCCAGTTTACTTTCACGCAAAATGGCCAAAATTTACTCAAAGAAATTCCACTGAGTTTTTTTTTATGCATTTTAAAAACAATTATACATCAAATAACTAGAAATTCTCGAAATAAACAGGGATACGTAGTTGTTTCCAGAAATAACAACTATACCCCACAGCATTTTGAAATGTACTAATCAAAACACCACCAACAGATTCATTGGCTACCTGTTATAATCTGATGAAGGGCGGGCCATCGCAGCACATGACCTAAAGATGAATAATTTATTGGCTACTACTTGCCCCGCTACTAATTGCACATACGAATGGTCGTGCTCGTAACTTCGTGGTTTTTGAGGGGTTTAGTAGAATTTACCCCGAGGGGCCAATTCGCTATATGTGTCTATGTTTTTCTTATAGTTTTAGATCAAAAGAATATTTGCAAATCGCTAGAATTTTCCTAAACACTAATATCTGTACAATAAACTATGTGTGGAAAGAAGGGATATGATGGGGCGTGCCCTCTTTACTTCACAAACACAACGAACAATGAGGCAACATTGATGCATAATCCTCTTTCTGTCCCATGCATGACATTGCTATTTTTATTCTTTATGCACATACACACAAAACAGGCACTCTAATTAAACGTTTTCCAATACTGTATGTAAAAAAATTAAAAGGAGAGAAACGTAGGCTAAGCACAACTTTAAAAATCATACTTTTAGCATCTCGTCGATCGACGAAATTACAATTTCGGTTTTCAAAAAATCCGTTAAGAAAATAACTGCTTTAATCATGAAAGCAAAAAAAATTCTAATCCATCGTTTACTGTTTACTCATTTAAGAATTATAGTTAACTGATATCAGCATCATGAAAACTGACATAAATCTGTTGGAACTATATGCAATATGCATCCTCAAGTATAAAGTTAAATAATTTATTTGACATTATTCGAGATTTCAATTACCGATGGGGATGCATGGCGAGTATGTAAATTATCTGCATTTTCTCGCACTTTCTTTGGGTATTAAGCTATTGTTCTACAAATTATTATTAATATATTTATTGATTAAATAAACCAAAAAAACATTAACTTGAAACATTATATATTATTATTATTATATATTAATAAAAATAGACACGTTTATTATGATTTTTGTGTGAATACCAACCATATACACGACAACATCTAACGTGGATATTTTGTGGCATATACAGTGGGAACATTAGCTGTGGAACGCTCCTGATAATGTGCGGCCGAAATCAACCTTATTTTTTAAATGCGCATCTTTTCTGATGGTTGTAAATTTTTTTACCCCACCCATTCCGCTATGACGTTATCGTCGTTTTTTAAAATGGTTTGGCAGTGCATATTTGTTATTTATTGTCACCGATCTAGTGAAAAATTGTTCGTTACTTAACAGAAGAACAAATAGTTGAAATTTTGATTATGAAGGAGTATGGGAACAGGCGACGTACACAAGTAGAAGTATGTGTTTTATTTAATATTAAATATCCCGATCAGCAGCCCATAGTGCAAGCAAAATTCATAGAAATTTCTCAGAACGGGGACACACTAGGAGCGAATTACGACACCACTGAAATCTGCCTGAAGAAATATAATTACCTAAATATTTTATTGCAATTTTAAGAAAATTTGAATAGTACTAAAAGAGCGTTGGTTGCTGATTATGAAATCAATCTATCTTCTATTGTGAAGGACTTGAAAAACATAAATGCCATCTGTACAAAGTGACTTTAGTTCATGAGCTGAATGAAGACGATCCTGATCGCAGGATTGAATTTTGTGATAATACGTTGTAGAGGTACAAGCTGGTGCTGATTTTGCCAACCGTATTATCTTCTTGATGAAGCTACATTTTATTTTAACGGAACGATTAATAAATAAAATTGTCGTTATTGGGCTGCGCAGAATCCACACTGGATGAGCAGGCCCCTACCCAATATCCAGAAAAGTTTAATGCTTGGGCTAGCAAAAGTATTTGTAACTACTCAGAGACCATCTCGTTCCTGTTCTAGCCGTATTGTACCCAAATCACCACGAATTCGATGTTCTCAATCATGCTTTTGGTTTTAACAAGATGGCGTGTTCCCTCATTATCACGTTACTGTTCGGGGTTACTTAAAGAACATTTTTCTTAGGCGTTGGATTGGGAAGCGAGGCCACAATTGATGGCCGACACGGTCACCTGACATCACGCCTTTAGATTTTTTTGAGAATAAATCTACTTTTACAAAATAAATTTCATTGAAGCCTTAAAAGAAAAAATCCGAAAAAAAATTTTAGCGATTACCCCAGAGGTGCTTCAAAATGTATGACAGGAATTCATCTATCAACTTGCATTCCGACAAGAAGTAAGTGGGACCCAATTGAATACAAGTTTTGATAGTTTAGTGTTTTTTGAACAGACATATATTTTATTTGACGTTCGATCATCTTATTCATTTATTTCAAATAAATTGATAAAAATTCCATAGTTAGCTTTTATTCATATCACATACATAACCGCATATTGCTGTGTGCAGAATTTCATGAAGAATCAGAGTCTTTCAAAAAGTAGGGGTTGCCATTTAAAAAAAATACGATGATGACATTGTAAAAAAAAGAAATTGAAAACTATCAGAAAAGATGTGCTTTTAAAAAATAAGGTTAACCTGCCCGAGGATTTTGAAGCATTCCACAGCCAACGTTCTCACTGTATAACTAAAACTAATTAAAAATAAAAATAAATAAAAAATTACGGAAATATCCAATGTAAACAAACCAAATTACTCGTTTTCTAGATTTACGATTTATCCACCAAGTAACATGGAGAGTTTTTGATTAGCCTCTCAAATATTCACAGTTTGCCTGCAACATTAGCGCAAAACTAGGAATAAAATATGTTTGCAAAACTTATTAAAATATACTAATTATTAAAAACACAAAACAAGTTTAAAGGGTGTTAACTCTTCAAAAACAACTAGTGACAGCAAATTTTTGAGATGAAAACAATATATTTCAGGGCTTATTTTCTCTAATTTTCTGGTAAAGTCAAAGGCAATGAAGAACGGGAAACCTAGTCATTATTGTATAGATAAGATATTTGCATGCAATGATGATGGTGACTACAAGGAGCGTTTTGTTTTAGTGGTAGCGAGCATCTACACAAATTATTTTTTTATATGTTCATAAATAATCAAAGCATTTTTTTTTTGAACTAGGTACATACTTATTATTTTATAAGAAATAGTATATATTAAATCTTAGAAAAATGATTGGTTTTAAATATATGTAGGCACTGGTGGTTAATAATAATAATTGGCACTTTAGACTTAAAAAATATCGTATCCTTAACCAAATATCAACTACTAAGTCTTGGGGATTTGATGAGTTGTTAGTAAAATTAAAAATACTTTAAAATTAAATTCTACAAATAATTTTAGTCTACATTGGTGCAAACAGCATAGCCGTGAATGTTTAAAACATTTTTTTTTCAACTTTATATAAAATGTCTAAATAAAATAGGCAATTTCATCTAATGTGCATGTTAATAAATTATGCGTTTAGCGTGCAGTATTTGTATAATACAATTTATATACATTATGTAAAAAATAAAACTAGTGTAATGTGATTGCTTTTATTTTGTAAAGTGTATAAACAGTATAAAAAATAAAATAGTACACCTTTATCTTAAAACTAATGTATTCGTATATAAAAAAATAAAAATTTGTAGCTTGTATTTATTGTATGTACAGTTACTGAGTTGTGAAAATGACATATACAGTATTTAATTTTATGTACTAATTTATTTATCGTATTTATAATATTTAAAAAATTACCACAGAGCTCTGTTGACAACAAATACAGCCACTTGTTCTTATATTATGTATTTATACTTTTCTTTACTGGCAGTTTTACAAGCACTAATAATTATTGAAGTACATCTTTATATGAAGGAATATATAGATATGCAGGATGCCCTGAATGTACATCCTAAACCTGAACTATTTAGAAAATATGTATATAAATATAAAGTTGTAAAATAATTATACTAACCAAAGCCAGTTCTACTGAAATGTAAGGTCTTCGCCAGATTAAGTATAATTATATGTTTTTTCAGCACCGGCTCCCAGTTTTTTGCGCCCTATATAAAAAGCGAAATTTGGAAATATACATATCAAAATAGCAATATTAAATATGGTATTACATTAAGCACTTTTAAATTTGATTACCGACTATTAAGAAACTTTTATTTTACAATAATAACGTTATATTCAATGAAAAGGTCGTTTAACCTTAGAACTTGCATCTTTTAGTACAATTTTATATCTTTTATTGACCTTAAATAACTTTTGATATTTAACATATTAAACACAGCTACAGCCAAGCAGATTATTTTTCCCTTAAACTTAAAATGATTTTACGTTTCTAGACTTATGGGAGACAAGTACCTACAGGTGTTTGTCTAAATTTTTTGTTAATTTTTTCATTTTTTACAAATTAAATATATTTTGTCGTGTAACTGTGAATTTTGGCTGTAGCATATTTTAGACATACCTCTTTGAATTACCTATTCCTTGTGTATGATGATGTAATAAGTTTGATTTATTTCCAAACCGGCCAAGTTAATAAAAGAAGATGTGACACAAGACTTTTCTAACCTTCTCGTAAATGTATTATAATCTGAAAAACTCTATAGTAGTTTACGACAGAAGTTTTGAGAATACAACATTCGACAAAGTTGAATTTCACAATATTTTTTAAAATAATTTCCATAATTGTAGATACATGCAGACTAAATCTAATGTAGCAAATTCAATGTACTAATTGATCAATCAATTGCTATACTGTTTAAAAATAAGAAGTGATTAGTTACACCAAATTCTCTTATTAATTAATAATGCCACAATCATGGAAGCTTTTGCAATTAAAGGACAACATTTAGTTTAACTAAACCACGAAATTAATAGTCATTTTCAAACAGCAACAAGATTAAATTGGAACTTTAGGGCTGTCAGTTCTAAATATCATAGAAATGAGAAAATTTAATGAAAATTTGTGCATGATTTTTACTACGTGAGAGTGACAATGTAAAACTTACTAATAATGCATTTGGCACAGGTGCGGAGTGAATAATAATTTACTCCGCAGAACTTCCTGAACATGTGAGGATCAATGAAATAGCACAAACTTGCAATCATTATTAACGTTTTCATTAAATTTCTCAAGGAAGGAAAGAAAACTTATTATTATAATCTAGAAACAGACCTGACCATTGCCAAGCAATTTCTTGAATTTTTCCGAACGATCCACAGTGGACGGAAACGCCAAAAAGCTGGCCAAAATTAAAAAAAATTAAGATTTTTTTTTTGAAATGGAAATGTTTTAAATCGTTGTAGTGGTACCCCTAGCATTAGAAACGACCGTTAATACCGGTCCGGGTTCATTACCTGAGAGAGGAAATTACTTATTGTGCGACCGTGCAGCGCGTCACTTCCGCAGCTCGCAACGCTTCAAAAATCGATAAATTTTGTCTGCAGCGTAAAAATTCTTAAAGTGCAGTTTTCTGTGTCATAAAAATGGATTCTGCATCAGAAAGTAAGTACAATTAAAATATCTCAGTATCAGATCAGTTTATTTATATGGTAATTAGTAAATAATTATCGAAGTGGAGTGCATTTTTGTACATGCAACGATTCATAAACTCAACAAAAAAAGCCATAAGTTACGCGGTTGGTGATGGTTGGTCTTGAAACTTATTGGAATGTGTTCAATGAACATTTTTTTTCGAAAGTGTATAAAAAATTAGCTGCATCTTTTTGCATCTTTGCGAGATATTGACCAAATTGTGCGCGAATGCACGGATGCATACACATTCGTGCACCATAAAGTGGGCTCCTTTTGAATGCGACGATGAATGTAATTCAGATAGTAATTGAATAAAATTAATTTTCAAAGTCATTACACATTTTTATTCCATTCCCCAGATCCTAATTTTCCCGAAACAAATGAAACACATAAATTCGCTTCAATTCAATATAAATTTTTGAACTATGTATATATTATTGACCCTAATTTTTTTGAAATTCTATATGGGATTCTTCATCAGCGACCCAAAAAAACTGTATACAAAGTTTTGTAAAAATGCAGCGATAATTGGCTATTTTTGGTATGTTTTGGGGGGATTTCATGGCCACCATTTTGTTTTTTCAAAATTCAACTTCGGATTCTTGATCAGCGACACAAAAAACCCCTGTATGCACAATTTCAGTAAAATAGCTCAATGCCTTTATATTTTGGCCAGCTTTTCGGCGTTTCCGTCCACTGTGCGATCGTCATTTCATGATTAAATAAGAAAGAAAGAGTCAAGCTAGAAAGGTGGCTTAAATATTGCGGCTCGATATGTAATTAATATACAAGTACACTTCGGTAAGCAAGTTCAATGAACAAAGGCAAAGAGTGTTTTTACATGTGGATCAACCATTAAACACTGTTACGGTGTAACTACTTACAACTTCTTTAGCAATTTGTATTTGGCATAAAAGTTGTTAGAAATTGTCTTTACTATTTGTGGAACAATAAATTAAATTTCAGTCTTTTACTCCAAAGAAACTATAATACAGATCCATTATATTTGGTGACGTTTGTTTTCTAAAAGGACTTTAGACTTGTACGTATCAAAAAAAAACCAAAAAGCAAAAAGGAATGTGGTTGCAAAATTGCTCACAGAGCAACACGACGACAATCAATGAATGAAGAACAAACATTTCTAAAAAAATCTAACCAAAGGCACAACTGATATTCTTTGTTCGGGGGCTGACTCGAGACATATTTCTTTTGTTTGTATAATTTTGAACTTTTTGAACTGACGACAGCAGTAGGTGGTAGATTACAATGTGTTTTTGATTTGTTCAGGACTCTACTGGGAATTCAAAAAATAAGGGGTTCACTGCCTCGTTTACTCACGGCATACAGCACTGAATTAACTAAGTACAGTACTGATGATGAATTCCATATTATCACCAACGAATTTTTTAGAGATGTATGGATGCATGATATGTGCTGCCAGAAAAAAGTTTGGTGACATTTCTTTCATTCTTATTAAATTGTGAAAATCATACAATTTTCTGTACTTATGAAACTAAGGTGTTTTAGCTAAAATAAATGTCTAATTTAATAGAATATCATTAATAAATAGATAAAACAGTAAAATAAATCACCTGTAAATAGCTAATTTTTCCAAACATCTCCCAATCTTGTGGCCAAAATTTTGTTTAAATTTTAAAATTCATAAAATAATGGTATATCATCTCTCATATTATATTTATATTCTATCCGCAGAGGCTTAAAGCTATAAACTAAACTTAAGGGTTGCACATAACATAATTTAAAGTTACGTATATGTCAAATATTTTGAAAATTCACAAATTTTTATTCACAATTGTCTATAGATTTGATAAAAATTTTTTTAAACGGCAAATCTAGTTTTAAAATAGTATAAATATGAAAATTTAGCCCATTAATTTATAATACTAATTCCATCCTCCATCTTTCATCCTGAGACAGTAACTATTAATTGTTTAAATATATATTACATTTTTATCAACCACTAAAATTACAGATCATTAATATATTGCATACTGAGGAGCCGGTCCTATTTCTATTTCTAGTCCCATCACCAAAGTACAATAATTGTAAAAATCTAAAACCAAATTGCTATAAGAAACCATAAAAATTAAATTTAGTATTCATTTTTTCTCGTCTAACAATTGAACATTTAATTTTTTATCTAAAAATTCACAAAGTACGCTGGTTTTGGATTTTGACGTGCTAAAATGATGATATTAAATTAAATAGATGTGTGCTAAGTGTGAAAGAAAATTCATAGCAGAGTAGTGGAAGAGTGGAATGAAGTACATGTTGAAGAAGAACTGCAAATTCTTCAGTATAATCGATCGAAAGACCAGTTGTAGTCAATCGTGTCCTCTGGCCAAACGTTTTCCTTAAGCAGAGATGAATTAGTTTCTTAGTTTAAGCCAAGGCGTACTATTTTATTGATTTTTGTTTATTTGCGTTTTGAAAGACAAAACTAATGTTTTTGTGTGAAGAAATTATGTGTATTTCGATGAACGAAACAAATTCTCCTATATACATACAATATCTCGGATGATTTGTATTTTATTTAATAATGACAAGTAATTTGCGACTACATAAAACAAAATCCATATCTACTGAAAAAGTGACTTTTTATAAATAATTCTGCTTTATTTTATATCCCAAAATTATATACCCTATTTTTAGACCGCTTCAACACATTGTCCGAAATTAAAACTAATTAAAAATGTCTGCCAATTAACACTAAAATTTGGAATATATCAACAATATAGTAATTGAGGTGTAAACCATGACATTAATAATTTACGATTTTTTCTTTTTCGTTTTAAAATTTTTGAATATACCCAAAAAAAATGCGAAAATTTAACACAGAATGTCATAAAGAAATTATAGACAATGTCACCATATACGAATTTAATAAACAATGATAATAAATATTACTGCAAAGCTAATTGTATCCTAGAAAACTCTGTTATGAGCGTTATAGGACAATATTTTTGCCAAAAAAAAAATAGTTTTAGAAGATCTATCGATAATTCTAGCTATTAAGTAATGTAGTTACTATAGATATGGGACTGAAGAAAATATTAAATTAAATGAAAAACATAATTCCAAAAATATGTATCCAAAAAGTTAAACATTTTATGGCGTAACGACATTCTCAAAATTTAAAATAAGTAGCAGCACATAAACATCCATTAGATAGATAGGTATCCATGGATATGAACATCTAAGGACGTCTAATGAATATATTTGTACCGGGTGTCAACGAGACATGTATCAGCCCCCCATTTTTTTAAAAATTGGATAATATTTTCAAATTTAGAATTCACGTATGAGAGTAAATGTGATTATTTTGATGAACATATAGTATCAATACCACTTCCGGTTTCACCGGATGTGTAATCAATTTTGAATTTTTAAATGTATATTTTAACATATTATGATTATGCATGAAAATTTCTATACAATAAATTAAAATTTTTGTTTACTCTCAAATATGGCGGACTTATTTAAATTTTTCATGAAATTCAAAATTATTAATTGAAACTCTTTGCATAATGAAAATTTTCCAAGTAGGCATTGGATATAGGTAATAATATGGTTCATTTTTTATATTTGGGTGTAATATGAGGCGAATATTTTTCATTATAATGAAATTATTTAAAAAAAATTCAAAATAATTTTTTACTGACACTTGAGCGACAATTACTATTTTTTTTTAATAGTAACCCCTATTTTTTCCTTCCCTATATGAATCGTCATAATTTAAGCTGATGAAAATATAACGGATTTCATTATAAATGAATTGGGCAAATTTATTAAAACTTTTAGTCTCGTATGAAAGATATTAATCTAAAGCATTAAAATAATTTGCAAATAAGATGTTGGAAATAAATGAGAATCACATAATATTATTTGAACTATCAGTTTTTAAATAACTAATTGACTGTTGCTCCTTTACGTTTACTGTCTCAATATCCGTTAAAAATGTACACACAAAATGAAAAAGTCGATATGTTGTTAATTTACGACGAATTCCGGAAAAATTCCAGAGCTGCTCCAATAAACTACGGACAACGTCTTTTCCAAACAGAGGACACCCGTCGCAAAATTATCTCACAAGACTAGAAGCTCAATTTAGAAAAATTGACCCGGTAAATGATGTAAATTAAGGGGTAATTATAAACGAGGAGGTAAATGTATTATACCTTGTTGAAATTGATACGACTGTATTCCTCCGGAAAATTGGCGAGAAGTTAAATATTAGCCACGAATCTGCAAGAAGGATTTTATAGAAACACAATTATAAAAACTTTAAATATCAAATAAATCAACAATTATATGGGCTTTAACTAACATTAGAAGAAATAATAATATTGCCAAGCAAATACTATTTTCTGATGAATCAAGGTTTACAAATCTGGGATAATTCAACTGGCAAAATACTAGATCCTGAGTACAACAAATACAACAACTCCTTAGAGAAGGAAACCAGCAAGACAGATTTGGTTTTAATGTTTGGTTGGGTATGTTTCGTAATGTGTTGCTGCCTCCAATAATTTTTTTGGTGGTAAGTTGACTTCCGAGAGATATCTGGAATTTTTAACTAATATTAACAATGATTTTATAAATCAATTGCCAAGAGTGACTAGAGATAGACTGTTTTTTTCAGCAGGATGGGGCCCGAATAGTTACCAACTATTTAAATGCGAATTTCGAAAATCAGTGATACAAGTGGACCAGTCAGGTTGCCTCCCAGGTCACTTGACAACATCAATGGACTTCCATATTTGGGATTTTCTGAAAAATAGAGTTTACATTGTACAATTAGCCACAACAGTTGGATAATTGTTTAAGGGAATTCGTTTCAAGAATTAATTTATGCAGAAATGAGAAGGGGCGTCATTTTGAACATGTAATATAAATTCAATGAATTTTTTTTATAATGCGCCCATATTTATATATTGACAATATAAAAAACGGGACACATTACATTACATAAATGTTGATTTAGTTGATATTTAAAGTTTTTGTGATTATGTTTTTTTGCGATTTGTTTTTATTAATAAATTCTCATTTATTTCCAAAGGCAACTTAGTTTATTTCCAAATTATTTTAATGCTTTCATTTGAGACCAAAAGTTTTAAATTTGTCACAATTCATTTACAATGAAATCCGTTATACTTACACCAATTGAAAACCCTAATTATGACGATCCCATAGGGAAGGAAAAAATAGAGGTTACTATTTGAAAAAAATTAGTAATAGTTTCCCAAAAATCAGGATAACGTTATTTAAAATTTTTTCAAATAATTTCATTATAATGAAAAATATTCGCTTCATATTGCATCCAAATATCAAAAATGAACCATATTATGATATTCAATACCTACTTGAAAAATTTTCATTATACAAAAAGTTTTAATTATTAATTTTGAATTTTTAAAAAATTTAAATGTCCGCCATATTTGAGAGTACCGTAAAATTCGGGGCGAGTTGAAAAATTCCGCTTTTAAAAATCGAAACAATATGTCCCCATCTAGCCATAAGAAGTGGAACTACGATATTATACCATCATACATAGTACCTATTGCAGCCTCATTCTGTAATGGTTTTGGTTCGAGTTATTAGTATATTTTGTTGCAAAAAATTTTCGAAAAACAGGTAAGAAAATGATTTTTTTTTTTAACTGAAACACTTCCTATTGTATATAGCAACGTGTGAGTAATTGAAATACATAGTATTTTTTTCTAGCTGCTTGAACTGCTTATCATTATCCTAACCGCAAATCACAGTTGGCGCGGTAGTTCTTACAGTGGCGTATCAATTTATTTTTACATGTAATTTTAGGGGCGAATTGAAAATGATAAATTACGGGAGAAAGGTTGGTAGCCGCAAATATCGCGATTTTGATGAAAATAAATTGCAAGAGGCTATACAAAGATATGAGCGGGGAAATTTAAAGGCTCTGAGTGAAGAATATGGAATACCATACGTTACTTTATATAGAAAAATTAAAGGGCTGCAATTCAAAAAACCAGGTTCTTTCAGATGTAGAAGAGCTTGCATTAGTTAGAGCAATTAGTATTGCATGTGAATGGGGCTTTCCAATGGAACCAATTGATATTAAAGAATTAGTTAAAAATTATCTGCAGAGAATGGTTAGGCATGTAGCAGTATTCAAAAATAATGAACCAGGTGAAGGTTGAATGGAGTTGTTTTTAAAAACGCATAAAAAGGAACTTTCAAAAAGAATATCTCAGTCTAAAAACTGAGCAGGGCTAAGGTTGACCATAGCACCATCAATGAATACTTTGACAATTTGTGCAAAAATCTGAAATATATTCCCACAAAAGCTATTATAAACTATGACGAGACCAATTTTATGGACGATCCTGGTTGAGTTAAGGTGGTAGTCCGAAGATCATGCAAGAGGGCTGAAAAAGTGATGGACACTTCGAAGTTGGTCACTTCTGTTATGTTCGCATGTGCTTCCCATTTATATCATATATAAAGCTGACTATCTGTGGTTAACCTGGACCGAAAATGGTCCACCTGGTACAAGGTATAATAGAAGCCATAGTGGGTGATTTGACGGAAGTATTTTCGAGGACTGGTTTGACTATGTGATTCTTCTATATTGTAAAAACTTACCAGAAGGACCAAAAGTACTCATTGGAGATAACCTGGCTTCCCACATATCTTTGAGTGTTATTACGAAATGCGAAGAAAATAATATCAGATTTATTCTTTTACCGCCAAACAGCACGTATTTGACTCAGCCCTTAGATGTCTGTGTATTTCGATCTATAAAAGGGAGTTGGCGTAAAATTCTTCGACAGTGGAAAAACACAACAAAGGGGTAATGAGGAAAGATGTATTTCCTCGGTTGCTGAAACAAGCACTGACCACCATAGAAGTCAATTGTAAAAAAAAATATATAATTTCGGGTTTTGAAGTCACTGGTATAATGCCATTAGATCGGCAAAAAATTCATGAAAAATTGCCTCGAATTCAACAAGGACACTTCTACCAGAGGACATAAAATAATAAATGTGAAAGCAGGAAAGAGTATTTCCCAGGAGTATCTCCTACCCCTCCAAAAACAGCTGCAAAAATAGAGAAAAAAAGTTTTTTCAGAATCAACAGAAAGCAATCTAAAAGAAACTATGGTAGTAGATGACAATGACAATAATAATAATCCTAAAATATTTTCTGATTTGGATGATGAAAGTAATGAACAAAATGAAAATATCTCGACCATTGCTGCAGATTCAAGTGACAGTCTAAAAATTTATGATTACATTTTAGCCAATATGAATACACATACTGGTGGGAAAAAAAATTGTTTCTAAAATTATTAACACGCACGAAGACGACACTTATATGTGCACATTTTTAAGGCCAAGTGCTAAAATACAACATGCTTTTATTTATCCCGAATTAGAGGTTACTGGAATTGTCCATAAGCAGGAAATTGTTAGTACATTATCAAATTATGAAGTGTTGAGACGTGGACAAGTTCAATTTAAAGGATATAATATCATTTTGTAAAATATTCACCTTATTTTGTTCTCTGTTATTTATTTAAATAAAAATTCTATTAAAACAGACATATTACATCTTTTTTTTTACCTGGTTTGGCTCACAAATGTTTGTTGACTATCTTTTTACTTTATTTTATTTTCATCTCGCCTCTACTTGACCCCAACTTGCAATTCTCATAATAAAACGAGCTGTTTTCAAGTCGCCCCATTTATTTGAAAATAAGTAAAAAAAAATTTTTTTTGGGAAAATGTAGGAGCCTACAATTTCCCAAATTCACTAAAAGCCTTCACTGGTGTCCAAAGTAACCTAAATTAACCTCATTATTGTGAAAAAGTTATCAAGTTATCATGTTTACGGTATTGTAAAAAATTTTGATTTATTATATAGAAAATTTCATGCATATTCAGAATATGTTAAAATATACATTTAAAAATTCAAAATTAATGACACTTCCAGTGAAACCGGAAGTGGTATTAAATATATGTTCTTCAAAATAAGCCCATTTACTTCTCATGCATTTTAAATTAGTATCTTATAACTTATCTTAAAAACAGTTTTGAAAATTAATTTTCACTACTTCGAACATTAAGAAATATTAACAATTCACTGTTAACACTTTCTCTAGATGAAAATGACATGAAAAATTAAATTTGCAATTCATAATAAAAATTTATTGAGAATTGAGATTATGAGTTTTAATGATAATTCCAAGGTATTTATTTATCTATATTGGTTAATCATTTATTTCTATTTTCCAAAGTGAACGTCTATTAATTTCTCCTAGACAACCAGTCTACTAAAAGATTTATAAGCAGTTAGATTACTATACCATTCAAAAAATATATGCTCGTCACAAAAACAAATATTATCCCAATACACAATTAGAACTACCTATTTATATATTATATTGTATTTGCCGATAACCATAAACGTTACTTATATTTGTATATTCCCAAAATTTAAGTGTGTAACAAAGTTAATATTTTCAGTGATATTAGAAGATATTTAGTTCACTTACCGTGGTCCTAGGTGGCGTGAGAGTGGGCACTGTTGGCACATAGGCTGCAGTTGGTATAGTAGGAATGTAAGCTGGTGCACTTGTGGTAGATCGAGGTGCAGAACCTCTAGAAGAGATGTCGCTACGATACTTGGAGCTGTATCGATTTGATTTTTTTTAAAGATGCAGATGATTTCGGAATCTGAAAAATATATATTCATTTTAAAACTTAAATTTATCAATGTGGATTGTTTATATAAAACAATGAACATTTCTTTAACTTGTTTTATGCAATGCTGACCACAGAAACTTTCATTTTGAAACTAAAGAGTTAGATTTGTTTATTCCAAATATAAATGATCATCTTAGGTCACTTTTTGAATGACACCGATGATAGATGGCAACACTCAAATGAAATGCACCTAATATTCTATATGAGAAACATTAAACGTTAGTTTTTAAAGACACCAATATGGTACATTACCAGAAATCTAGTTTTGTTCCAATAGCAATCTCGGACCATTTGAAACTATTTGAATTATACAAACAGTTGCCTATTATACGTTAAGCTAACTGTATTTACAAGGAATAGGATTTCTGACGATTTCCAACTAGTTCGAGACTGCTGTTAGAACAAACTTTTATATTTTTTGGTATAATAAAGAAATTAGGTAATCAAAACCAAAAAAATAGAGCGTTTATTTTGCTAAGTGTTTTTCGATATTTTACGTTCTTATTCTGTATGTTTTATTTGAAGACGGGCCTTCTTCATGTTAACAGTGTTTTCAGATATACGAGGTATAAACGAAATTAAAATCAGCCCTATAACTTTTTTATTTTTTAAGATATAAATATGAAATTTTTGGGCAGCCGTACACCTAATAAACAAATTTGAATGAATGCACATAAATAAAATGATCCTAGAGCCTCCGGTTTCTCCAGAAATAACCTGAACATCTGTTTTTCAAGTGGACAATATGCTTATTCTTGCATTTTTTGGATTCAGGGAATCACTTTGCATACAATACCTATCACTTTCAAAAAAAAAATAAATAAATAAAGTAAAATAAAAATTACGTCGAGATGTTGAGGGTAATGTCGTTTGAAGAAATTTTAGTTTTGCATGTAAGCAGAAGAACCATCTGAACAATTCGAAAAATATTTTTTCGCTTTAAGTAATTTTTTTCAATATTTAAATCTAGAGGGTTTTTTCCCATAGTTTAATACCAAACAATAATTTACAAATAATACAAAAAAAAACATGTTTCTTCAAGTAAGTCTCTAATGACAAATGACTACTAAAAAGTTTTTTGGCAACTTATTTGTTAACGGATGATGGGCTGTTTGGTATTAAACTGTAAGCAATGAAATTCTACACTTAAATACCACAATGTGCACTAGTGGTTATATTTGAAAAATATTACCCACACTTGAAAAACACAATGATACTGATTGCAGAAATCTTAGCTGATTTAATAATATAATAATAAAATTATTTTCCAATACTTCAGGACTGAAAAATATTTTTCCTGGTCATAAATTCGAAAATGTGAAATTTATGTCTGGTGAAATCGGAAGTGCTAGAATAGTTTTTTTTATGTACAGTAATTCAAATTTATTATCTAACTTTCCAAGATTTCATATTCATATCTTAAAAAACAAAAAATATATAAGGGTGATTGTATTTTTTGTTTACACCCATTATATTAAATTAAGATTTTTCCAACACCTATTAATTATTATATCCCAATCGTATTAAAATAGAATTACCAGCCACACTCCTTAAGTCAGATAAAGTATGTCCAGAGAAGTCTGGACATATCCGTGGAAATGTGCCAGAATGCCATATTCACATCAATAAAAGTTATTGAATATCTAAAAATATTACACACTAACAAATAGAAATTTGTTGCTCCATTTTGTTGGAGAAGATATACAGTAAATATTTAAAAATTAAATGTTTTTTTTATATAATTATAGGAGTGGAAAAAGTATACATAACCGAGTGCACTTTTACTGATTTTTCACTATTTAACGATAACCAAAATATAATTTTACTCAATACGCATTATGTAATTATTGATTTGCAGTACTTATTTATAATTTACTGAACGACATCAATACTCTCTAGATACAGATTAATCGTAGGAGCTAAGTATGCCATTAACATCATTTAAGGTTGCGTTAGCACGCCCGAGTCGCCAGGATTACCAACATAAAACTTTAAATCGCTGTTAATATTTTTTCTGTTGATGAGAACAAAAAATTGAAACAAATAATTCATCTTAAATACCATATGAATTTAATATATTATATAATGACAGGCAATACTGATGGGTATTTTTTTTTTTATTAATTAATAGAAAATACTAATTAATGTCATTTTATGAAACTAAAATAATCATATTTTCTATTAATAAAAAATACGTATCAGGATTGCCTGTAATTTTATATATTAGATCTATATGGTATTTCGGATGAATCATTTTCGTTTTTAGTTTTTTAAAATTATTATTTAAGTTGAATACTTGGTGAAACCGCACTCCTAAAGGGATCACAAGATTGTCTTATTTAATATACATGGTTTTCAAAAAATTCTCTACACAAATTTTGGATCATAGTCCTTACGTCATAATAGGATAACAAGTTCCTATAAAGATCAAGCACAAATCCAAGGGGGAGGCAATGGGAGGAATTGCCTTCCGCTTGGGCAGTAAAAAATCTTATTAAAGAAATAACATTCCTTTTCAAAAATTCACATAGATCTTGTTTCGAAAATGTAAATATTATTAGTAACTTTGTATTAAAGAACGTCCGACAAACCTATTGACCCTCACGTGACCAAGATCCGAAATTTTACAGGATCATCCAAGCGGGGTAACCAAGTTACCCCACATTAAATTTTCAATTATTGTGGTTTTGTGAAGTAGAAATTATTGTGAATATATTATTTATGAAATAAAATTATATATATATATATATATATAATGTTATATAATTTATTTTGCAAGCAAGTCAGGATAAAGTTTAAAAAATTTAATTGTATTCTAACGTTATAACAAAAAGAGATAGTTAATAAAAAAATATTTTTTTTTTGAAAACTTAACTTTCTATTCTGGACTCACTGGGCATCATTATGACAGATAATGCAGAAAAACTGTTACACTTCTTTTCTGTGTGTGTTGCACACGGCCGCGCCATATTGGGAACATTTATTCTTGACTTCCTATCTTCTGTTCGTGGGCAAAACTGACATCGAGTGCTTGTGCCAACAGGTACGGCGTTTCTGTGAGGAGCTTCTACCCTTTCTCCATTTTCTGTCAGAAATGGTCGAATTGCATCCAAAATAGATTTTTTGCATGCCTCGAAAATTCCTTTCTCTAGTTTTCACAATCGGAAGTGCAAGTTGTTGACATAGTATCTTAAGGAATTTTCTACGTTTTCCTTTATATCTGCACCAGTCAGGAAATTTTTGGGAAAATATTATATAGGCGTTTAGTACTGCCATGTCTATGATTTCAAAAAAAATTGTTAAGGACCACCATCTTGTAGCTCGAACACAAGAGTACTCCCTCGTCATTTTGTCCCCAGTATTCTCAGCACCTTTAGTGGCATTGTAGTGCAAATTTATGATTGGCTTTTTCTTCTCTCTTTCGTTGGCCGTTTCTGCATCGTTGAACTGCGTTGATAACAAAATAACTGCTTTATTTTTTCGGGGAACATGTGAAACGAGTGTCATTTTATCGGTAAAACCAAATACGGAGGAGTGTTCTTCACATCTAGTGTTTGCAAGAAATTCTTGTGGAATCTCTCGCTTATTCATTGGCAGCGTTCCGGTTATCGTCATTTTCTCTTCAAAGAGTTCTTCTGCTAGAGGAATGGAAGTAAAAAAATTGTCAGTAGTAACTCCTCTCCAAGATCCAAAGTAAGGTTTGACCATATCTAGTACAACTCTTTGTCCCTGATTTACTTCCCGTTTGTTGTTTATTATACCCGTGTAAACTTGGCTGTTCAAAATGCACGCTGTGTCGGAATCCGCACAAACTCATATTTTTATCCCATAACGTCCAGGTTTGCTTGTTATATATACTCGGAAAGGACACTTTCCACGAAATGTGGCCAAACGTTCATCAACAGTGACATTTATACTAGGTGAATAATTGTCTAGGCAATTCTTCACAAACTCATCATATATAGTGCGGATAGCTTCTAATGGGTCGTTACTTACTTCCTTTCTTTGCTGCCTTAATTCGGGACCATCAAAGCAAATACATCTAAAAATCTGTTTGAATCTATTTCTAGAATGCACTGCAGTAAAATATGATTGCTTGACCATAGCATTTTCAGTCCACATTTCTGTAATATGTAGTTTTCTTCCACGATTTCTGCCAATGGCAATCAGGACACCAATAAATGCTTGCAACTCCTCTATAGTTATATCGATCCACTGACTTCATTTTTTTATCCGTAATGTCTTTCCCCGCATATTTGTGTATCTACTTATGTAGTTCAGCATGTTGTCAGTAATAAAAAGCTTGAATGCTTCTAGTACTGAAGTAATCTGTAAACTAAAATGTAATATGTAAATTTTATTTTATTTTAGAGATTTTGGTTTATTATTTTCAATAATGAACCTTTGGAATCGACCATGAAAAAATAATAATAAACCGTTGTGTAATAATTTGCAGTTTTTTGAAAAATAATTACCTTGCATATTTGGGGCCAACAGATGCATTTACAAAGTTATGGGTACGTCTTCTAGTTGCAGGGGTTGGATGAGATTGCCACTGCAAACCTGATTTTGACATACAAAATGTTTCAGGCTCCGCAGGTGTTTTAATTTCAGAATTATTTTCCACATCAAATTAACAGGAATCTCTATTTGTGCTTCTACGTTGTCTTTTGTATCATTTTCATTTCCATCGCTAATTTAATATTGGTAATCACTGTCAGTATCTTCTAATATTGCACGTAGTTCAATATCCGTCAAATATTTACGCGCCATGGTGACTGTATAAAGTTACCGACTGAACTGAAGCAATTTTATGCAGCAGCGATTATCGTACACAACCGATTTCTGCAAGTTACGACTTGGCGCATCTTTTATACGGCCAAGCGGGGTAACTAGGTTACCCCACGCACAAAATTCTTAATTACTACAAAAGTAAATTAGATAAATATAAAATTGCAAGAAAAATATGTTTATCTAAGTATTTTTGAGGATTAGCTAAAACATGGTATCGTAAAAAAAAGTTTTGTGAAATAGTGCTGAAAAAAGAACTTTGGGGTAACTCAGTTACCCCCCCTTGGTCACGCAAATGTTATTAATGTAAGTATGTTGTTTTTGACTCGAAATTCGTGTTCATCAGGTAAAAATGACTATGTTAGAATTTTCAAGAATCGGACGTTTTCTAATATATAACAATACCAGACTTTTAATATTGATCCATTCATAGAGCTCCTGGATCCACTCTTGATAAAGATGGGTCCAAAACCGCTTCGTTGCCGAGATTATAGGGTAATGAAGTGCTATAAAAAATGAACATTTTTCTACTTTAACCAAAAACGGTTTTTGAATTTCCACAATATTTGGCATAATTGATTTAATGATATCATTTATTTCACATCTTCTATGTGTAATATAATATTTACAATATTTTAAGTGAGAGTTTTAAGCCTAACAAGTTGCCATCAGATAATATATATTTTATTTGTCGATTACATTGGCCTACACAATTTTTGTAACATAGTTCACACTACTGTTTTTAAATTGTTAATACCTCTCTATTAACTAAGAGATATCCAACAAGTCTTAATATGTATCATTTTTTGTGTGATCACAATAGACCCTATTATATTGCCAGGTAATAAATTTTATGATGAGTCGACAATTTTAGAAGAGCAAATTAAATAAGGTGAGACATTTTCAGTATTAGTCTTATTTTGACCGTCCAAGTGCTCAATTGTGTCTGTCAGAAAGTGTTTTCGTTTGTCTACATAACTCTGTTACCGCAAAAACATCCATTCAAACGCGCCGAAGTTGTAAAAGCCCATCTGACAAGTTTTGTTACATTTGTTGAGAATTCTTTGTGAAGTCACACGCGAGGCCATTGTCTGAAAATATGAATAAAGAGTATTTTCTATATTTTGGAGATTTAGTCGGAGATCAAGACAAGCAATGGGCTCCCCACGTTTGGTGTGTAAGTTGTGGCTTCTCACTAGTGCAGTGGATCAAAGGGAAAAAGCATGCCTTTTGCAGTTCCAATGGTATGGTGAGAACTCACCAATCATTTCGATGATTTGCTATTTTTGTGTAACAAGAACTGAGGGATATTCCAAAAAAAGAAAACAAAAAATCAAATATCCAAATTTGCCATCAGCTCTAAGACCTGTTCCTCACAATGCATCAGACTAACTAGTGCCAACTGCGCCTTTAGATTGGCAAAATATTGTTTTGGAAGGTAATGGAAATAGTAACGACTCTTCAGACAGCTCAGACCAGTGTGTCAACCCTTTGTATATTCCAGAAAGTTTTAGTGAGCCATCACTTAATTGCTCAAAATGAATTGAATGATTTAGTACATGACTTGAGGCTGCCAAAACAACAAGCAGAACTTCTTGATTCCCGACTTAAGGTGGAGAACTCACTGGCTAAGGAAAGAGAGATTACGATTTTATAAAAAGAAATGCAACATTTTCCGCATTTTATAATACGGATAATTCACTATGTGCGTGTATTGATATTGATGGTTGGATGTAGGAATTTAATATCGAGCGTTCCCCTTCTGAGTAACTCTTATTCATAGATTCCTTCAAATACAATTTAAAAGCTGTATTATTACATAATGGAAATTTGAAACCAACTATACTAATTGCCCATTCAGTAACAATGAAAGAGGATTATGACAGTATGAGCACCATTTTAAATAAAATTTATTTTTTTTGTTCGCCGGGTAACATTCTTAATAAATAATGATGAGAAACCCAATTGCAGATAAATGCTTAAATTATTCATATTTACGTAATAACAACCTAAATTACATAAATAACGGCAATTACAAATAATTTAGTTGGCAGATAATTAATAAAAAAAGCAAATCAGTTTCACTTTTTAAATCGCGCTCAAAATAAAAAACGAGCTATTTTTGTTATAGGCTTGGTGTATTAGAGCAGTCGGTTGTGGAAAATTGCCGACGGAATTCGTCAACGGAATGCGCAGAAACCAAATGTAAATAGGTTAAAGCAAACTACGCATACTTCCAACGAACTTCGTCGGTAAATTCCACGACGAACTGCTCTAACAAACCAAGCCTTAAATTAAATTTAATCGTCACATAAAAGTGTTAAATTAACCTGTTAGTCTTCTTTGCTATAGCTCATAATCTATTTATTATAAAAAGAAATATGTAGATAAGTACTTAAGATATAAATTTTTATTTTCAGATTAGGTTTTTTAGAAAAAAAATCACATCACGTGTAAAAATTACAGACGTATGCGTATAAATACCACAATAAAAAATGGCGCATCAAATTTATTAAAAAGCAGCTATAACTCCAAAATATGAATTTTTGTAATTTGTCAAACTTTCACAAACGAATTACTTATTTGAACATCTAATTTACGTGTAGAGAACCATAGATCTACAGAAGCTTCAGTTTGGAATATAAACAATAAACATGACTTACTTGTATAATAATTGTCAAACTAACCGTAATTTTTAAATAGTGGCATTTTAAAAAGTAAAACTGGAGTACAATATAAGTCTTCTACATTACAGAACAATATGTTTATTCATTGGACTTTTACTAGAACATTATCTGTAGCTTTTAAACATTGATAAAAGGGCTACAACTTTTCAATTGATAAAAGTAATACCTCGCGATAATCTGTGCTTCAGTTAAACCTGTGTTGCTATAAAATATAATAAGGTAATCTTACCTGTGTGGAAATTATTGAAGGGTCTGCGGAATTTTTACTCAATCTGTCTCTGTTACTGCTTTTATCTTCTTTATGTTTTCTACTGCTATATAAACCTCTGGGATACGAAGAACTTCTACCAGCTTTCACAGGAGAATTCTCGACTCTTGTAGAAGACGTAGAACTAAATTTCGCATGAAACCTATGTTCTTTTGGAGATGTGGCTGAAAAAGGGGAAGTAGTTGATCTCACTACTTTTGATGATTTTCTAGATGGAAGTGTTTGTCTTTTAGTAGTAGTAGTAGTAGTAGTACTCGTCGTTGATGGTTGGGGAGCTCTCGTTGTTAACGAAAATCGTTTTCGGGTGGGTCGGATTGAAGTTTTGGGAGTTGTTGATGGTTTAGGATCCAATTCATTTTCGAGATAATCGTCCTGGAGAAATAAACAGAAATGCAATTTTTAATTTCCAATTCCAATTTAAAGATTTTTATTTCCTGTCCTGTTACAATACTATTTAGTACTACTTCAAGAGTAAATGATACTGGTAATAATTATACATTGATTCTAGGAAACTCTTGTTTAGAACATAATATAAAATTTGTGCAAAATAACGTTGTTAATTTGAAAATTACGGTTTTAATAATAATAGACATCTTTATTTAGGACTTGCATTAATTACAATTATAAGAAGAATAGCATAAAGAGAGATGGTGGCATTCGATCGCTCATTCTTCCCCCCAACAATCTATATAATAAAATAATTAAATATATAACTAAATAAACAAATAATTGTGTTGGAGTACAGTATGGATACAATAATTGACAATATAGATTTATTTTATAACAAAGATATTTCTTAGTTACCTATTGTTAACTAAAATTTAATTAAAATATTTGTCCGACTATATGTTTTTTTAAATTTTTCGAAACGTCAATAGGCTAGGGCGGGGGGTGCTTTAATAATTAGAGGAAGTTTATTATAATTCCTTGCAGCATTATAAGAAAATCACCTTTGAATTTGTGCAGTTCTGTGTTTGGGAACAGTATATAGATCACAATGTCCAGTGCTACAAATTACAACTATGAACGCCAGAAGCTCTTAACAACATCAAATAGATTTGTCGGTTCACAGTGCATTCCGTCCTAAAAGTTAGGCATCACAAGTGAAGCATAAATCTTTCATATAGCCTAAACCAATCTGACTCCGTAATTTTATCAGACACATGGTCGAATTTTCTTAAATTAAAACAGTAGTGAATGTAGTTTTGAAACTATTGTAAGCTTAGGTGTTCTCTGAGTTAACGCAGGCCAGTACAGTATATCACTATATAGAGTTGACAAAATTAAAGAATCACAAAACTTCAATTTAATATCCGGGTCAAGCATTTGTGTATATAAAGAAATTTTTATTTTTCATATGATTTTTTAATTAAGTAATATATATATATATATATATATATATATATATATATATATATATATATATATATATATATATATGTACATATATATGTATATATGTACATATATATATATATATATATATATATATATATATATATATATATATATATATATATATATATATATATATATATATATATATATATATATATATATATATATTCAGACCATATGAGAAGTTTCATACCTCTCACCACTATTCACTTCACCTTAGTTAGTATATAACTAGCAAGTTGGCCACTATCATTTGTCTGTTCCATAACCTATGGCATACTGAAAAGAACAAATAAGTTCGAAATCGATCTATGTCTGGTTAGGAATAGACAAATGATATTGGCTATCGATCTATCATGATTTGAAGGTGTAATTCAATGCAGGTCGGGGTATTTGCCCGCTGAGTAGTTGTTTCCTTCAAATCATATTTAATAACATTAGTTTAGTCCACCTGGGCTAGGGGTCGCCGCTCTCGGTACTTGCTGTGATGCAAGTCGCTATCCGCCACAGAGACATCGAGGATGTCGGTCGGATAGTAGCATTCAGACCATATGAGAAGTTTCATACCTCTCACCACTATTCATATATATATATATATATATATATATATATATATATATATATATATATATATATATATATATATATATATATATATATATATATATATATATATATTATTTATATATATATATATATATATATATATATATATATATATATATATATATATATATATATATATATATATATATATATATATATATATATATATATATATATATATATCTTCTGAATCTTAAGTTATGATCAAAGTAAATACCCAAATTTTTGCATTCCTGCTTAGGAGTTAGCATTTGGCCATTTAATGAGATATTAAATAAAGAATTATTTATTACTAAAGTATTATCTTTTCCAGACACCAACAATTCAGTTTTCTTTTAATTCAGAACCAAGTTGTGAGCTCTCGAAACATTGGAAATTATTTTTCAAATCAGAGTTTGTGGAATTTATAGCTGTTGCTAATTCACTGGTGTCAAAAGAAATATAAACTTGAGTATCATCTGCATATTGATGAACATTACACGTTTGACAAAAATTGCTAAAATCAGGTATACGTAGAAATCAATGGTATATCTAAAATGCTGTTTTAATGATAACAGATTTAAAACCAAACGATTTAGGTAAATTTGAAAGTAGTTTTCTAATGAATAATATACTAGGCCAACTTCTTTTAAATGTAAGAAAGCTCAGATATTTTCTATTTCTGGATTTGAATAGTAATATGCTGTAAAGTTTGTTTTTTTTTATAATCGGGCAAACCTTCTAATATTATATCCAGGAATTCATCATATATTGTTAATATCCTATATTTTAAGAGTCCTTTCGAGAGAGAATCATAAAATTTGGAGGATAATGGGAGTAATTTTCAGGTTCACTCACAACATGCTGTAATAAAACTCATATCAAATAATCAGTTGTTAGGCAAGAAATTTGTATAGGGTTTCGTGTAGTGTTTTTGTATGCTGAAAGTTCACATCATGTCAACCAAATATACTTGAAGATATGTTTAAAGCTCTACAGTTTCCAATAATAATTTGAAGAAATGTAATCGACCTACTTCGTAAGATCGCTAGTAACATGGAGTTTCTATTTGATGCTTAGATAATAATATGTTGCTCAGTCCATGTTATAGAGGTCTTCCACAAGGGTTCGTTCAAAGTATCATTTTATTAAAATCGTGCAGGTCAAGACGATGCCACTCACTATTCCCTTTGCCCTTTATAATGAATAAATTTAGAGAGTTATAGTCATGGAATTTCTCAATGAAGATATGGTAGACATAGAATGGATTCTCTAAAACTTATATATCTATACATAAAAGTAGCAAAATACCTTGGTTTTATCTGAGATCAAAAACGGCACTGGAATGGCCACATTAACAATATTTAAAAAATTTAAAGATATGCCAATATTCTAAGGTCGTTTATAAAATGCTCTGGGGAGCTGATATGAAAACAATAAAAATTAAAGTGCATATTAAAGCATATTTGCTACTTACGCCATCTTCTGGCAAAGCATTTGGTAATAACTCCAAATACAGGACAATAGTAATTAATTAATCGCATTTCATCTCGATTATAATGGACATAAATAAATTGATTTCTTCAATATATGTCAACGCTTATTTTATCTCTTTCTGTAAGCAGAGGCGTTAACAAAATCGTTTTCCTAAAAAAATTGTACACTGTCACTGTGTTGACAAAACAGTTGTGCCTTTGTTTATTTTGTAAAAATTACATAAATACAAAAATTTGTGAAAATCATATTGTGACTAAAATTTTATTTCGCTCAGTTTTAACTTAAATTCGTAGTTTCATTCAAGTAAATGTCGATTGAATCAAATAATTATGATCAATATTCTGTGTTCTTTCAATGTAGACATGTTAGCTGTTCTATGATAATATTGTTGTAAATATAAATTTTAAATTATAAACCAATTTCGTTAACCGCAACGACTAAGTAAAACAACTTTCTCTTTGAAAAGTTGTTACATTAAATTTCATAGCGAGGGTCAAGAAATCACGGCAAATAAAACATATAACAAATGAACGACTGCATAACTGCTATAATATATTGTAAGTTGAGTATTTTAAATATTTCCATGCTAATGGAATATAAGGCATGCTTAGTTACGATAGCTAACCAGTTGGAATGGCTGCTCTTGGGTGTTGTCGAATTTTAATAACTACTATGATTTCAGAAGTGATCAGTTTCATGCTATTCTACTTGGATATGGTAGGTACGTTAACACTGATTCATTGAAGAGATAAAAAAATATGATTCGTTTTTTTATAAAAGCTGTTTACGGGCAAATTTTTGTAATTAATGGGAATATTGTTGTAGGTGACAGTTGCATTATATTTAAATGATCTCGTAAACATGGTTGAATAACATTTCGGTACTTAATGATAATGTTTTGCTAGATCTAAATTTACATTGTGTGTATTATACCGAAAAGGAAGATTTTCTCGTAGATATGAGGGAGATGATGTAATATGCTGGACAAATAAATGCTATTTCACTAAATTATTTAACTAATTCGTTTATTTTAGTCGACAGTATCAATTTTTTTTAGACTACAAGCAAGTTTACAACATAAGTTTTGAATCTTTTGGAAGCCATATTTCGTAGTTTTGTCAATGCAGAAGAAATATGTAATATTACTGAAGTTTAGATGCATAATACAAAGTTTCATTTAGTTTTTTCTTACCTTACAAATTAAGATATTTATTTTCGTAATAATCTTAAGGAAATGTAATACTTCTTTACTAGATGTGCAACATGCTCATGAAATGGAAGTTTTGATTCACAAGTAACTCCTAAATTTTTTTACGGTGCGAACATGAATAATTCCAATAGTAAGATTTGATTGTACCAAATGTTGTACTTTCTAGGACAAAAGCAGATGGCATGGCATTTACTATTATTACGTTTTATTTTATTTTTTTGTGAATACGTAGAAATTACATTTCGATCATAATTAATATTATCACTAGCTTATTTTACTAACTTGGGATAGCAAAATTTGGATGCCATCAGCCTATGATTCTACGTACATTAGTAAAATTTATTTTAGTGCCGTAAATAAAAGAAAAGATAGTGTCTAAAAAAAGTTAACTGAGGTATCACTAAGGCCACATTAATCTAGTTTGTCACAACATAGGCAATGCTAGAGAGTGTCGAACGCTTTTGAAAAATCACTTAATACTAAGGTTGTTGCAATACAATTATCTAAAGCTGAGAAAATATCTATATTAATAAGTACTCTGGTAATGCGAAATCCTCTTGTGAAACCTGACTGACATGGAGCTATCATATTATTAATTATGTGATAATAATATACTTTGAAATGCGCTTTTTATCTAATATTTTCGAGATACTCTAAGATAACTATATATTAAAGATTTTTTTACTTTAGGAAGAGGCCTAACTATTGTAGTTTTCCATAAATCAAGAAAGTAACTGCTTTCCAAACGACAGATAATGATGTGAGTAATATATATGTGGAACAATAACGGAAGCACAGCGTTATGACATTTTGGCATTGATATTATCACTACCATAATATTATGAAAACAATTTTTTAAGATATTTTTATTAGTTTAAAATGGACAGTAACATATTTATAGGTGGTGTCTAGAAATCTCCTAAATATTCTACGTAAAGAATGTTCCATTGTATTCATAATGTAATAGAGATGGAAAGAAAAACTTTCTCAATTTCAAAATGATGACATGAATTCTAGATATAGTTTTTCCAATCTCAGTGTAAACAGTTCCTGAACCATTACTACCAGGTAATCTCATTACAAAGCCTGTCTACGATGGAATAACACAGAAATCGTGTTTAAATATAACAAACGATACCCTGTTTGTCGACGCCCATGGCATGTATGTAATTATGAATGATTTCCATTGTCGAGCGTTTTATACTTTACACTGAGACTGGAATAACTATACCTCATGATCAGAAATCATATGTAATTACCAAATAATTTAGAATATGATGATCTAAGAATGCCATGATATATTATTAGTATGTCAAATTCAGAGTAATTCAGCGGCGTCGTAGAGAACGAACCTGTTACGTATTAAGTATACATGAAACATACGAATGAATGTTGTATTGCATCAAGTAGGTAAAGCAGGACCGCACGTCAAAAATTAACCCCCATTTGGAAAGCGACACTAAAATAATTGGGGACACATTAAAAGAAAAAAAATATATATGGATAACGGCAGACGAAATGACGAACGCAACATGCAATCATATGACAAATGTAATTTTTACTTGCTAGTAAAAGAGTTGAGGCCATAGATGCAAAAACTGTACGGAATCTAATTGTAACATCGTTGAAAGCAATGGGTGTTAGTATTTCACAAATATTAATGCTAGTAACTGATCCAGCATGGTATATGCTTAAAGGTCGCCAGATGCTAAAAGCTGTCTTTCCACATTTAACACATGTAACATGTATGATCCACGCCCTACATTTGGTAGTAGAGGAAATTAAATAATACACAGGAGTAGACGCGCTAATTGCAAATACAAGACACATTTTTGTGAAAAACCACTTAACGTGTTAAGAACTTTCGTGTGGTCTGTCCCGACATCCTATCTGTGATGGCACCACAACCGATTTTAACACGTTAGTGGACATGGTTAGAGACAATTCTCTATTATCACAAGTGTTTTAGTAAAAACTTTTGTATTTCAGTTAAATCTTGGTGACTCGCAAGCCATCACTGAGGCTCAGCAATTATTTAACAATCAAGATTTGCTAATGGTATACACGTTATTTATAACAACGACAATGTAGCATAGGATATCCACAAATTATAATGTTCTTCCTTGTACCTAGCATACTCTATTGAACTACTTGATAATGTACAAAGTGTATTACAGACTTTGACAAATATTTTACAACTTTTTTGCAAATAGCACCTCCGCCGATATTAACGATCATTTCTGCTATAAACAAATATATTTATACAACGAATGAGCCGTTTCTCGAAAAGAAAATATAGAAAGTACAGAAACTCTCCATTCCCCATCATCCCTATATAAATGGTCCTTTTCTTACATTGTAAAGCTGTATAATCAAATTATACCCAGTTATAATAACATGCTAAAATGATTTTAAAAGAAAAACTAAGCAATTGCTTTAAAAGATTCTTCTTGTTTTAATTGTTTAGAATATTATTATTTAATTGAGGCATAGCAGAAAATACATCTTATGTAAAACATGGTAACTTTTTGTATTTTATTTATTTTTTTTTTTTTTTAAGGAAGTATGAAAGATCTTTGGGTGACTTTTAACCACATATATCGAATACATTATTTAATTTTTAAATTGTTATTTAATTAATGGGATAAATAATTGTGTTATTATTATTACTAAATATTAGATATATTAAAAAATTTCATGTAGTTTTTTGGTGTCGGAAGACAAAGAGATAAAACCAAATTCAAATAGAGCTAATAAGTAAAGTAAGAGAATAAGTAAATTTGTGTCAGTTTGTATAATTTATTTATTGACAGACATGGCCATTTCTGACATGTACAGTTAACACAGAGATTTTTAATAGTAAGTATAGCAAAGGCATTAAAGGTTACATAGATAATAATAATAAAATAGTAAGGCACAAAATTTACATTTTATGCATTTCGACGATATTAGGAGTTAAAACATAAGAGAAAAATAAGGGACAAATAAGCCAATTCTGGAGAGGAGGCATGAGCTCTGAACATAGCAATTCATGATACTGTACAAGAGCTCTAAGACTTTAAATTTTCGACGGTTTTCTAGAGGATTCTAATTCAACAAAAAAAATTTTTTTTTTGCCATGTATCGTTATGAAAGTAAAGACTGTTTATGTATTTTATGTTGTACTTACTTCAACCTATGTTTTGTACCAGTTTTCGTTTGTTTAATTTTTGACTGATTATGAACGGGAATTTAGCTAGTCGTGAGGATGCTAATAAAAGTAGTGAACTGTCGAATAAATTAAAAAAAGCAGTTTTACTGTTTTGATTGACCTATCCCCACTAAGTTGTAGTAGTTAAATGTAACGCATAGGACCTTGACGGTTGAGACATTCTTCAGAGCAGCATTCTCGATTTTATGTTCAAAATTAAGGTTATTTCAGGAGCGGGAGAAACTGTTGACATTTGGCCACATTTATTTCCATGCCATTATACCTATACCAGTTTGTAAAATTATTAATATCTGATTGCAGATTGACGTAAAACATGAGATCATCAGCAAAGAAAAAAAACTGGCTGTGAGCAAAACATTTATAGATATCGTTGAGCAAAACATTTATAGATATCGTTAACCAACATATTAAATGACAGTGGGCTGAGTTGCGAACCCCCCTGGTACCCCAGAAGAAACTTGAATTTCACTGGATTTAAAGCTGTTAATTCCAAAAATTGTATAAACACATGTTCCTTTCTACGGTAATTAATACTTTTGTGATAAGATTTACCAACATGACTAAATTTGGTGAATTTAGTACTTAACATAGCTTGGAAAAATTAGAAAAATATCATAAACAAATTCCCAATACGCCGAGAAAAATAATGGGGGTAATGAATATTAAGAACTATTGTTGAATATGTAAATTATTTAAAATATTTGTTTCTATTTCGTTTCGCTCAACTGATACACTTGAGCGATGCAAACTAAAACGAAACATTTTAAAGAATTCTGTTACTCAACAATAATTTCAAAATTTTCGAACCTTCATCTGTTTGAAGGAAAATAGTTCCTGCTTAATAAAGTCAACATATTCCAGACTGATTAAAAAATCAAGTACTTTATTGATAATACCAATGTATTTAGTAATTTTCATTAACCACTAACTATTTCCTTAGTTATAAGAACCAAGCAAATCGTTTCTGCTGAGTAAAGATAGCATAAGCTAGTTTATATAATCTAAGCAAATATGCTGCTGAGTATAACTATCTCATATTTTGGTTTTAAGACTCTAGCAGATATTGCCTAATAAGTCTAATCAACTCAATCCTTGATTATTAACATCAAACAACATGCATAAAATTAATCATCAACATGTTGTAGAAGTTAACACTACTACTAAAATAGGTGCGAATCGGCCAAACTCTTTTTTATTATATGTAGAGCTCGGATGAATAGAGAATTTTATTTCATTTTAAAATGTTAACACATAAACTAGTTTTATCGAAAAACGTATGACAAAAAACAAAAAAAAAATTTTTTTTACATTAGCCAAATTTGGGGGTGACGTAACACTATGTTTTTCCTTATAACTATTGAACGAGTCGAGATATCTAAATTCTGTAGACATTTTAATATATTTGTGAATTTAACACTAACACACATATGTATTTCTAACTAGCGATCATGTAAATGTTCCGAAATTAATCTTCGGCGCCTATCATTAAAAATCCGTTTGAGAAGAACCATTTAACTTCGACAGGTGTAACTGGCGCACGCTTAAAATATGTGAAACTCCACATTTATGTCTTCTGTGGAAAAGTCTACTTCTTTGCCATTTAGAAGGTCACTTACTATCCTGCAGACCGATGTCCTGGGAAATAACAAATTTTTAAAAAACTTTAAAATGTAGAATAGATGTTAAATATGAAAAGCATAAACTGACAAAACCAAAAAGTCATTATAACTCATGAAGAGATGTGATATCGAAAATGGATTTGAAAAACACCCCCACACCTCCTATCTGGTAGTTTGGCAGCCTGCTATCCTTTGTAAAAGTCTCAGTTTCTTTGAATGAAAAACAAAAAAGTTTTGAAAA
Source organism: Rhamnusium bicolor (assembly GCA_029963845.1). Classification (NCBI taxonomy): domain Eukaryota; kingdom Metazoa; phylum Arthropoda; class Insecta; order Coleoptera; family Cerambycidae; genus Rhamnusium; species Rhamnusium bicolor. Next base: position 2,038,621 of record JANEYF010004054.1, on the reverse strand, counting down.
AAATTCTTTAGAAGATTGAATAAATGTTAAATATGTGACTTACAAACTACAAAAACAAAAAGTCCTTATAACCCGTAAAGTGATGTAGATATCAAATAATTAAATGGAAAAAACACACCCACATCCCCGCTGTTGACATTGGTAGCCTACTGTCCTGTGCAAAAGTCTCACTCCCTTTGGACGAAAAACAAAAAATGTTTTGGAAACAATTCTTTAAAAGATCGAATAGATTTTTGTTGGCTGGCCACAGACGCTTTAATTGCTAGTTACGCTTCTACTGTAAAGCCATTTGATTGATTCCTTGTTATGGACTATTCAGTAGTAGAGGATTCAATCCTTACTTAATGCCCATCTGATTCCTAAATATTTGTTTATAGATAGAATACCTCCAGTCCTCTTCGAATAAGTGTTTATAATAAACTGATTTTATCGACTTTGGATATTACGAAATTCGCTAATAAAATGTATGATGTCACACATGAAGGAACGTATTTACGCGCTGACACATGACCTACAGCCAATCCTGGATTTGAGGTCATCGATACCTATATTCCGAGCTCTGGTTATATGAATTAAAGTGTGATAAGCCGAAAAACAAGATTAATTGATTTTAGTTTCTATTAACCCATTATTTTTCTCAGTGTAAAAAAAATTATAGGAATGTACAGAATATCTTTCTAAATAACGTAGTGTAGGCCCTCACCAATAACACATGCGCTAATGCTGTAGTTTTGAACACATATTAATTACAAACGATTTCAAAACATTTCGTTTCCAATCAAACAGTTTTCATTTTTACGTTTTCTGTAATTTATTAACTTTTAATAGTTCCCACAAGTAACAAAATACTCTGTACTATACTTGACGAGCGTTTCGCCAACCAAGTTGGCATAATCTGGGGATGATTAAAACTCAAATGTACATTGCCCACTTGGTTGGTAAATGTTCTCATATTATATTCAATTTTGTCATAAAAAATGATAGAATATCTACTTGAATTGTTTAGCCCACACATAATAGTTAAACTAGAATATTTTAGCAATAGCTTATTGTGTCAGTTCTGATATATACCATACAAGAATAGCTTCTAAACGGCACTATATCATCAATAAAATCAATTATCAATTATTAGTCTCATTACTATTTAGAGAAAGTTGAAGGTATATTCCTTTACTTTTTCAAATCTGAGGGTTCATTTTTCAGTGCATCATATCAACAAAATTAACAGTAAAGTACTAATTAGTTGAAATAATTATACCTATATCGACATGTTTTAATTTCAGTTTTAGATATTTAACTAAAGATTATGTATGTTTTTCTAACTGTATTTTCCTATCCGATCATAGTCTTATAATATGTCTAACGACACCACAAATTTTTATAGTATTTTATTAAATATTCTATGTTTATCAATTTATCAATTTTTTCAAATTGCGTTTTATAAATAGAAAAATACGAGTGGAAATGAAAAAATGAGTTATCCTATAGTTTCCTGTAAAGAGGCACAATTATTGCCTAATCCGGCTGCAAAAAAACTTACCGTAACAACCATGATTAAGATTTACAAATGTTACACAACCAAAACAATTAAGTCTTATAAATTTATATAAAGGTAGACCTAACAACAAAACAATTTAATTATCTATCTTTACCTCTTTATTTGCCTCCGAAGACACAACAGTGCTTGATACTGTCGAAGAAGTCACGATGGTTGTGATCGTGGGAACTCCGAGATGCGGACGCAAGGTTGGCCTTGACTCCTGAAACATCACAGTCATTGTTAGAATTCATGGTCTAAAATACTACTGTTATTATTGGTAATCTTTTCATTCATAACAATAAAAATGTGCAAGACGAAATAAAAATGTCACATATTTAGAATTACGCACAAATAAGAGGCCAAAAATTGCATTAATAAATCTGATATTAAAAATATACAGGGTGTTCCATGAATAGATGTAAATATTAGGCAGGTAGGTTCCTTAACAAAAATCTACTCCCTTGGGAGTTACATATTATTAAATAGTGCATCATAGTCTCGCTTTAAATTATTTATTTTTCGAAATTGACCCAACTCGAACTAAAATTTAGTAAACACATTCAACACATTCTGTGAAGATATTTTTATCCAATCAATAAAAGTTCACGAAAAAAAAAGGATTGTTTATCAAACTTTGTTTTTATTAATTGTTCCTTATCTTATTTGTCATTCTGTTACTCTAGGTAACATTGTTTGTAATCTAAATACATAGAACTGGAGAAATATCGCAAAACAATAGAGGAAACAATTTCATTGCAGGTTTCTGTGAATGGTATTGCATGTTATTTATTTATTCGAACACGTTTAAATAAAGATAGACAAGGGAAAAAACGTCCATTGGAGTTTTCCCAGAATAATATTTTTTATAGATCTTTATTGAATGTACTTGGTGCATTCAAAAATTTGATTTCCTCTCCAAATCTGCTGAGGTATCCTCACAATATGACCTCTATTTTATAGTCTTATGAGATCTCTGACAGTGATTCTCTCCCTTTTTTTGATACTGATGTGCAAATTCACAGTAAATAGTAGGTTAATATATGGAAAATGTAAATTTTGTAAAAAAACGTATTTCTAAAGTCCTGCAAGATTTCGGTTACATATAAATAATTACTTTAAATGCCTAACATAAATTAAATCATTGAAATGCGAAACTTGAACCACTAAATTAATTTATTCTGAATCACAATTATCTACAACAGAGCATCCGCTTCAACATTATCAAAGTTCAGCTTAGATTTTCATTCAATTACTATCGACAAAACTATTGAAACGTACTCTATTAGATAATGATTATAATAAAGCATTTCGACTCGAAAAAAATAAAAGCAGCAGATTCATTGTAGCTTTTAACAGATGGATAAAGAAACCTAAACGGAGTTGTTATTACATTACACTTAAAACTTCTGGTCTAGTTTTTATAAATCCCTGAAAATGGAAACAGAAATTCATTCTTCTAGTGACATATTTAATGTCTTAAAATATGTCATTTAAAAAGTAGGTATTTTAAAGGTACAAACCATAGTTACATATAACGCGATAAACAGTTATATAAACAAAATCCTGTTTATTATAGAGCTTTTATATTATTGATGTCATTGATATACTATTGATACGTATGCGTTTATTTATATAACTGTAATATATGCAACCAGTATTATGAATAGGAAGCCGGGATACACGTATATAATAATACATAAATGTGCAGCCCTTTCTCACACAACGTCAGTTTACAGATACTAGGGATTGTATAATTCTGTGACCAAGAACTAAGAAAATACTCTCGCGACCCAATAAGCTGAATGTGACACGCAGGCCGTTTGTTACCTACTCCTGCTTTATGAGCTCTAATATACTGGACCTTTATCTGCACGAAGGTATATTTCGGAGAGTCACGATAACCCTAATCTAATTCGATATTAATAATAAAATCATAATTGGAATCTAAAAATATGACAGAAGAAATCGTATATTTTTCCTGCTAATAAACTTTCTACTCCCCAATATCATAATCTTCAAATTTTATTGAATAAAATGACTGAATAGAAAATTTAAGATACAGTCTAGGTTCTTATTCGAATTTATATTTGTTTTCCGAAGACTTGATAACTTTGAAGATAATGACACTATATCCTAATAGATAAAATACTAAGTTGTAAACATTTTCATTTTCAAACTAACATGATAGATAATACTATAATTTACCTAACACGACTAGGTGACTAGGTGAAAGTTAAAAACATCTGATGAATTAAAGTAATCGTAGTCATCTTTAATAATGTTATAATAGATTTTTCTATTATCTTTACAGACAACTCTTACTAAAAGGTAATAAATATAAATTATGGGCAACATATTTTATTACCCACTAAAGTAATATAAGAAATTTACAAATTTTGAGTAAGGATTGGAAAATTTTCTAAAAAAAAATCGCTTATAAAATATTATTTTACTGTTTAACTTTCTTATTTCTACATTTTTGTCACATTATTTTTTTAACTGATATATTTTTTATAACAATTATAGAAAAATACTATCTCGCCATGTTTAAATTATTTAATTTCTACCTTCATTTATACATAGAATTGGTATCAATATAGCAGAAATTGACAAGTTGGACAAATATGTAGGTATACCGTATTTAAAATGCTAAATCCGACCAATTAGAAAAAGAATACGACTGATGGCTGAGAACTAAGATGAAATGTGATATAATATGAACGCCCAGAGAACGAACGAGCACAGACTGCACCTGAGTCTGTGCAACACTAGCCACCTACGATACAGTCACAGCGTAACCCCAATTTTCTCAAAAAGTTTTAGAAAAAAGTGTTTCCTATGAGATAACTTTTATAAATATAGCAGATGACAATAGCAAGTTTTCGGTGCGTGAATAGTCATATGAGAATCAACTGGTTTTTTTTTTTTTTAGAAAGAGGAATTTTTATTTCGGAATTTGAAAAACTATTACGTTCTGCGTATAAATAAAAACATTAAAACCCTAAATTGGGTATTACGGAGATAATCGAAATTATCTAAAAGATCCGGTACACAATCGCATCTCCGATAAAAATGTGAAATGTAAGATTGTTAAGATTGTAAAGATACTATAGTGAACCCAAATTTTCTTAGGTAATATTTCAGAAGGTCATTTGAAAGTCACCTTGGATTTCTTTTGTGTAAATTGGTATTTTTTTTAGAGATGTTTTATTTTTCATCTACCATTTATTGAAGTACTTGCACTTTACTAAAGCATACTTCGTGTTTGTCACATTAATATTATTTAAATAAAATAACTTGTCCACTTTAATTTAAATTTATTTTTTACTAGGCGCACGCCCATGCCGTGACTTTTGTTCACTTCAGTGAATTCTTTGTCGTAATTTTCACGTACTTTCAAAATTTTCTCCCCGCTCTAAAATGGATACAAAATCCTTAAAAAATCGATTGCAAAATTATATACTTAAAATTACCTACCTTTTTGTCTTTTTTAGCCTGAATTAATGCCTTAAATGGCTCTGGATAGTTATCAGTCTCATCTATTTCTTCAGCACTGTCTCCTGATTTACCTTTCTTCTTTACTTCATTTAACTTAGTATCTGATTTCTTCCTGCCTCTAGAACTGGTAAGTACTTGACTAACAGAAATGTTGGGTTTATCAGTCTTAATTCTAGTTGAACTAGAGTTATCTTTTGTTCCTTCACTACTTTTCCTTCTTGAGACTGTCCTTTTTGAGGTTACTTCGGTTACTTCCGCAATTACGGATTCCTTTACTTGCTGCTTTCGAGGAACTTGCTTACGTCTGACTGAAGTATGTGTTCTTGTTTCAACGTTTACAGTCTGACTTCTACTTACTGAAATTCTAGAAGGAATTTCATTTGTCTTTGAAAATTTTACATCATTTTCGGTTGCACTCATCTGAATTGTTTCATCGGCAGAATTGATGCTTCTTGGCCTAGACCTTGATCTAGTCTTAATTACGGGTCGTACGGTTTTTGGTTCAACTTCGAATAAAGGTAGAACCTCCAATTTTTGTTCATCTATAAATGGAGGAAATTCTCTGGAACGAAATCTACTTTTTGTAGAAGCAGTTGGCGGAGGAAATTCATTTACCGTTGGTATAACTTCCCTGGAACGTGATCTTGCTTTGGACGAAGAACTAGATGAATCAGTATTTCTGGATTGAAACCTCGAAGTCGATCTTTTCGTTGAAACTTCCTCAGGCCTATGAGTTGTTGTAGTTGTTGTAGTCGTTGCAGGTGTAGCAGTTATTTTTCTGTCTCTATTTTTAGAATTGGTTAAATCAAAGGTAATTTTTTCTGGAGCTGAACCACCAATTCTTCTTCCTAAAATAAGATAGGAATTAGATTTTGTTTGATGTTCATTGTAATCAGTTGTTAAGTGCTAGTTTAAACAAATGAAACATAGTTCTTAAATATTTTAAAAGTTTTTGGTTACCAATTCGGTTTGTGTTGATAAGTTAAACAAAATTTCATTTATGACGTTTGTTATGGGCCAGTTAACTTTAAAAAAATAACGACTAAATACGATCGAAAAGTTTTAGAAGTTCTGTGTTAAATAGGACACCAATTATATTTTTTGTTAACTTTATTTTTATTTAAAATCAATTTTGCTTGCTCGATGAGAAACATATATACTTAAGTTAAACTTAAATTAAAACAGCTGATTTTTTTAACAAACGTGTGTTTTACTATTGTAATAAATAAAAAATGGACAAATTAGCACATACCTGTTCTAGAACGATAAACATCCTCAACGGGTTCTGCAGTAAAAATCGAAGGGCCTTTTCTTGAAGCATCTGCTAATTGTGTAGAAGATTCCGCGCGTCTTCTGGAACCTCTATGGGCAACTCTAGAGGTTGCTGCATGGGTAGATACTTCATCAGGCTTCCTGGTAGGCCTCGTTCTAACTCTACTTCTAGAAGCCTGAGTTGCGAGTTCCTCAGAAACCTCGACAGAATTCGTTCTGGTTCTAAAGTTATTCCTCCTAGCACCATTTTGGGATCTTCGACTCTCTGTTGGTTTGGGTGTAGTAATTAATTGACTCCTTGTAATTTCATTAGATTTTGGATTATCACTGGAAATATCTAGAGCATTTGTTTTAAAAGTAGTATCTGTAAAGTCACCTAGAACATCTGTATCGTGCGTAGTTTCAGTTTCGGCAGAAGATGTCTCGGGTACAATTGTATCACTAACTGCGCTGTCAAAAGTTTTAAGCAAATCTTCAGGTGCCTCACTTACAGTTTGTACTGGTTCAAATAATTTTCGTTTAGGAGCATTTGCTGCCTCATAATGAGTTTCAGTCAAAACCCTGGATTTACTTTGTCTTCTAAAGGAGTCTATTGGTGATTCGTTTACAATTTCCTCTACTTCGTATGCATTTGTAAAAGTTCTTTCAGTGGTTCTGGGAGTTGCTCTTCGCTCTGTGGGCTCTGTTACACGTTTCCTTGAAGCTATTCGCCTGCTTGTAGGATCTGCTGGTCTCACTGTGTCACTATTTTCGGAGACATCGGAACTAGCCGTGAATCTCGACCTTCCCCGTCCTCGTGATGGTGGATGCTGCTCTATGTCTGCCGTATCAGTTTTCTGAAACAATAATAAAGTGTGACAATGTAAACTGTTTATTTATTTCTTTTTAACTGTAATAGTAGATAATTTTTTTGTAAATAAATAAATCAATTCACTACACTGTAAAACCGGATTAAAAATATAACCTTGATTACCTAAATTTACATTGTGTATAATGATTTACGAAAACGTATTTAAAATATTATGTATACATATAATAAATATATCGATTATGTAAATACTAATACAAAATAAATTTACTTGAATCAACAAATGTTTTTAAAACTACACTCAGTCCTGTACACGCAAAACTTTAAACGCGATTTTCTTCGTTTGTAATTAAACAACACGTTTTTCCATACACGGAAATAAGAGATCGTTTAACGTAGGTAATAAGAATAAGGTCTCTATTACAACCTGCATCAATTTATTGTTGACTTTTAAATATTTATATACGGTAACACAGTATTCTATTTATTGGAGAAATAGTCATTTTAGTTTGCTTTAGTAGATCTTATTTTTGATACAATTTTCATAAATGTTTCATCTTTCCGAAAATTGTGTTACACTTGTTCTTGCAGGTATTTAAAGAAACTTGAATAATTTCCGGTAATTAAACTATATGCAAATGTGCGAAATTCGTATGATGTATGCGTCGTGATAGAAATCGTAATAGGATTCTTGTAACTGATTCCGACGAATATCAGTTTTTTCCATGGTCATGAACTGTAAACGATATAAATGGAGACCGAACGAAATTGCCAATTTTGTGACTTTTAGTTTTCAGTTATAAAGAAGAAGATAGGTCAGTGCTACTGAGACAATTAGCCATTCAAATTAAGACGAACGAAGAAGGTTATATTTGGAACCATATCACCACCAAAACGTAAATTTTAAATTAACTTAAACCTAAGTGAGAAACTTTTCATTACAGTGACTGTGGCTAATTAAAATACCACATAACCAAAATAACAGATTTGAAGCAATTATTACTTGATCCTAACCGTAATAATAATAACAGTTTGTTTTTACAGTATTCAATTTTCAATTAATTGTCATGTGATTACTATTAAAAAAAATTACTTATTTGGTGAGTGACAGCGACATTTCATACGATGACCAGGTCGCCTTTGATTTAATTGAGGTTGGATACAACGCCAAGTTAATGAGAGTCACATCATTTTAATCGTGTTCATGAGCCTTATTTCCATCCAAAGATCCAAAAGAAAAGCAGCTTTAGACGTTCTCCGTTAAATAGAATACCAATTTATTTTTATTTTTAATACCAATATGATATTGTAAACATCCAATGAAACATTCTCAAACAATATGAAATAACTGAAATATTCTTATATATAAAGCTGGCAAGTCGTGCGGAGTTAAATGGTGTGACATCAGGTTTTTAGGACAAACGACCAGCCGACAAATATCAAATACCGAAGTGAGCCGTAAAATTTATATTAAAAAATACACGGCTGTAGTTATGTGTTGACGAGATGACACATTGAAAAAAAGTCCTATTATAATTGTTATAGTACATGTACTGGAGCGTCTTAAACTGACATTTCCAGTATACCAGCTAGCAAAAAACTAACAGTGTACTGGCAAAATAAGTCGCTTTGATGATCCCGGGACTAGGCAACAAAGAAAGGAAGTAAGTAACGACCCATTAGAAGCTATGCGCTATTTATGAAGAATTGCCTTGACAATTATTCACCTAATACAAATGTCACTGTTGATGAACGTTTGGCAACATTTCGTGGAAAGTGTCCTTTCCAAGTATATATAAAAAGCAAACCTGGACATTATGGGATAAAAATATGAGTTTGTGCGGATTCCGACACAGCATACTTTTTGAACAACCAAGTTTACACGGGCATGATAAACAACAAACGGGAAGTATATCAGGGACAAAGAGTAGTACTAGGTATGATCAAACCTTACTTTGGAACATGGAGAGGAGTTACTACTGAAATTTTTTTTACTTCCATTTCTCTAACAGAAGAACTCTTTGAAGAAAAAATGACGATAACCGGAATGCTGTGAATGAATAAGCGAGAGATTCCACAAGAGTTTTTTGCAAACACTCGGCGTGAAGAACACTCCTCTGTATTTGGTTTTGCCGTTAAAATGACACTCGTTTCACATGTTCCCCGAAAAAATAAAGTAGTTATTTTGTTATCAACGCAGTTCAGCGATGTAGAAACGGCCAACGAAAGAAAGAAGAAAAAGCCAATCATAAATTTGCACTACAATGCCACTAAAGGTGCTGTGGATACTGGGTACAAATGACGCGGGAGTACTCTTGTGTTCGAGCTACAAGACTGTGGCCCCTAAGAATTTTCTTTTAAATTATAGTTATGGCAACACTAAACACCTATATAATGTTTTCCCAAAAATTTCCTGACTAGTGTAGAAAATAAAGGAAAACGCAGAAAATTCCTTCAGATATTGTCAACAACTTGCACTTCCGAATGTGAAAACTAGAGAAAGGAATTGTCGAGGCATGTAAAAATCCATTTTGGATGCAATTCGACTATTTGTGACAGAAAATGGAGAAAGGGTAGAAGATCCTCATATAAACGCTGTACCTGTTGGCACAAGCATTCGATGTCAGTTTTGTTCGTGAAGATAGGAAGTCAAGAACTAAATGTTCCCAATGTGGCACGACCGTGTGCAACACACACAGAAAAGAAGTGAAACAGTTTTTCTGCATTGACTGTCAAAATGATGCCCAGTGAGCCCAGAATAGAACGTTAAGTTTTCTAAAAAAAAAAAAAATATTTTTTTATTAACTAGGTACCTCTTTTTGTTATAACGTTGGAATACAATTTAAGTTTTTAAATTTTATTCTGACTTGCTTGCAAAATAAATTATATAACATTATATTTGTAATTTTATTTCATAAATTTACAATTTACAATAATTTCTACTTCACAAAACCAGGATAACTGAAAATTTAATGTGGGGTAACTTGGTTACTCCTCTTGGACGATCCCACAGAATTTAAAATCTTGGTCACGCGAGGGTTAAAAACTATTCACAAGAACTATAAAAGATTATATGACGCCATAAAAACTTACAAAACAGTACGTTGTCTTTAGCGAAATCACTGCAAATAGTGGACAAAGTAAATCGACTGCTATACACTATAAGTGACGCAAAAAATGACCTCGTTAGAGAAAAGTTCACACGTGTGAAAGCAAGACACCTGTTTTACCAGATTAAGAGAAATTTGTGATGGTACTGATGGTGCATCTCCAGATCCGTTAAGTACGTTCATAGACTATTTTAAATATACCTGTATTACATCAATAGATGTCGAACGGTCGTTCTCAAAATATAAGCATATTTTTTTCACCACAGCGAACATCACTCACGGAGACAACCATAGAAACATACCTGATGCCGCAAAGTTACAGATCTTCTCCTATTTGTGACAACCAAACTAGTTAATTAAGCTAGTTAAGAGGATAAGTTGTGCACACATTGTTATAGATTGTAACAGTTTATTGCTTTTGTTATTACTTAATTTCTTTTATTATGCTTATTATGTACGCCTATGTCCCGCCGCACATTTCTGTTAGCTTTAACTATGCAATAAATATGTTCAATAACAATGCGAATGCATAGATAGGTATAGGCGGATCCGTCTTGGTTATCACGTTTACTCCCACTGCCCCATGTTGAATACAGTCTAAATACGTAGTGCTTATGAAACGTCTATATAAATAATACATAGTTACTTAAACGATGCAAAATTAAAGACAGCGGAGGTTAGCTTTTTCAAAATATCTTGTTCAATCCCTTTACATAATGAGGTATACTTGTGGGTTAGTGATTTCCCGAAGTTGAAATTTAGAATTATATTGCACAAGTTGTAATAAGTGCTTTCGTGCAACATCAAAGCAAACATTAAGGGACAAAAGTCATCAGAATCCCTGGTGTAAGATCTGGACTATGTGGAGGCTAATTAATTATGCCATTTTTACACCTATAATACACCTTGTAACATTATTTAAAAAAAATTTTTACTCGCAAACGGTTGAAAAAAAATATTACATATATTATACAGCTATATTCTCCTCGTAGAATTATAGCAATATTTGTAAAAATATACAATGCGTTCTATTTAAAAAATGTGTTTTTGGCGTATCTTGTATATTTGTGAAATTTTCTATTTCTATGTGAAAAATCGTATAAACAATGTTTCTTACTTTTTTTCTATGCTAATCCTGAGAAACTATATAGTGGACACTCTGTGTACTGTACCTACTTATATTCAGCAGTTGACTCTATTTTCCAAGGAGAATAAAAAAACTGCTCTTATTTTGATAGGAATAACGTTGAATTCAAATAATGTCTTAACAACAAATCGTAAGGATTTCCAGAAAAAAATTTAAAATGTTAAACCACTTACCCGAATGACGTTTCGAGAAGTTTAAAGACAACAGCCAACGATTCCTTCAAATTGGTGTAAGTGAGAAAAATGACAAACTATTTGATTAAATCTGCGTATTTGAAATGGCAATTAACTTTATAAATTAGCATTCTCTTTCTAGAATTAAAAATAATACATAAACACCTTTAATATATTTAATAAATGCAAATCTCTTTTACAATATCTGTTTAAAATCTGCACTCTATTGTTGTTTAAATTAAGCTCTTGTACTTAGCAATTGCAGGTTCTTACACAAGGATATACCGCTCGCTTATTTGTGACAAAAAATGCAGATCAATATACACTTGAATACATGTATCCAACTGTATTGTAAATAACTTGTTCATAATTTTAAACCAAACTTTAGCAGACCATCTAGACGTGTTTAAGATAAGGTGAAAGTAAATATAATACGCGGCGCACTAATCATGTATACTATAATAATAAATTACAAGGTATCGAACGCTTATTTCATTCGTTAGTGACCCAGAAACTCTCTGGAATACCATGGTTTTACGATACACATCTGTTTTAATTGTCTATAAGAGGAACAAATGATTTTGGTTTTAAATTTTACACGCACGTATACAATCTGTCTCTTGTCGGGTTCTGCAATAATTATCAAAGGAATTTGTGAATAGTATTACACGATTATAACACTCTTGATGTTACTACATTGAAGGGACATTTCTTATAGCTTCCTTTTAAGTTTTTTTCAACCGACAAACTCAAAAATGATTACAACGTAAACTTAGCATCCTAACCGTTTGGAGTTGTAGAATGTCAAAGCCGGGGGAGACTTGAGGCGGTATTGATATTTTAAAAGCTTTATAATAAAAGATAGTAGTATTTAAGTGGAAGGTGGAGGTGTTTATTATTTTAATTTAAGATAATATTACTTCTCGGTTGGAAAGGTATTGAAATGAATATAAAATTTCTTAAATAATTATTAAATAGGACAAGTCGTTATTTTAATTTTTTAATATTAATAAATATCAGAAACAATTTATTTTTCCAATTGTTCTTGAAAATCAGTTTTTCTGGATCAGTGCATTTCATTATTTAATAGGAAGAATTAAACGATATCTATCTCAGCATTTCTCGATAGGTTTCTAAAATTCTGCAAATCTAGTTCTGGCATCTTCAATTGGAATTGAACTTATAACATCTCATGTGTTATTTCTGAACATTTCTTGGTCATTGCATCTTTTGAGAATAAACAGTTTCCTTCAATCAATCCCACAAGAAGTATCCATATTCATATTACCCAAATCGGAAGACCAAGCTATAGGACCAGTTGCCCCCTCCCATCTTTCCACAAATTGTACCGTTACTTATTCAGATTCAAATATATATAGATGGAAATAAGGACAACAACTGTTATGTTTAGATAATTCATCTGGGAAGTTATTTTCGGAAAATCAAATATTTATGATATAAATTTCCATCACAATCATATACAGCAGTGTCGGGAGTTCCGCAAGGATCAAATTTAGGACCCATTTTATTTCTTATTTTTATTAACGACCTAACAGCTAATATCAATTCTCACCACCTACTATTTGCTGATGATCTCAAAATTTTTCTAGAGATAAGTTCTATAGAGGATTGTATCTTACTGCAAAATGAAGTTAATAAAATTTCTAGCTGGTGCTCAGTCAATTCTCTAAAGTTAAATATTGGCAAATGTAAGGTTATGTCATATATAAGGAAGGACACTGCAGTTACCTTTCAATATAAAATAGATAATAACATTTTAGATCGTTGTGTGAATTATAAGGATCTGGGAATTATTTTTGACCCAAAACTTACTTTCAACAATCATATCGATGAAATGGTCAAATCGGCATCTAGAGCCTTAGGTTTTTTAGTAAGAAATTGGGGCGGTTTTGTGAATATTGACACCCTGAAACTGTTATACATATCATTTATAAGAAGTAAATTGGAGTATGGCTGTATTATTTGGTTTCTCATATATCAAAATTCATTGTCACGCATTGAATCAGTTCAACGCAAATGTCTGATATTTATGTTTTTCAAATGTAATGGATCTTATCCTCCCCGAGGTACAGACGACAATATACTGCTTAATATTTTTGACCTTAAATCTCTCAGATTCAGAAGAGATGTTGTCGTTTTATCCTTTCTTTATAAATTAATTAGTCACAATGTTGATTGTTCATTTCTTTTAAGTAAACTAAACCTATCAGTCCCTAGATTAGAATCCCGTCAAAACAACCTCTTTTACTGCGATGCTTCTCGTACAAACCTTATGATAAAGTCACCAATCTTTAATATGTGTAAAACTTTTAACACCATTTCATCTTTATGCGATGTCAACTATGATAGTTTAGTTAAAATAATTCATATATATGAAGAAAACTGTGCTTATTAAATTAGATTATTTCATAACACTATAATATATTTTACTTTTATGTATGAGTTTTCTTGTAAACTCTTAATGTAATGTTAATGACTATGTGTATTGCAAATTTGTGCATTTTATATCACAGAATACTTAGTTTTAAGCTTTTCCTGTAATTGGGTGCTTTAACCTGTAGGAAATAAATTACTTATTATTATTATTATTATCACTGAAATAAGATCCAGTTATTCCATGAATACCATACATTAACTTTGACTTGTGGCTTTGATTGAATAATGAATTTGGAATTTTTGATCTAGTACTAGCTGAAGTAGAAGAAATTTAGTGGTAAATGTCAATTCGTCTGAAATCAGTATTCAATCATTCACAACCAAAGTTATAAAAATGCTACAACTCGATCTTCTAAAGCAAGAAGAAATTTTGTCTCAGTAGATGGTATATTGTTTGTTCGGTAAATTCATTGTAGATGCATTGTTTTAATATCAATAGGTATGTTCTTTCTACCACCAATCTCAGTTGATCTAAGTAGTTTTACCGTTACGAAGGCTACATCAAATGAAACTATGCTTCAGTGTAACCATAAAACAACTTAGATCATCTGAAATTGGCGGTAGAAAGAACACACCTAATATCAAAGTTTCATGTTTTGAAGTAATAAATATACCCAACAGATATTCTCAGTAGATAAATAGAAACTAATATTAGAGTTGTACACCATATTTTTTGTTTAGCATTATCTCTACTAAAAAGTTATTTAATATTTTCAACAAACTTGTCTTATCGAGATTCGTGTATCTTCTGAGATTTTGAAAGTGATATTATTTTATATTCTAACTTTTCTCGGTACCATTTTGTCACATGTAAAACGCACGAAAGCAGTATTTCTGAAATTTTTGTAGGTGCATCATTTTTTACTCTTAGATCTAATTATTATTCATCTTAATAAGATTTGTTATATCGTGTACAGAAAATACATTTGATTAGGAAAAAAAACTAGTTTATTCATTATTATATATTTGTCAAGGCCTAATTTTGAAACCTTGAAGAATTTAATTTCAATCCAAGAAGGACAGAATCCTCATAAGAGACATTATAACTGAAAACATGTTGTCATTCACGCTTCATTATGTGTTCTAAACAAAATGCTTTTGGACTAGAAAGTTGAGCTGAAAATCTTAGGCCTTAACTCAGTTGCTTTTAATAGTATATTCGTATAGTACTGGTTACACCATAAACCTATATTGACAAAAAATCACTTTATACAATGTGTTGGTTATTGTTGCCTCAAGAAATGGTTTCTCCATAGCACACTTCATGGGTATGTAGAGCTGAACATCTGACTGCCGATGAAGACGTGGTTAATTATTGACTGATTTATTATTACTAATAATCTAATAATTAATCATTCTTTTATAGATATATAATTTTAAAAGAAGTCCGTTCCATATTATTTCAAATATTTAAATGTCACTTTTAAAGATTTATTGTTATTATTAACATTTTGTCCTATTAGTACTTACATTTATTTATTATTTAACTAACTTAAAAATTGTTACGTTATGCACCACTTTTTGAAATTAAAATCAAAATTTAAAACATGTATTTTGCTTTACTTTTTCGATGGATTTTGATAAATTAGATCACTTGGCAATTACCGAAAATTTAAAACCTATTAGATTTTTAGAATATCTTATGTTTTCGTTGATCTCTTATATGTGATGTACAATGACTAAATGTACAGTTGCCCAGTCACAACATGTGGGGTACTCCAGGGCTCAAAATTGGGCCCTTTGCTCTTCGTATTACTTATTAATGATTAACATATTTTGTGAAAAGTTGTTGTTTGCTGAAAACTTGAAATTATTTTCTAAAATAATATAATTTTGATTTTACTTTTCTCCAGGAGCAAATCTATCACTTAGAGAACTGGTGCGTAAAAAACAAACTTTATCTTAATGTAACTAAATACAAAGTAATGTCTTTTATTAGAAAAGAACGACCAATCATGTTCGACCACGTGATGTTATATTATCGCATGTCCATCCCATTAAAAATTTGGGTATTATTTTGACTTCAACCTTACCTTTATAGATCATTTATTTTTAGTATTAAATCAGCTTATTCCATGCTGGGTTTTATTGTACAGGATGGGCCAAATTTGATGCTTTTGGGTGATTTCTCCTATTTCCCGTAGAGGTAAACAAAAAAGTAACTATGATGTCTATGGCTCGATTTTTGAGCTAAATTTAATAAACGTTTTTGCAGAAGAAATTGCCACAAAAAGTTATGGGACTTTATAGAAAATGGGTAAAAATGAGAAACACTATGTATCTTTTAAACGAATAAAGCTAGCGGATTACGGTTTGTGCCATTAAAATTAACTCAAAAATTGAGCACCAGACACCTTAGATGTACATAGTACTAGATCTTTTTCCGATATAAAAATTATTAAAATTCTATATGGTACGCTATTTATCAAATTCACAAAGATTCCCTGAAAAAAATACAGCGAAAATTCCTTAAACTGCTTGTTTTAAAACAGATAGAATATACCCACTAGAAGGAATATCTGCCTCTGAATTGATTCAATTTGCGGGCTCAAGAGTTCAGATGTATTTTAAATAAAATAAATAAAATAAAATAAATAAAAAATAAATTTTAAATAAAAATAAAATTTTAAAATAAAAATATTCTTCATAATGGAACTGATGTACCCGATACTTTAGCTAAATATAAAATTAACGTAAATACGTACAGGGTGTTAAACTTATTATTTTAATTAACACCATTTCGTTTTTTGGTTTTGACAAATATCTCCGGAACTAAACGAGACACTGTAATAAAACTGGTAAGTGAATGTCCCAATAACAGGTATGTTCCTGATAATTTTCACTTCCCCACATCAATCAGGAGCGTAGCAGTGAGTGGCATTGATAATTCTTAAGACCAAAAAAATGGTATGCCACTGAATAAATTCGAAACTTTTTGCGTCTTTAAAATTCAATTGTTTTATAAAAAAAAATTCTTGTAATTTTGTCACAAAATTATTTGGCATCAAAAACACATATCGCAATAAAATTCGTATTATTTTCAAGGGTTCTATCAGTTCCCAAAATTAGAAAGGTAAATTTCGGATCACACTATATAATATGCTTGTATAATAAATATCATGATAATAATAGATATAATTGTACAAATAAGATCTGTAACTATTCAAATTATCTTCATCAAAATCGTGCAGATTAGCCAGTGCCAAAAATGTCGTGATTATTTTTTCAGGCTTTTATTTATATGCGGAGAAAAGGTCGCTGACCTTTTTTAATTCGTATACTTTCTCAAATACATTCAGCCGCATGCAAAATTCTGTCTCGTAAATATTCACCGAATATTATTAATAATGCTAATAAGGATATGTAAAAATGAAGTGGAAAAACTGCAATAAAATCTAAATGTCAAAAAAATAATTAAATCCAAGATAATGGATATTTTAAAATTTTGTTGATAAAAAATCTATTATACGAAAAATCTGAAAAAGTTTTGACAAAAGGAACATAACTGCTCACGAAACATAACACATTAGAAGAACAAATGCTGAATGGGGAATATTTGTTATTTATTTGTTATTCACAGTAATACATACATTATGTACATTGAAGTAGTAGACATAGGGTATTGAGGGAAGACTGAAATTTGAACATATTGAATTAAGAACATTTCAGAAAATTTGCTGTTCAATATAAATCACATAGTTTGTGAAAACCGTTTCACAAAGTATGTCAGGCAAAGACATAATAATTGTTGCATGTGGTATTTATTTCTATTGATGCTGGTCAAGCAGGTACTTGAGAGTAGTCCTAGGCACAAAAGTAACCTGCAAGACTTATTTACGAAATATGAGAAAAACAAAGTCTCATATATTTACTGACACATGTTTGAAAAATTCGGGGACTACAGTCACATATGTACCGGTTGATAATTCTCACGATAGCTTATGCATCACCATTCTGGTGGCACAAAGACAAACTAAAGGAAAAGTAAATTATACCAGACAAAATCTAAAAGCATGTCTAGGTATAGCAGGGACAATATCTACTACCTTAATTGCAGCACCAGAAGCCTTCTTGAATATGCCGTCTCTCCATATTTTGGTGGAAATACAGTTGAAAATGGGCGGCTAGAGATTGATAAGAAATTATCGAGGGGAAAAATTAAGGCATTGTTTGATTTCCAAAGGCCCTTTGTTGCAGTATTCGAAAGACCATATAGTATCAGGCTTACTACCTGAAAACCAATGAATCGTAATCTGATACAAGTGGCAGGCGTAGCAATACAGGGTGTTAATGATGTATATAGGCAAACTTTAAGCAGCAGTTTCTTGTATAATTTTAAGACAAAAAGGTCACAAATATATGTCCTAAGCATCTTAGTTTTCGAGATACAGTGATAATTTTTTTAGTTTTCTAAATTTTTCTTGTACAGTTTTAAGGATAATTAATTCAAATTCATCACGTATAATATTTACAGTACCCATAAAACAGCGTCATTAATTTTTGAAACAATCTATAGGATTCTAATTTTTTTGGACTCATCCCAAATTTAAGTCCCTCGAATTTTTTTACGACGACACTGACTAAGTTTGAAAATAAAATCTAATTTACTATTTTTTTTTCTAAAACTTTTCTCTCTCTTGATTTTTTTCTTTATCTTGTATAGTTTAGAAATAAATTGACAAAACATGAAATTATACTTTATATCAAGAATAATTTATTAAAATTTGGTACACACTTATAATAATTTTAACAGTATCCATGAAATAACGTTATTAGCTTTTGAAACAATCTACAGGGTCCTACTTAAAACTAAAATTACTGTAATCTAAAGAAAAATTTAAGGTGCAACACTTATCTCAGAGTAACTACTGGAAATGGCCACCCTCGACTTCTTCGTTTTGAACTGGAGTTCTATAAACTAATGATTTTAGATGCTGCCAAAGAAATAAATCTAGAGGATTAATATCAGGCAACCTGGGTGGCCGATCCACCGATCGACATAATTTGATCTGAATTCTCACGTGCAACTATGCTGAAGTGTGGTGGCTCACCATCATGCATAAACCAAATATAACATCTCTCCCTTCTTGGGATCTCTGCTAAGAGATCGGGTAGGATGTACTCTATAAATTGTCAGTATTGGTTACTATTAATCCTAGGAGGCAGATAATAAGAAAATTTCAAGCAATTACAACCCTAACATTTACCGAAAACTGCTCTTAGAAATTGTTTTCAATTATAGCGTGTGGGTTAAGTTCAGCCCACATGTGATTATTGTGAAAATTTATTATTGCGTTACGGGAAAATATACTGCATCTGTAAACAACACCTGGGATGAAAACTATGGATTTATTACTAATTTGTTTTGTATCCAAATGCAGAAAGCTACTCTTTGGGGAAAATCGTACGGCATAAAAGCTTGTACGCGTTGTATGTTATAGAAATAAAGTTACGGTTCTCTTAAAATTTTCCATACATGGGTAATATTTAATTGAGTCACAATTTTTCGTGTACGAGTTTCAGGATTTTACTCTATTTCATTAAGGACAGCTTCCTCTATCTGAACTGTCTTTACGGTTCGAGGTGTTCTTACAAATTACTCGTTTCACAAAATCAGGAGTGAATATTAGTAAAAGTTTATTTGTTACACACATGACGATATTGATACATTCGTCTTGCTGCACGTGCGTTGTCATGAGTCATTCCATACACAAACTGCAGGTTTGCATTTTAGAGTTTTTTGTTAAAGCGAAGATGACCCCAATAAAATAAGGACCCTATAGATTATTTCAAAAGTTAATAGCATTGTTTCTTGGGTACTGTTAGAAGTATTATAACTGCTGAATTTGAATTAATTCTCCTTTAAACTGTATAAGAAAAATTTAAAAAAACTAAGAAATCATTTCACCCTGCATCTCGAAAACCTAGACGTTTAGGACATATTTTTATTTGACCTTTTTGTCTTAAAGTCATACAAAGAATTACCGCTGAAATTTTGTCCACGTACTTACTTGACACCCTGTATATGAACCAGGGAGAAAATTAAATGCAAATCTATTTTCCCTAAAGTATTAAACTGAACAGCAATTTTCAGTTTCGCTCAGATTATGCTACCGGTGAAAATAAGAAAGACTGTACCAAAACAAACAGACACGAAGCAACTAGAGCTTATAGATATATGTAAAATGATATCGGAATACCACAAATAACACAGGTCTACAAAAAAAAATTATTTTGTTATAGAGACCTAACGATACTATTCTTTAGTAAAATTTTCCGCTAAAGCCGAAAATAGTAAAAAAAAAATTCCAATTCCCCCAAAAAATTAAAAAAATGCAAACTGGGCGAAAAAACCTACCTACCTTTAGGAAAATTTTCCGCTGAAGCCAAAAATGAAAAAAAAAATTTATCGTGTGGGTTCCCGGCACACATGCAATTCTCCCCAAGAATTAAAAAAATGCAAACTGGGCAAAAAAAAACTTACCTACCTTTAGTAAAATTTTTAGTAAAATTTTCCGCAGTCATTTTGAAGTTAGAAAATTTTACTTTCAACACAATCGTAAAAAAAAGATAATTTTTTGAGGTAGGTAGGCCAATACTCGCACTTAATCTTTAGTATTTTTCATACGATGCGTTGTCTTTCATTTGGCTATATGACGATCGATATCTGTCGAAATATAAAGTATATCGTTAGTTTTAAATACGTTTTCAGAAATTATTAGTAGAGATGCTCAACTTTAGCCGCAGGGATAGGGGCAGAGAACTTCGACTAGTTTTTTTTTATTCATTTATTTAACATCGACCTATTTCCGCTACCTGGGCTTATCACCAACGCCAGAGGGAGATCTACCCCAATCCTGGAAATTTTGCCGAACCTCTTCTCTATCGAAAAGTAGGGATTTTTTTAATTACCTAACATCTAATAGACAAATGCATTACGTCTCCTCCGAAGGATGTCATATATCACCTACACAACCATCGCCTAAGATTACAGCTTCTGCGTATATGCTGATATACAAGCCGCCAGAAAACGGAAAGACGCCGTCTAATTTCAGTTGGGTTAGCCATCAAAATTACTGACTGCGACTACCGTTGCTTAAATTTCGTATCGAAATACGAGTGTTAAGTTGAATCATTAGCAATATAACAACTGTCTATTTCATAGTCTCTAAAAAGTGGGAGACATAGGCCTCCTGTGCTCCTCTATGCACCTCTCCAGATTCCTATTAAAATAATGGATACAAGGTAAAGTCGGTTGATTAATTAATTATCAACGAGTGGAAGAGAGAAATATGAAAAGCAACGTATGTATTAAGAATAAATTAAAAAATTATTATAAAGCAATAAATCAGGTTGCAGAACATTTTTGCAGAGAGATTTATAACATCTCGGCCTTCTTCATTAGGTTTATACGTCCACTATTAATCTTGCTCGAATTCGCAATCAAAAAACATGTTACTGAAGTAATTAAGAAATTGGATCGTTTATGAAACAATTATTTATTAAAAGTTGCCAAATAACTTGTCAATTGATGTAGTTGCAACAGTAAAAACTCACCATACATATCCATCATTGTACGAAGGTTAAGCATTAATTTATTATATAAAAAGTCAAGATTTAGTTTGATGAATGATGAACGAGGACAAATGATAACTCAATACAATATTGCAAAACCAACACTATAATTATTAAAATTAGTAAATAGTGCTAGTGCTTAAAATAAGGAAACTGCAATTGTTATGTGAATACCGAGTTTTTTCTTCCGCCTTTTTGTTTTATTGGAATCATTGAAATTTCTTTTACTTATTTGATTTATTTATATTGCCTCTTAATATTCTACTTTGTCTACATTTTACATGTAAAGGTGGCCATACCGTTATACAAAACTCTATACAGAGTGGTCCAGTTTCAAAGGTAGAAACTCCAGGAATGTGTAGTTTCCATAAAAATAAATGTAATATACACGTATTTCGAAAAATATACCATAACTTAAATACAGGGTATAGAAATTTCGATAAAAAAAGATTATTTCAAGGCAAAAGCTATCTTTTTTAAATTTGGCACACCTTACCATATAAATCTGCGTCTACTATTCGTCAAAAATAGTAATAGAAGGCCATTGGCGTAGACACGGGGGTAATATACCCTTTTACTAGAAATGTGTTGTACACCACTGGATATTCCTGAAAAAAATGCTAAACAATTAAACTGCCTATGGAATTCTGAAGGAAATATTGTTTTTGTAAAATTTTAATAGAACAACTAGCTTTGCAAAACAAATCATAAGAGCAGGTATCGCAAGTATTCTATGATGGAAAATACACATTTCCACAACACCATGAGAGTCATAAAGTATACTGTACGTTTGTTTTTAAGTGGTATTCCCTATAGGCCAAATTCACAACAAGAAAAAAATTAAAATAAAAATTGTCAATAAAACTACTCAAATTACAGTCCACCTACCTCAATGCATTTCCAACACCGTGGATGATTTAACGGCGGCAGATATTTGAAACTAAATTTGCCGCATCTCATTATAAGCTTGCACTATCCTTAAAACTAATTCAATTCTTGTGATTACTGGAGTATCATAAATCTGTCTTTTAAATATTCTCAGATATAAAAGTCTAGTGATGTAAGATCCGGTGACCTGGGTGGCTGGTCAAATGCCATTAATCATTTCATGATGCATACCATTTATTTCTAATCGATCAATTCGACGCTGTGGATAATTTGTGTATGATCTTTCTCTTATAACTCTTCCAAAATACGATAGAACACCATTCATTTGTATCCAACCTACGTATCGGAAATTAGCGGTAAGAAATAATTCCGAGTTTAATGTCGGGGTTGCAAATGTGGGCCACAAATATTATTGTTAACAACACAGCACAGCACACTGAATTCATATTGAAAAGATCGTGGTCGAATAGCATGAGGATTTTTTTATTCAAATATGAAAATTGTATTAGGTCATTACTCCTTGTAAATGTCGATAAATCGGTTCATAGAATTTTAGGCAAAAAATCAGGATTTTCTTCTGCTGAATTTAAAAGCCACTGGCAAAAGTTCAAATCCTTTTAGGCATCCTCAGATTGCAAATATTGCACAGTCTGTAAATGAAAGCATGTCGACTGTGTTGATAATGCGATACTATTATCAAAATTAGAAAGATACGGGGTAAGAGGCATGATAAATAAATGGTTTGCATCATATCTGTCAGATCGTAGCCAGAAAGTCTCTGTTAATAATGCTGAATTGGATCTAACAATTGTCAATACAGGAATACCACAAGGCTCCGTCTTGGAACCAACCTTAGTCCTTGTGTATATTAATGATATGGTCATCTACATTAAACATCGCTTCTGTATTATAGCGTCCTATGCTGACGATACTAACATATTAATGACATGTAATAATCTTTGTGGAGCTGAAACCCAAGCCACATAAATATTTAAGAAAGTAATCTTGTGTACTCTGAAAAATAGATTATGCAGTAATGCGGAAAAAACAACTTGTGTAGTTTTTAAGACATCTCAGTCCAACATTATATATACAGTCAGTTGATTGTCAGACAGTTGTAATTTGGATGCTTTCATAGTACCATTAAATATGGTATTGTGCATTGGGGTTTATTCTCCAATTCGCATAAAGTTTTTTTATTACAAAAAAGAGCACTACGTAAAGTTGTAACATTAGATATGGTGATTCATGTAGAGAGGATTTTGAGTCACTTAAAATTCTAACCTTTGTGTCTATTTATATTTATGAAATATTGTGTTTTGTGTATAATAACAAACAAAAACTGTGGGAAATGAGTAAATCATAAATATAAAACAAGAAAAAAGTTTACTTACTACCAAACAAGCACAATGCTATGTTATTCCAAAAAAGTCTACTCTTTAACGGCTGTAAGTTTTTTAATATACTGCCTGAACATCAAAATATTACCAAATATTCATAAATTTAAAAAAGCAATAAAGTCGATGTTAATTGAGAAATGCTGTTATACAGCAGACGAATTTATGTCCTCTTCTTGACGTACTTTCTAAATATTTATATGGTTTGTGATTTATTGTTATTGTTTGTTTTATACATTTATGCATTTTTATATAAATTTTTACATTTTTACATTTTCTATTTTTTGTTGACCTTGTACATTGTAATTTATAAAATAGTGTTGTTATATTGGAATGTGACCTGTCTTCTTTTTGGTATCTATTACTTGTAACAGTTGACAAAATTTTTTAAACAAATGTATCTACTTGATATTTTGTTTTTTAAAATTAATAATTAATAAAAATAGAGGATAATATGTATTATAACCTATGTGTATTGTTTTTACTGTTGCTGTTTTGTAATTTTTAATATTTTTGTATTGCATTTGTTTCAATAGACTACATCTCAGCAATTGTTTTTATATTTATAGTTTTATTTGTAGATTTTGTTATTTATTGCTTCATGTACCTATGTAGTTTGTTTATTTGTTTATAGTGTATTTATTCATTTATTTGCATGTATTTGACAACATTTCTGACACATTTGTATATTATTAAACTTCCATTTTCTGAAATTAATAAATTCTATTCTATTCTATTCTGTTCTATGGTTATCTCATCTCGTATCATTCATAATATTTGCGATTTCGTTATTTGCAGTTGCTGAACTACTCTGCGAAAATTCAGCCTCGAATTATTATTAAAAGCTCAAAGGTTACGATTCAAATTATTTCTACGATTTAAGTTCTGTTCATGATTCACGCGCAAACCAAAGTTGCATAAACAGTGATATATTCTAATGAAGACATCTTTTATACTCATAAACTGCTACCACAGAATTTCCGTCACAGAATCCATAATAGTAATGAGTCTTAAATTAAATGGTAAATAATATCATCTGCTTTAGAGAGATAGCTTTCCTATTGCTCTATTTTAAGACGAAGATCTGAAACGTCTGTAAAAAATATTCTATAAATAAATCGGAAACGGCTTATTCTATTAAAATTTTGCAGAAACACTATTTTCTTCATAATTCTATATGCAATTTAGTAGTTTAGTATTTTTCAAAAATATCTAGCGGCGTACAATACATTTTTAGAAAAAGTGTTTGCGTAACGCTCGTATCTACGCCAATTTCTGACAAGATACTTTGAGGTACCTTCAGGGATAAAGGAGTTGTATTACCTATGGTGTTTAATTTTGAAAAAAATTGTAAAGGATAGTTTTTGTCTTCTCTTAAGTGTCAAATTATAAACTTTTTTTTATTGAAACTTTTACATTCTGTACCTAAGTTATGATGGATTTTTAAAATTATGTTTATAGAAGAAACTCCAAATTATTTTCATGTAATCTCCACATACTGAAGTTTCTGCCTTGGAAACTGAATCACCCTGTATATTTTCAAGTAACCTCAAAACCAGAAATTCTCCAATATTAGTTATAAATAAGGCTGGCAGAAATGTACGGCAGGTCATAGACGTACGCATCATAATAAACAAAACTAAATAAAAGAAATTAACTATTAACAAAAACAATAAACTGTTGCAATTTATAACTGTATGCACAATTTACCCTCTTAACTAACTTGTTGAACTAACTTAGTTATCACAAACTGGAGAAGATCTGTAAAGACTTTGCAGCTTCAAGTATGTTTCTATGGGTTTCTCCGTGAGTGATGGTCGCTGTGGTGAAAAACAACGCTTATATTTTGAAAACGACCATTCAACATCTATTGATGCAATACGATAACGACAAGGCACTGCTTTGTAAGTTTTTCATGGCGTCATGTAATCTTTTATAGTTTTTGTGAATAGTTGCTGTTTCAATGGAAATATCTTCGGATTTTGTCTGGCTTTCTTTAGTAGCTGCAGCCTCGTCAGGATTGAATTGTAGTATCACAGCTTTTATTTGTTGTAAATATTCAGCATAATAGAAAGCTGCCTTCAACCGTGTTTCCCAATGTATAAGAATCGACTGTGGTGGTTCGGGAATACCTTGCTGTGAAATGCGCGAAGAAGTTTAGGAGATTTAAGAAACACATTTTTACAAAATAGTTTCTGCCACAAGATGTAAAGCACGCACTTTAGACCTAAAATGTACCAACCGACAACCGTGCTCTTGAAGAGAACGGCCTATCAAACGCATTTTCGCAGCACTATCGGTTACAAACATCAACAAGTCAACAGGTCAAATTTTTCTAATGTCTTCAGCACCACCTGTGTAATTGTTTTGCCAGTACACTCAATGTTAGTCTTTTGCTAGCTAGGAGCAGTGGAAATGTCGGTTTAAGAGGGTTCCAATACACGTACTGTAACATTTATAATATTTAAAATAGATTTTTTTTACAATCTGTCAGCTCGTCAACACATAACTACAGCCGCGTATTTTTTAATACACATTCTCGCGGCTCGCTTCAGTATTTGGTATTTGTCTGCCGGTCGTTGCCCCTAAAGACCTAATGTCACACCATTGACCCGCCGCATAACTTGCCAGCTTTAGTTATAAACAAAAAAATAACCCGACACTGAAAATTAACGTTTGGGAATCGACAATGTGTGACAATTATTCGATTTATTTCTTACATAATGTTGAAACTTGCACATTGTATCAACTACTTTTAAATATGGCTTAAGGAGTGACAGAGATAGCACATGCATTTAATCTTAGCACCAACAGTATCGACAATCAGTGCAGGGCCTCACTTCACCTTAGTCACATGTCACAGAACTCTTGACTTGATAGCGGAACCCGGTCCAGCCAATCTGAGATGCGTAAAGAGAGTCGACGCGCACGCATTATGGTCTATTACCACATATTCAAAAGCATCTGATACAACGTGTATATGGAATGTAAGCACACTGAGTTTTATTAGAAATGCTTCAGAGGTTCCTGAGGAATTGGGAATTTAATACACTTAACCCTCAATTGGGGATGTACTTATGCAAGGCTGCATTTTTTTGGGAAAATAGTTTCATAGGGTGTCCCATTTTTTCACTTAGAATCACGTAGTTATAGTTTGTCACTGTAATTTAGCGAAACCCTGTGTATGAGCTTTATGCGATTAATATTAAAGTTCGTCGTCTCGTGCACCGTCGAAATTTCTCAAATATTTCTTCTTTAACAATAGATTTATTTGTGGGTAACGACATTTTTAAAGTCTCAGAAATAGTTTAATTTTAATAAATCTGACTATATCCTGTGAAAATGTCTTCAACAATCTTTAAACATTTATAATTACATGACATGTCCAACAAAAATCCAACTCTATCCACATCTATAATGAGGACAACAGATTTATTCAATTATTAGAGGATTCACATCTTAACAAAATTTATCTTTTCCATTTTGTACTGCTAATGCGATTCCTTTTTGTCAAAAACCTCTTTAAGTGTATAATTGTTATCACTTGTCGACTCCTAAAAATAACAATAAGAGTGCGAGTTCCCTTTAAGCAAATAAATCATTAATTACAAAAACAACACAGTATTCTTTGAAGTTATCAAACATTCGCAGATAATTCACGAATTTATAGAAAAAAGTTAAGATTTTATTGAACAGTAATTTATAATTGACCACACGTCCATTATGTAAAAAAATAATATGATTTCAATCATCTCATAGCAATAAAAAAAATTGTTTTCAAATAAAAGTATTCTTTATGACCACCCGTATATGCCGGAAATATTATCTCAAGTCATTGGTTTATTTAATATTTTATTTATATTTTGTAATAAATTACGCTCTATCAATATTATAGAAAGGATATTAACGTAGCTGGTGTTCCACATATTTAAAGTAATTGTACGACCTTGCCAGATTGTAGTTTTCCTGTTTTTTATATCAGAGCAAATCCTAGTTGAATGATGTGAAGGATTCTCATGCATTAATTGGTTATAAATACACAATAAATTATACATCTTTTATACATTATGTTGCAATATAAAGGCATTTATTTTGGATTGTGTCATAAAAAAGAAAAACCGCAACATGAAATATTACAAATTGCAGGCGTTGGTTTTCGTTTGCCTTGGACGTTACTCGGGTAAATGTCAACTAGTTTTGATTTTAATTTGTTCCACGTCGTATTTTTTAGTTCACATATACATAAAAAACATATTTTATACTAAAAATTACCAAATAAATTTTAAAATATTCCATTTCTTTATTAACTAAGGTGGACTGATCACGATTTATTGGTAACCAAAAAAAATTCATACTCTTTTAGCTCTTAATATGTTAATCTTATATGTGCATAAAAAATGATGAAACAATACCGGAAATGTCATATTCATTTTAAAAGAACTACTTTATGCTATTTCATATTTGTAAATATAAGTTTAAATACTCAGTCCAAGGTCTCTTTATGACTGTTAGTTTTCGATATGTTATGATAACTTATACATTATGTGTTATTTGTATGATTGTCATCAGCTTAAAGTCACCACCTTCTGAATATGCTCCCTTTCTAGCATTATTTGTAGTGAGGCGTCTCAGAAAGAGAGCATCGAGGAAGGTGGGGACTTTAAGCTGATGACACCTGTACATTCAACTGATTTCTTAAGAGGTTATTTTCTGCATCGTTGATCAATATTGAGTTAAAAGTAGATAAGTGTATGTGGTTATGGGCGGCTATAAGTTTAAGGATGTACAATGTTGAAACTTAAACATTGACCCACGTGTTCAAAAATTCTCCTGGAAAAAAATCGAAAGATTATGACAATTTAAATACCTATTTAAAATAATGTCCCTTCTGTCGAGTTTTGACGTGTCTTTTTTCCTTTTATAAAAAGACGTTACTTGTGACGCTTAAGACTGCGGCGGTGTTACTACGGTTTCTAGTATTTTTTCAGACGCCAATTCCTCTTTATAGTGCCGGAACAGCACTTTTCCTAATTAGCGGTTAATAAAGTCTTGGATAGCTGCAGTGAAGATCGATATATACAGGTGTCTATAAAAATTAATCAAATATAAGAAACAAGGCAGTAATAATTTTACAAATTTGTTTTATTTAGTCGGATGTTAGAAAATATATACAAAAGATTTATTATTGGTTATTTACAACAAATAAAAGAACAGTGATGTACACATTGTTTACTAATTGGTTAAAAAAGAAGTAGAAATAAAGCTAATGTTAACTAGATAAAAAATACGAGCAGCGGAGTTGGGGACGTCCCATGAGATCTAATTTCCGCGAGATCTAATTCCCACGAGATCTAATTTTCACGACATCTAATTCCCATGAGATCTAATTCTAATAGCCACTTTGTATATAAGTCGGGTTTCCGAATGAATTTTATATAGACCGGTAAAAAAAGTCCCATGAGATCTAATTTCCACGAAATCTAATGCCCACAAGATCTTCAACTCCGATGCCACTTTACCATGAGATCTAACGCATCATCCTGTATATATGTTCACTTTCCGAATGCGTTTTACCTTGTAACCTATCCAAAACACGGATTTAAAATTCCCACGAGATCTAATTTCCACGAGATCTAAAAATGTGACGTTACCATAGATACTGAAGTAAAGCATTACATGTGCTACATATAGAGGCGTAGCGTAGGGACAAATAAGGCAGCGGACTCGCTATGCCAGTTTTAAAAATAATGAGGGAATATAACTTCTTTTTTTAAACTATAAACCATGCAAAGATGTATAGAGATCTTATTGGACTGTAAAGTGAACATAAGGTTTTTTAAGAAAACAAGCTGTGCAATTTATGACAAATATATCATGAAGTGGATGAGATTCTTTGATATGGCGACATTAACACTGAAGTTCAAACAAACACTCGTGAGGTATCAGAACCCATGATAGGACTCTCCGGCAACGGTTCTACTGAAAAAAAATATTGCCCTTAATTGATTATGCAAAATTTATACATTTTACAATTCGCTGAAAATTTTATTATAAAATTTTCATTCATGCTCTGTACCAGAATAATAATTAATTGCTTTATTCCTATACATGTTAACTAACCAAAAGAAAATAGTTAATCACGATAATGTTTTTCAATATATACAATTAAAAGTTTAACAGATAAAAAGTAATATCTTAATTATTATATATGCACATATAAAGATACATATGTGCAATTTTAATATTTAGTGGATGCATATTGCATAATTTTGGGGCTAAGTATTTTGAAAATGATATTTTCTTAATTTTTTCTACATTGTATCTTTTTTTTTGGTTTTTGTATCTTTCCATATGGAACGTATTGATTTAACCATGAGATAGCAAAACAATTCAAGATACAATTATTTAAATGACTTTTCTTAAGATGTGATAGCTTATAATTTTATACAGGGCGTTACTACTTTCTATAATGGTAATGGTGGAGGAGGCGAACACCTGGAAAGTAGACCGCACACGGACCTTTTTTACCAACCTCCGGCTGTCCCCTCGACCATGTAGTTCTCCTGCTCCTTCGTCGAATCTTTTCGATCATCTGTTGCCACTCAGTGCGAGGGTTAACGAATATAAATTGAATTTATACAATATGTGTACTACTCTGGACGTTATGTGTGAAATGAAGTCACAATTTAGATCTCATGGGAATTAGATCTCATGGAATTTTCATTTCGGGCTTTTAAATCATGTAGGTCTTTTGAATTGGTCTATTCGGAAAGCCGAACTGATATACAGGGTGATACGTAAACTGCTTGAAATTAGATTTCGTGGGAATTAGATCTCATGGAACTTTCTTCTCTGACTCTTCAGATCTCATTGGAATTTGAAATCGGTGTTTTTAAGTACACGTCTATGATAAAACACATTCGAAAAGCCGAACAGATATACAGGGTGATGCGTTAGATCTCTTGGAAAAATAATTTCGGGTTATTTAGATCTCGTGGGAATTAGATTTCGTGGGAATTAGATCTCATGGGACGCACTCGCTGAGTTGTGCAGAGCAAGGCAATGGTTAGTTTATGCTACTAGAAAAAAACTATAAGCCAGTATGGAGTGAGGAAAATTATAATTAAAGTTCAACTCAGCCTGCCTGTTTAGTATTTTTAGAATAAATATTCACTTAATAAATGTTTAACTTTAAGTGTTTAAAATAGTAAAAATTACGTTTTAAATAAAAATTCACCTATCCTTTCTTTGTTCTTTGTTAAAAAATCAGTGTGGTTCATAACTACGAGAGCCAAATTGCTACAAAACACATACCAGAAATACCTTATTTCTGCTTCTGTTTCAGGCTAGAGGTTTCTTCAATATAGACTGGCATTTTAAATGTACAATTTAAAAATGAATTTATTTTACGAACTAAATAATATTTTTCGAGAAAAATAAAAGAATTCACCTAAGCCGCAAAGTTGTAAATAATTTTCAATCCTAAATTAATTCCCTAACTAGCAATATGAATTATTTTTGTGCGTTTAACTAATTAATTATGCCTATTTTAATTAATTATTCGTTAAACAATTGTTTATAACAGTTCACGGTTTAAATACTTGACAGAGATAAATATTTAACTATACACGGCATACCCACGAGATTTATAAACAAAATAAACAAGAAACTAGTCACAAATAATTTTAACTGTATTAGATAATATTAAACTGTTGTTGAAAAATAAATGTTATTGACAATATCAAAAATGTATAACTTCGCTAGAACTAAATAGGAATAACTATTTTACATTTAGTTAGTAAATTATATGCATATATGGACAATTCTAAAATTTTATTCTCCAAACAATAAATGAACTGATATAGCAAAATATTTAGAATGTCAAATATATATTGCAAAAGAAAAGAATAATGTTTAAAGAAAAACAAATTGTTATACAACTTGTGTAATAGTTTCGGAACAATACGGAAATTAAAATATTCTGTAAAATAATATTTAAAACTATGTAACTCGGTTAACTTGAAAATAAAATGTCTGAAATATAAGGTTTAAAAATTACCTCATTTTGAATTTTGAATGAGTCATACATAAAGACAAAATTATTATTTTGAATTTTTCACAAAAAAACATTTATCTTCTTTCTCTTTTTGGAACTTATGTGCTAATATAAGTCGATTGAACATAACTTACCCCCATACAAAGTGTAACCATAAAGAGTTAGAGCCATTTAAAGGTAAGCAAAGAAAAATCTTTTTTTTTTATTTCTCCAAAACAGTTTTTGGACACAATTTTGTACGTAGTTTTTATTTCTGTGATGTTTAAAAAAAATCGCTACAGAAATACCAATCAATGCTGTGAAAAATAAAAATCTGTAAGATAAGATTTAATTCATAATATTACATATTCCCTCATACAATTTGTTAGTAATTAATTTGGAAATATTTTTATTTTATTATTTTAATAAAATTATAATGATATCCCAGAATACACCAATTTGAAGAAACAATAGGAAAAGTACAAAGTCTATTAAGGAATAAACAGAATAGCGTGACAAATTGTTAATGGTCGGGCGAACATTTTAGGTATACGCATATCACCTTAGTTGTATAGAAATCTTTACACGCTGCTATTAACTGGCTAAAAATTACAATTCCATATTCAAATCATATTATAGTAATTTAATGCTTTCTTTTCAAAGATTGAACAGGATAAACTTAGTCGTTTTTCGGTTATTTTCTCCAAGGAAGTTGTTTTGAACTATATCCTGGTATAAATAATTACTAGTTAACCTAGTGTACACAAAATACGTATATTTAGTATATTGTAATATTAGTTTACGTAAAATATCAATTTATACATTTAAAATATCACCATAACACTTTCTTTTTGACAGATGTCTTTAGAACATAAAAGAAAGTTGTTTAGTAAATACATATTTACGTCAAGATTATGCAGTTTTACGGCTAGAATGCTTTATTTTAGTTTCGTCAGATTCAACTATTACCTTTATTTTCTTCGAGTCTTTTTAGGAAGACCTAATACCCACATCATTCTGATATGGGTATTAACAGATAAACCAATGAAAGTGCTGCATTAGTATTGTTGTGGGTTACATGTCCATTTGTCGTAAAAAATTGTAGATAACATTTTTAAAATATATTGATAATTATTTGTATCTGAAGAGAGCATATTTAAATTTGTCTGGGTGTAATTATTGCAATTGATAGTATTTAAAATTATGTAGCAAATAATAGTTTGTTTAGTGATTTTACATGCATGTAATGGAAATTTAATTTCTTACACCTAACACTTTCATCGTCTTTCATTTATTCGCTTGTAACAGTGTAACATAGTGTAACAAATGTTTTGGCAAAAATTTCATCAAGTCGATGAAATTTATCTGTGGTTCAAATGTTTATGTTATTGCTATTATATATGTACTATTTTCCCTTAATAATGTAATTTCAAGATACGTCTTTCATTATTAACGTTTGAAAATTTTTCAAAACTTTTATTACATGCGTTATTAAGAGCCATTTACACTGCACTTAAAACAGTGGTGTTTTTAAGAAATCATATCTGCTATATTAGTTACACTAAAACTTCAAAATTTAGACTGATCCTAGATAAACTGCTACTTGAGAGCGTGTGCATAAAAAAATTTGAGTTAGATGTAGAATAAATGGTTACTTGGACATAAGAAATATTTTGAAAAATTCTTCAACTGTGATGTTTAATATCGCATATATTAAGAATATAGTTGCCATAATTATATGCTCAGGCGATAAAACAACTCTTTAAACATAGACTGTAAAAGTTAGACTTAAAAATGTTAATAATTTTCCTGTTAAAACTTTCTTAAAAAAAACTACAATTAAACATAATTGCACTGGTAGATGCTGCGCTCTACAGGAAATTGACGAAAATTGTATAAATATATGTCTATTGTCCAGTATGCATACTGTATACCATATGTAAACGACCAAATGTGGCCAAATATTAACAAAGACCGATTGAACAAGCGAGATGGACGTAACAGTGCAGGTGTATTTTAGGTGACTATCGAACCATAGATGAGACATAAACCTTACGATTACTGGGTGTGTCTTATTCTATCTCATTTCATCCTAGTTCACAACCATCGCTCGTATTATTTTTGTTGCTGACTACACTTGGCGTTTTGCATAGGGTATGTTACGCCCAAACCTTGGAGGTTGATATAAATTTGATAAAGGACACTTAAGCCATTCGAGGTAGATTTGAATAAAAGAAACATTTCTTTAGATAGGTAATGGCCAGCTCGGTACTGAGGTTACGGAATATAAGGGCTAGGTCAATAATGGAATAAAACTAAACTACTTTTTCCACCAACCAGCGATTTCCTAATATTCAATTACCATCTCCAGAACTATTCGAGTAAGTTTTTTGTTATCAGCATAAAAAATACATAAAAAACCTTTATAGAGTGGCGAGAATTCACCAAACTACGTCAGTTGACAGATGGAATCTGTTTGTTCTGTTAGACGATGGGGCTTACAGATCGCAAAAGTGATATGGTCACTATGATATTCAAAACACCAATCACCCAATTTTCGTCAATCCTTGATATTTTCTGCGCAAATATTTTTCAGTATCCGACGCTTTCCTACATTTATGACTGATCCATGAAAAATAATGATAAGATCGTACTTCAGCAACATTAACACATTAACGACTGGGTGAGGTTAAGCGGTGTCACGGTTTTTAAATTTCTCGGGGCGGAGTACGAACAATGTGATGTCACGGGTCCTAATTTTATAGTAATATCTAAGGCGTTGAGAGGACATTACGATATAATGCTACTAACATAGGATATGTTAGAAATTGGTCATGCAGACCATTTTATTGATATTACAACGTAGCTATTTTAATTGACCTATTCCCACTAAGTAGTAATATCAATATATAGCAGGTCACTAAATATTCAGGGACCCATATATTAGCAGGTTAGGGATCCGGTACGGATTTATTTTCTGCTCGAGTTCATCTGCTGCTCTTTTTGCTGCCTTGAAGAATTCTGCTCACACTCCTACAGTTTTACAAACTGCAAGAGGGGATCTGAGCTCCTGAGTTTGTTACATGATATACTCAGAACTACTCTGCCATGCGTACACTCCAGAGTCCTCGGCCCCTCAGTTGACGCGAGAAATACATACGAGGAACGGACGATCTAGGATTTATACTTCTGTGAATATTCATCATCCATCTTGCGGGTATCTCTGTCTAATTGACGCAGCTCAACCACCGTCCACTTTACTACTTTACTACCTTGCTCTTCCCCGAAAGTTCGGAAGACCAAATCATTCGGAGGCGGTGTCTATACTTGCCGCGGAGAGAATCCTTTATTTGTGTTACATCCTGAATGTGCTTTGTTACACACACAGATATAAGTCTCTCCGGCATCCAGATGTCTTAGGATGCTTCCATCTTCGTGCTGCGCATCTTCAGAGAACTTCCCTCATCGTCCTCTCTTGTGGTCGACGACTGCACATTTATTCAACCTGAACTCCATACCAATTGCTCGCGTGTATTCCTCGACCACCCTAGGAGCGCTTTGTAGTTGGCGTTCTCAGGAGGCATAAAGTTTAAGGTCATCCATATAAAATAGATGGGTGACCTTATGCCTCCGGTCGCTGGGTGGCCCACGTTGATATCCGCGGATTTGGCGGAGCCTAACAGACAACGGTAGCAGTGAGATGCAGAAGAGGAGAGGGCTCAGGGAGTCGCCCTGGGAAACTCCTCTCCTCATTATTATTATTATTATTATAATAGAAAATTACTTTCATTAAAAACATTTAAGATTTATTTATTAAAACACCCAGTATATGAAGTTTATTAAGTAGAT
The DNA here is from genome assembly GCA_029963845.1 of Rhamnusium bicolor. Taxonomy (NCBI): domain Eukaryota; kingdom Metazoa; phylum Arthropoda; class Insecta; order Coleoptera; family Cerambycidae; genus Rhamnusium; species Rhamnusium bicolor. The sequence goes on along the minus strand of JANEYF010004054.1, from coordinate 2,002,872 downwards.
CAAGTTTCAACACATGATATCAAGTAGAGCATTTTATAATGATTAGAAACCGAACAATTACCGTCAGTCTCGGACCGGCTTCCCAAGCGGCCTACCTGAGCTCTCATACGAAAGGAGAGTAGCTGTGCGTGTGAAGCGAGATCTAGACCGTATTCACTATTCCTTATTTAAATTTAGTTTATCTACAAACGTCGCAGTGCGTAGATGGCTGCCGCGAGGATAAAAGTAAATAGTAACAACCATGTCGACAATATTACGGAGAAAGCCAAAAATCAGTTCATATGGATTTGTATTGATGAAGCCATGGATTTTAAGAGACACAAAATCATTAATGTTATGCGTATTTTAAGTGCTATTCTGAGTACCCATCCACTGTTAATATGTAGTAAACGGATGTTGCAAACAGTGCGTGAACAGTTTAGGAAATAGTGGTAAGTTGTATAATGTGAAAGTTAAAAGCGAAAATGGTTTATTGCTTGTATCAGACGCAACAGCATATACAATGTGTCCCAGATGAGGTGTAGTGAATAAAAAATGTCAAATTTTGGAATGACACTTCGGGAATAAGTCCTGCTTGGTGTAAAATTATGATATATCAAAAATGAGTTGAATCTGTGTTATGCAGATTGTTTTATAAGTCAATTTATAAAACTCGTCGCTAATAAACTACCTTTATTTTCAAATATATGCAAAAAGCCGTTAAAAAAGATTGTTTGAAATGCAATTTGTGCCTACTTACCAAATTTTAGGTTTATTCCTAAAATCGTATTTTGTTTGAACTGCCCCTATTTCAAATAGTAGTCAATTCTTTGTTGAAATAATAACATAAAACGTTAAGAACAAAAGTTACTAATAATACTAATTTATTTTAGAAAATATATTTGTGAGTTCAGAGCACTCTCAATTTGCAAAAATGATTTTTAAAAATTCAAAACAAAGTACCAATTTATTGAAAAAAACGGACAGTCCCAAAAAAAGTAAATTCATATTTCTGAAATACACAAATTGTATTCTAAACAACTTTTTTGATGGAATTTTTTCATGTCTTGGAAATAAAGGTAGTTTAGTAGTGACGATTTTTATGAATTGACTTATAAAACACCTTGTATAACAGACATAGTGAGTGATAAGTGTATCACTCTGGTGTTCAGTGCTACTACCCATCAGACATCACTGATGTCTAGTGACTGATAGCGACTTGCAAGGCAGGTACCAAGAGCTGCGACCTCAAACCCTGATGGGCTAAACTATATACTGAATAAGATTTACAGGAAACAACTACTCAGCGTTGAATTAAACCAATACCGCTGAGTGGTTGTTTTCTGTAAACCTTATTCAGTATATAGTTTAGCCATGATTAGAGGTCGCAGCTCTTGGTACCTGCTTTGCAGGTCGCTATCAGGCACTAAGACATCAGTGGCACTGACCACCATTTATGGCATACTGACGAAAACATAACACGTTCGAAACCGGTCTATGTCTAGTAAGGAATTGACAAATGATCTTAGCTACCAAACAAGGCTTGTAGGTTTAATTCAATGCAGGTCGAGGCTTTTGTCCGGTGAGTTGTGGTTTCCTATAAATCTTATTCAGTACTTTGTATAATGTCGATCAACACATTTTTGACACATTTCAAAACTCGACAATTTGTGGTCCATTACAACTCTTATTACATCTATCCTGGGTCACAATGTATGTGTAAAGCTGCCAGGCGTTTCCCATCTACGTACCAAATATGATTCATATAACTTGTCCGGCCTATGCCTTGCAATTTAATGCCTTGAATACACTGCAAGAGATTGCAAGAAATGTAAAAACATATGAGGTATGTATTTTAAATTTTACGTACAAATGATTGTTATTGTCTCTTACCGCATGTACTGGCCCTGGAGTCACGGAAATTGTCTAGTGTCTAATAATAATAAACAAAATCGATTATAAAGCACAATTCTTGCAGTGATCTGAATAGCCGTAAGTTTCCTAATGTTGACAAAAGCAAACTTAATACTGATTCAAAACTAAAAACGAAAGACTAGTCAGTTGCTTTTGGAATTAGTATGGGGTAGAAGAGTTGCTTTTGGGGTGGCACGTCTCCCGCCCAGGCAAGTGGCCTGACAGGGATTTCATGGGTTGTAGAGTGTTTGAGGTTCACCCAAGAGTTCGCCGTATCTTTTGTAAGTATATTTTGTTACTTTTTGTATTCTTTCTGTTTTCATTAAATAAAGTAATATTCCAAATCGTTATATCTTATGTCTTATTTTGTTCCCCTTCACTTATGAAACAAGAAGATCTCTCTGTAGCCAAGGGAATATTTATTTGATTATTTTGAACATTTAGTTGATTTTGCTTCATATTAATTTAAACCAACGTACCATGCGATGGGGGTGGCCAACCCAAGCGAAAGATACCGGGATTGATGCCCGGCGCCTCCACCAAATATCACGAATAACAGCTCTCCACCAAATATCACGGAGGGGTTGGCAACCCTCCTCAACCATTGTCTTCGTTACGTGACATGTAAAATATAAGCAATTTTATATCTGTATGTAATATGTAGTTATTTTATTTGTTTATCTTCTGTAACAACTTAAATGTTATTGTTTACTGTGGCGTTATTATCGGGAACGTATATGTGACACCATTGACAGCAACCGCCATTGGGCAACTCTAGTTATAACTTAATAAATGAGTGAGTTGTACATTTGTAAGATTTTAACGCACCAAAAAAAGAGGATTAACAATTTTTTTTAATTAGTAGTTAATAAATTTTACTGTTATTATAATGTTAATGAAGGATATAAATAATTAATTAAATTCTTGTAAATAAAAGATGTACGACATAGAAATGTATCTCTAAATATGCTTTTAGGTATCTTAATTAAAAGCTTCTTTTTTACTTTATGACATGTTTATGCAAAAATGTTGATATATTAGAAGAATTTAATTTTTATCATATATTTATTAGTGAGTGAAAGTATTAATATAAAAAAAGACACGATGTACCACAGGTTAATTAAATCAAATATATGTAACTATGTTTACCAAAGAGGTTCTCAATGATTTAAATTAGAAAATGTTGGCATTTATTAGTAATATTTATTTATTTATTTATTTATTTACTTAAAATCATGAAGATTTATGCCGTACCACAGTGATCCAGGTTACACAAAAAGTTTCCAAAATTTTTAAACTTTTGTAGTGGACCACTAACCACGAGATATTTTCTAAATGCCCGCCTTCTGCATCTGACCTATCAGTCACTCTGATTTTAGGCAAAGTTTTCAATTCCGAGAAAAACATTAGCCCCTCCGAGTACACTGATTGGTAGGACAACAATCTTGACACATTAGCCTGGGTAAAGCACTTGGAAGTCATACCAATATCTCTCGGGACGTAAGGCAGCATTGGTGCCTGGTCTACTTCGTACGAGGGTTATATATGGTAATGTAGCACTCGTAACGCTGCGTTATGTCGATGGATATGGGCCGAAATTGCGTATATGGTGCATGCAGAAAGTATGTGCCTAAGCGATACAGGCGCCTGATGACAGGTCCTGCAGTTGGTATAAGAAACCTCTACACACCACATGTGACTACGGTAGACCACGGTGCTGTTAACACCTTCTCGAAGATGAATTCCTCGGTCTCCGAATTAAGCACAACTGATCTTAGAAAGGCGAATGTAAGTCTGATCGATAAACCCAGTGTTTCTATATTCTTATAGAAGACACCATGCCGTGGTTTATCGACGTGCTGCCGAAACAGATTCTCCTGTTCAGCAACTCTAATTCGGGCTTACAGACGATTCGACTGAAGCTCCGTGATTGATTCTGCATCAGGTCCTCGCGGGCCTCCTTGATGGGTGTTGAATGCGAGACCGTGTTCATCTGCGGCTCTTTTTGCTGCCGTGAACAATCTTGTGCCCAGTCTTGCAGTTTCATTATTGCAAGAGGAGAATTGAGCTCTTAAGGATGTTACATGCCATACTCAGTACAATTAATTTGTTCTGTGCTCAGTCCTACTGTACCAGGCATACAGTCCAGGTTCAAAAATCCTGGGCCACTCATTGATGTGGGAGGTACACACAAGGAACAAACGATCTAGGATGAACACCTGCGGGTATCTCTGTATTATATTTTTTTTACCGGTAAAACCAATGCAGAATAGTCTTCCTTGGCCTCCGACGTCTCACGGGAGTCGCGCCAGCGAATTAACTACAGCTACTCCCCACATCCCACAGGGTTAGTGAATGTAGATATCAGAATCGTGTTCCCTCAGCAGACGGAGAGAACCCAGAATGACCGCCTTCTGCATTTGGCCTGCCAACCACTCAGCTGACATTTGGCAGGCCGGTATGGTCTTCAATTCCGACAGCAGCGTAGGCTTTATCCCTCCAAGTACACCGATCATTAGGACAACAATCTTAACTGAGTGGCCTGGGTACAGCATTAGAAGCTCGTACAGGATATCGCAATAATTGGTCAGCTTTTCCTCCTCTTTCACGGTGATGTCTTTCTCGATAGGCGCCGAAAATTGGATGGCATACATCACCATGGTCGAGGAGGACTATATCAGGCTTATTGACATGGATTAGCCTGATAGCCAGGGAATGAGTAGTTCCAATAAATACGACGTTTCTCATTCTCGACAACGGACTCAATATCTATGGGGACGTAAAGCAGCACTGATGTCTTACCACGTACGAATGCCTTAGGTGGTAATATAGCACTCGTAACGCCGCGTTATGTCGGTGGATGTAGATCAAAATTGCATATATGGGGCATGCAGAGAGTAAGTTCACAAGTGAATCCGGAGCCTGACGGCAGGTCCTGCAGTTGATATCAGGAACCTATACACGCTACACGCGGCTACGGTGGATCAAGGTGTTGATAACACTCGCCTGGTGTCGATTCCGAGACCGAGTTCATCTGCGGCTTTTTTTGCTGCCTTGAACCATCCTGCTCCCACTCCTACAGTTTCGTGATGTTTTACAAACCGTAATACGGAGGATGTTACTTGCCATACTCAATACTACTCTGCCATGCGTATACTCCAGACTCAAGTGTTCTCGGCCCACTCATTGACGTGGGAGGTACGCACGAGGAACGGACGATCTAGGATGAATACTTCTGTGTATATTTATCATCTTGCGGATATCTCTGTCTAATTGACGCAGCTCATCTACCGTCCACTTCACTACTCCAAAGGAGTAGAGCAGAACGGAAACGGCAAGCATGTTAGTTGCAAACACCTTATTCTTCCCCGAAAGCTCAGAGGACCTAATCTTTCGGAGACGGTGTCTGTACTTGCGCGGAGAGAATTCTTTATTTATTTTACATTCTGTACTGTTGTTCAAATGCGTGAAAATGAATAATTTACAAATACTTTGGAAATATTCCAACATTCAAAGTGTCCTGTATTATTCACTTATTCAGAATAATATTTTCAAAATTTTAATATGGTGTTCTTAATATCCGTCATACAATTTTCGTAAAATCAATCTGTTCGCTTGGATGAATTGCAAGGAAGTCTGAAAAATTAAATTAATCTTATATTTTTCATATAAGAGTGTGTGCATGATTATGTAAAGCTGCACTGCAAAAAGATTTTTCAGACATATTGCATTTTTAATATTTTTCTTTGTCTTTTTTTTATTTATATCGAATAATTAGGATTTACTCTATAGTTATAAGAAGGATATGTGAAATAAAAAATAACGGTTTTTTATTATGTGAATAAAATGTTTTATTATTTTAAATATCATTTAAAAGCTGTAAAATATATTTAAAAAACATTGTGTAGAAACAAAATATATAGGAGCGGCTGCATCAGTTTATTGTTACGTTTGATGTTAAAAAAAATTAATTATAATTATCTATGTATTGTTCGGTAAGTTCCTGTCAGATAAAAACAAAGAATTATACAAATGACGACCTTTTAAGCAGACATGTTCACATAAGATTTAGATTGATAATATAAATCCATTAAATTGTCACATGAACTAAGTATCATTGTGAGAGAAAAAAAATAATTATGCAAATAAACTACCCAAAACAATTATTAACGGATCACTTTTTGTATCTTTACGGCAAAAGTTGACTCACATCTGATTGTTCATAAATTTACTTATCAAGTTGGCTACTGTCATCCTAGCTTATTTTCTCACGATTTATTTGTTGTCATTACAAGTGAGATTGTTATAAATGTAAAAATCAGTGTGATTTAGTAAAAATCGAGTCAAAACTGTTATTAAACATACGTTTCATGCGTTTTTCTAATATGTTATTCTCTATTATTGAAAAATGAACCTCTACTCCAATGATGTGACACGGGCAGTTACGCTTTCGCAAGAAGGGGCGCTCTCAGCGATATATAAGCCAAATACTGAATGTATCTCAGTATGTAGTCTATAGATGGCATCAAAAGACCGAACTTGACACAAGAAGACTGCCACACGACCATAATTACTCCCAATGACAGATTTCTTAGACTACAGGTCCTTCAAAACCATTCTTAACTGAACCGGCTCTAAAAAATGATCTCTCTAAAGCTATAAGAGTTTAGGCTTCGGTCCGAACAGTGCATATTAAACTTAGAGAAGTTAATTTAGAACACCTAGATTGACCAGATACCATAATAAGCAGATGAGATTATTGTTTGCTCAAGAACATCAACTTTGGCAGTTACAGAACTGGATCCAAGTTATGTTTTCACATAAGGCGAGATTTAAATTATGGGTAAATGATGGGCGAGTTCAAGTTCTGAGAAGGCCAATGCATACCGATTTTGACCAAAATACCACAATTTTAGAAACACCTATTAAAGTTTTAACATATGAGCCTTTAATTGTTCTGCGTAGTGTATTTCCTTTTTTTTAATGTAGTAGTTTCGTTAAATATGTAATAGTTAAATACTTCACTGATGGGCATTTGTTACCTATTTTTGTGGACACGAAATGAACAGAAAATTCCTAATTCGGGTACGTAACACATTTTAATGTAATGGTAGCTTCAAATTAATTACTTTTATCCACAACTATTAAATAATGTATCCATTATGTATGTGTTTCTTCAAGGATATTAGTGTCCCATTATTCACTGCAGTGAGTAATGATTTCCTTATTCACTGGTTGAAATGTATAGTATTTTACTCCCATGTATTGGCTATTATTCATTAGGGTGGTATACGACAGTCGCTTACGGCTTGCGTCGTAAACTTCACCCTCCTGAAGCCATCATTATATGCTCCTTGAATAATATACTATTTCTACAATCTCTCCTCTCACAACAATAAAATGTTGCAAATAAATAACTATATTGGTCTATTCTTATGTAGTAATTGTTTTGTAACGAATTTGTAGTGTAAACTTTTATGTAAATCTGATATCTGATGCTTTCAACTTAGGTTTTTTTTTAATCACTTATTTAACATCGCACCTCTAACCCGAAAATCGTAAGGTAGGGTTTTTTAACGCGCCACAATGCAGATACTCGCAGTTTTATATCTCTTTTAAAAGATGGTAAGTCAAGCAGGTCTGTTCATCCACTCTAGTTCATCATCTTGGTCTGACCCGATTTTGACCCGATTTTTTTCATTGATACCAAAGAATGTACCCATTCTTAACGATTCTCTCGTCACACTAAACTTTAATTGGTCATTTCTTGGAAACTACTTTTTAATTAATTTTATGTAAAGTTTTGTAGTGCTATAAAGAAATGTTCTATTTATGTGTAGTAATTTTTTTTTTTTAATTATTTTGTCCAAAATGTTAATTATTTACAAATGCCCCGCAGTGAGCACACTCGGCTACCGTCGCCCTGTAAATAAAAATTTTTGGAATTTATTGATTGGGACATATATACGATTTTTCTATAGTCGTACACAAGAATTATGGTATACTGCAATAATATTTTGATTCCCAAATAGTTCATCATGACTAATATATAAGCAGGTAAACATTTATTGCTTGACTTCATTTTGTAACAGCAGTTATTCATTCCTTAATGTTAAATATTAGGTAAGGCTGTAAATATTGGGAATTTTTACAATTTAATGTTATCAAACGATTCACATTCGGAATAAGAAACTAAATAGAAAGTGTTAACAAAAATTGAAAACCTCTAATAAAATAATTATTGACAAACATTAAGATTTTATTATTTTTATATTTAAATACTGGTGGTATTAAAATTCAGTATCATTCGTAACAATGTAAATTTTAATCACAGAATTAAGAGACGCCTGTTTTTAGTTGTAACCACAAATTTTATTCATAAGAGAATGGCCCCCACAATTGATGCTATATATATATATATATATATATATATATATATATATATATATATATATATATATATATATATATATATATATATATATATATATATATATATATATATATATATATATATATATATATATATATATATATATATATATATATATATATATATATATATATATATATATATATATGTATATATATATATATATATATATAATACATACATTTTTAAAGGACTCTAGATCACAGCAAACTGGTTGTATAACTGCTAGGGGCAATAATTACTATAAAAAAATCTTCGATAACTTTTTGTTTAAAATTTGTTTACAGTATGTGTTACAGAAGGCAAAATATTTATTAAAAAAAGAGTACACCATTATGACCGTAACTTACGCCACGACTTTCATTTACAATGATATAAGATCACTTCTTGACAAATATGTATATCAAATTTGATCAAAAATGAATAATGAGTTCATCAATATTGGCGAAACACCATTTTTCAAATGTCCCATTTGGCGGACTATTATAACTGTCTTGTAAGTGAACATTCACCATCATTCAAAAAACGAATCTCTTACTTTTATGAGTAGAATTGACTTTATATGGGTAGTATTACGTTTGGGAATACCTTGTATATAAATACAAGATTGATTTTAATTATAATGAAATATAGAGAACTAGAACACATGGAATATCTTATGTATTTCTATTCTAAATAATAGCAACTGTTATTTTGTTGATCTTTATAAATAATTTGTATACATTTTTGAGAAAATACTTTTTTAGAATACTGGGAGATGAACACCCTTAGCCAATGTGTTAAACATAAGTCGGCGTTGTGTCCTGAAGATGGATATACCGGCCCTTATCACAACTAAACAAATACGGCAAATTGAACTGAATCAAATAAAAAATTAAAGCTGTGTGCATTTTTTTTGGCATGAATAATATTTGTGTTTGAAATAATAAAGCAAATTTATTATATAAGTTTGTTTTTATTTTAGTAATAGTAAAATTTATTATTATTCATTAATTTATCGTTAATGTAAGACAGATAATTAATATAAAACAGATTTCTAAATATAAAAACCAATCTTTTTTATATATTGAGTAATCTCAGAGATTAAAAGCACCTATACCTGTTTTTATGAACCAATTTCCCAGTTGTCATTTATAATGTTGACCACCATAATGATACATAGTGGCATTACATCAAATACGAAATGTTAATAGAATATCAAGGATGTTAAAATACTAGTCAAAATACTATTTTAGATCCGCTTGGGTTAAACCGGGATATTTTTTTTATCACTTATGTAGATCAAATTCATAAGATATCATTGTTTGATTACTCAAGAAAGAATAATGTATGCATCAAATTATTAATTCAAGGTGCATATCATACATAAAGGAGCATAAATAAACCTGTATATTACAATATTATGCTGTACAAATAATTAATTAGCAAATGTTACATTTTTACCTCTTTAACATTTAAATGTCATCTGTTTATTAAAATTTTCTTTAAATAGGATCTAATAGAAATGGTTTATTATATAGGTAACTCTTTTTAATAAAAACAAATATTAGCAAAATATTATGTAATTTATTAATCTTTGTATAAATATATAATCTAATATAAAAGATGAATTGTTCTTTCACACGGCGTCGCGCGTCGGTTCAATTCCGTGAATATTTTGATTGAATGATTGAATGCATCTGCTAGATTCCCAATTCTTAAATATGGAACAGTTGGCTGCACGTTTCAACAATGCAATGCACTTTGAAGGCCAAACCCGACAAATTAGAAATGCTAATCATTAGTATTATGAAAAACGATGGTTCGCAAACCTAAAAACAGATAAATCTTGAACAAAATAAAATAATTAAAATTAACGCACAAATACAGAATATATTTAAATGTTACTATAAGTATAACTTTGACTGATGACAAATCTGCCATCTTCTTTATAAATTATCACCCAAATGCAAGCAATCAAAGCTACATTTAATAGGTCGCTGTTAACATTATGTTTCGATTTCTAAAAATAAAAAATTATAAACAGGCATAGAGCACTCAAGCGATAACACAACCTTAATGACTAATATCGGTGGCAAAACGCAATATGTCGACAAACCTTCCACTATTTGCTCTATATTCTCAAGGGGAATGGTATATTCCTGAAGATAGTAGATATTATTCATTTTGGACAGGTTGGCAACGGTTTCCTGCAATATTCCTATCTTCAGGAGCTTTATTACTTTGTAAGTAGGTAGTCTTCTTATTATTACCTTGCAACAATCATTGATGATATTTTGTTTTACTGAATTCTTAAATATGCAAGAGAACATGACTAAGGTATGCTAATAGCAACCATATAATTTATTTTGGCGATATTGTACAGTTGTATCGTATAGAGTGTCCCTCCGATACATCCCACTCCTGCTATTATTTTTAGAAAAAAAAGTTCTTTGTATCAAAGTTTAATGATTTTATGATTTCAAAGAAAAATTCCAGGAAAATCACACAATTTCGATACAAATTTTTTTTGTAACTCCAAAAATAATAAAATGGCAGTGGTGGGAAATCTCGAAGGGACACCTTGTAAAGTATCTCAAAAATACAGGCACAAATTCAGTAGCATATCCTTTATCTCAAAATAAGGCAAGAAACTGCTATGAGGATGGGCCCGATAACGTTTATTTTTGAGATATAGGGAGATAAAGAAAATAAACATTTTTCTATTTCAAGAAAAAAACAGTTTTTTGAATTACGATATTTGTCACAATTGATTAAAGGTAATGATTTAATGATTTGGCATATTATTAATTCTATATCTTTTATAGGGGTGGAAAGATCAGGTTACGGGTTTCTTTATTTGAAAAAATATGTGAGTGAGATTCTTAGAAAACTATGAAAGGAAACTAATAAAAAGGTGCTCTTGTAGTAATAGCTAATATGTATCGTTTTTGAGAAAATCGACAAAATGTGGTTTTGAACCCATTAGAGAGTAATTTCCAAAGTTTAACGAAATTGTTGTTTAGTAAAAGGGTTTAGATTTAAATGTATTCGTAGAAAATATTGAAAATAGCTTTCTTCCATTTCAGAATATCAAACTCTTTGATCCATCAATCACCTAAGCCATTCAAGAATCCCTGGGGTATTTCTAATTTTGTCGCAACTTTTTATAATTCTTTATCATAAATCATTATTATTTGGAACGGGTATTGCCTAGACAATCGACATCAGATGTCCTCATATAAAAATCTATCTGGCGAGGGAACTAGTCACGTCTTCCAATCCATACAATTTATTTATCCAATATTTGTCCAACCCGAATTCCATACCAATTGCCCTCGTGTATTCCTCGACCACCCTCAGATCGTTTTGTAGGTCGCGCTCTCCGGAAACATAAAGTTTAGTCATCTATATAAGACAGATGGGTGACATTATGCCTCTTTACCCCTTTTTTAGATATATTCCTAAAATCCGACTAAAATGTGGAGGACACTATAGTGCATAAACACAACTAACTCACTTCTTATCTAGTACATCCTCAAACATGCAAGTAAATTATTTTGCAAAAATACAAAGTATGATTTTCCATTAAATTTTCGTGGCAGAAAAGATGACCCTAATAAATTATCAGCAGCAACATCGGCCCAAACATTGAACTGATACTGATGATGGCGGGATTCAACAAACGCATGAGAATTTTCATCGGCCCAAACATGTGTGTTGTTTCTCTTGAAACTTGCCACATCAGTGAGGAGCAGTGTACAATGTTTTAAAAGTTTGAATTAGCAGCAAAATGTTGATGAAAGCAATAAAAGGAACGAAGACGTGATATATAAAGTAACCGTTTAGAGATTACCCTCGATATCATGTTATTAGACGGTCCTAAATGATTGGTAATTTTCATAGTTTTTACAGTTTTCTCCAATTTCTCACAAGACGGTATTCTCAAATTCCGAAGTTCTTGTTATTCTTGGCCTTCCTCTATCAGCAGTGACACATTTATAAAAACCTAATCAAGAATTTGAACAGTTGCAAAATAATGACAAAGTTTTTCTTCCATGAAGACGATGATTCGGAAAGACTTCCTGATATAGTTTTCTCGCTTATAAAGAGTTTCCATACGAACATTGACTAATGCATTACATGCATATTAGTATGTTCTTCGTTAGTGTGATTTCCCATCATTGAGAAAACAAGACAAAATTGGAAAAAGGAAAAAGAATTAATACACTTACAAAGTAGCTAACAGTAAATTGATTAAAGTTAAAGTCAAAAACGTCACAAAATAAGTTTTTTAACAACACTTTTTTGTTGTAATTGGTAATAAAAAACATTTTAATTTACTTCCCGAAATATTTATTAAAATTAAGTTTTTGGGAAAATATTGAGTTTTATTATTTCTCCAGTTGTTAAAATCCAAAAAGAAGAATTTTCAAACCTTCGGTGTAGACCAGTTAGGTATTTGTTGGAAAAATAACCACCTTAAATAACCACAAACAGTTTTACGCATTTCATAATATTTTCATACCATTTCATTACCATTCTACTAATATTTCACTATTATTTCATTAATTGCATACCATTTCACATGATGCTATATAATTTCTTAATATTTTGTTCATTTCATGAATTTTATACGGTATTTCATCTATTGCAAAGACAAAGGTAGATTCACTTCACGAGTGATTACCCCTCGCATCATGGGAGTCACAAATTTTTCCACTTATTGGCTCTGAAGAAGAATTGAAAGTAAATAAATATCAGTTGAGTAAATTAAATGTATTTATTTGGCCCAAACTGTACTAATGCCATCAGAATTAAAAAAATGATTTAACCAAATTGTTTACGCATGCTTTAATATGAAATAAATGCAAAACTTATATCTTGGTCTATTTCTCTAATAATTACTCGGAACATTTGACTGTTCTGTATATTTGGAAACGTACAGCGCAACTATTAAAGTTTCTCCTCGATCTAACAACACTTGATGAGGTATATCTAATAGATGGAATCACGAACCACTTTAACAACATCGATATATAAGTAATACATACACGTAACTTGCTTATATACTACATGTGCATGCTGATGAAATAATTTTAATTATCAAAAAAAGAATAATTAGCACTAACTAATAAGCGGATAATACTTATTCAGAGAGGATTTGTTTTAGAATATATTTATGATTAACGTAAGTATAATACTTACGTTAATTTTTCTTTTAATAATTTAATATGTATACATCGGTACTGTACCGGTATAGTCACGTTTCTTTTGATAGAAAAAATCGTGTATAATAATGTTTCATATTTTTACTTTTCCGGCAAATCTAGGTCATATTCCAAACATACTGATATGATGAGTAGAATTTTTTGTTTTAAATTGATATGAAGAATTACTTTCACTTTTATATCAATCAGTCCTATAAGTTATACAATTGCCTTTGATGCTTTGTTAATTAGCAATATCTGAATTAAATAAATTTGAGCTTGGAGTAATTTAGTTTTCGTTTGATAATTGCGCTAACAGACGTTTTGCGAAATTATTAATGCATTAAACAAATGAGTAGTAACATAGTTAAGAAACGAAACTTATCAAAACAAGAAAACATTCAGGTCAGCGGTTAATTGAAATAAAATGCAAGAATTTTATATTACATTATAAATCTCTTGAAGGAGTTTTTATATAAAGAAGGAAATAACATTTACATTATAACCAAATAATAAATTATAAATGAAACTAGCTAATGATTTAAATCACATCACATACCTTGGAGACAGGAGTTATGCTGCGGAAGTGGAGAAAGAATCTATTTATAAATATAGCAATATATTAATCACTTTTACTCAGGCAGAACAGGATAAGTAAAAGTTATTATATTTTTAAATGAATTTGCAACCTCATCTAAGCGTAAACACAACCCCAGTTCTTTACAATGTTTATAACTCTGTTCATACGCGTAGCCAGGGTTGGGGCAGGGGGGGCCAAGATACCCTCCAAGATATCTCCCCTTCACTAGAAAATAAATAAACATAATCTCTTTCGGTACAAAGCGGTACTCTATCAGGACAAAGCAGCGTCGAAATTATCCCTTCAAATAAGTATTTTGAAAGGGGAATTTGAATTGTGGAATCAATAATATTCAGATGCAGTAGATGCTCCAGCTCCTTCAAATGAGTTTCAGCTACCTGTTGATTGTAATAAAACTATATATCTCAATATAAAAAAATGTTTAGCAGTTACCAAATACACAGCTGAAAGATCATTTTCTAATCTGAAATATTTAAAGTCATACGTTAGACATACAACTGGGCAGAACAGACTAAACGGACTGGCAGTACTATATGTTAATGAAAATATACATTTGTCCTGTGAGGATGTTCTTAACAGTGGCGACTGGTGAAGTTTAGACCATGTCATATCTTAATATTGGAGCATAGGATCTAAGCGATAGTTTAAGGAATAACTACCAAGACCAAGTGAAATTTTGCAGAAAAAATTTCGATTGAAATTTGCGAAAAGAGTTGAAAAAATGGTATGCCTGCAAAACATTTTTTTTTTTCAGAATCAGGTGGAAAACATCGATAGATTTCATAAAAAATATTGTTTTTACACCGTTTTGAAATTTTATTTTAGTTCCATTTTTCACTGTGAAAATTTCAAAAAAAAAAATAACTATAAAAATCTATATTTTTTATGAAATTTGAAATCTGTTGACATATTTTCCATTTGATTCTGAAAAAAAATGTTTTATAAATATTTTGCAATTCATCTAAAAAATAACCTGGTGAAGCACACAATTTTTGCGATTTTTTTCGCTGCAAAACTTCTTCATTCAGTTTTGATAGTTTGTTACATTCCAAAATCTCATAAAGCTATACCTCGCAACCTTCTCTCGTTATTTGTTATTCTGTGACATTCTGTACTCTACTGCGCAAGGCATTGTCATCACCCTTCCGGTATCTTGTCGTTCATCGTGGGCTACGTCGGTCATTAAATCGTAAAGGAAAATTTTCCTCAAGACTGATCTACGGTCATCCGAAAGCGATATCAGGAATTTGTTCTAAAATTTAAGTTCCCTGGTTTTGGACGTATTGTAGATTGTGTTAGTATTGGGAACTTTTACTGAAAATAGGATATAATTGCGATCTTTGGCTGGTTTGTAATAAACGCTTACTTAAAATACAATATAAATATTGTTTTGAGGAATGTTGAATTCTGGCACATAACAAATGAAAAGTGAGGTAATGACTTTTGTGGTTTTACTGGATTAATTGGAAGACATCTGTACCCTCTGTGTTTGAGGGTGCACGCCTGGGGTCGAAGTTAGCAACGCTTTGCACGCCTGAGGCGAAGTTTGTATCGTTCTGCGAGCCTGGGTACGAGGTTTCTATTGTTCTACACGTCGGAAAAACGGTTTGTCAGTATTTTGCAAGCGTAAGGCTGAAGAGTCTACGTACCTACGTAAGCACCGGTTGGAGTTCCATGTCCAGGTAAAAGGGAACAAGAAAATGTGTCTGAGGAGTGCCTACCTTTATATGCTGCTGGTAGCGGCAAACTGTATATATTGTTTTAATATTTATTTAAGGGAATATCACCCCATTTTGTTTAGTTTAAGTTTATAACGATAACCTTAACCTCTTATATCACCAAATACGCTGTGAACCTTTGGTGGCCACATTCAGGATGGTAAAACCTAGTTTTAATTTATGTTTACAATCTGTGAATAAGAGTTGTAGTAAATACTTTAATTAACATTTGAAGCACAGTTATCATAATGTAAAAAGTTTTTTATGTGTTCTTATTAAATTTATATGAATATAGCCTGTTTCATAGTTGTGTAATTTGATATTTTATTTTAAAGTATATATAATAGCTAATTTTATTTTGTCGTGACACTCATTAACTTATCAGGGCTAAGTAGTGTCTCGACTTGCTACATCCTCACGCCCAGTAGTTTTGTGATCACTCCTACAAGGCAGGGGTATGAGGATAGAAAGGGTAGCAAGTTATGCCTTAAATTATCCCTTGGATCCCATGCTCCAATCCTATGATATGATATAACTCAAATATCATCCGTCGCCACTGGTTCCTAATGAACTAGCCAAACGAAGATGAAGATTATGACTTGTAATCTAGCAATCTATATTCTATTTATTTCCAAGATAAACTGAATATAAACAAAGAAAACAAATAACTGTTCATTATTATACACGACCCGTCTGATTATAATTCTATAAAATAGGCGGGGTTCGTCTTCCTTGATTTTATTGCCGGTAGACCAATAGGAAAACGAAGCTTTCCACGGTCTGATCTGATTACGTGAACATTACGCTCAGCTTTATGTTTTCGTCTATCTTGAAAATAAATAGACTTATAGTAGTTATAGCATATATCTAGAACTATGTTGTTTGGATTTTTAGTATGTCTTGAAAAATATTTTATTTTATTACTGTTATTGCCTTTTTTATTACTGTTGTTCCTTGTTTTGATCAATTGACAGAATGTCATTTTTGTCTTGATTCAGTTTTTTTGATGATAAACATATATTAACGTAAATTCGCTCAGATAGTATTTATTTATTATTTATGAATGAGCTTAACAGTTTTTAATCTTTTTTTCTGGAAAATTTATCTCAACTTCTGTTTTTTATTCCACGCATTCCAATATCGCATCACGCTTGACGCACTTCGATGAAACCTATCTTATATTTTATTTTCAACCATATACGTAATGACGTTATTTCTGACATTTTTGCAAGTTCGAAAATTGACATTTACTAACTGTTATTTTCCACGCGGATGGTAAGTGGTCACATTCAACCCAGATGGGAAGTAAATACTAGCACTATATTTTAATATTTTATTATCATTATTTAAAAGAAAAAAGAGCAAACTAATAACTTATTACTAAACTACCCTTACAAAAATTAATTTTTACATTTGAATTTTCAATAGAAGAAATTGAAATATTTAATCCCTGTAGTTCTTTCGAAGAAACTTTGATGTCCTATGTTGATGTTGAAGGGTTATTTGAACTTGTTCCAGAAACTTCTACACTCATATTATATTTGAAAACCAATACAAGGCATAATATAATATACCCTCCAAGTTACGAGGACTTAAAAAATTAACATTCGAATGGAAATTACACCAGCAGCTGTGCAAAATTTAAAAAAAATCGATTTAATTTAATTTAAAAGTTTATTTTTAGAAAACTCCATTGCATAATATTAGTACATATTTTAAATAGGTAAGTACTATTTTAATTTGACCCTATATTATGATTATTATTATTATTATAATTCGACAGCCTATGTGACTTAAACCTGCACAATCATATCTTATAAATCTTAGTAATATATTTAAAGTGGTTCCGCGGCCTTGCTACAATTATTTCCGTTTTCATTTTTAGCTATTTGTTACACTTTCATTGATTTTAATAAAATCTAATAACCATGAAAAATCATCTTATTGCAAAATTTACCGTTATTTCTTAAAAGAATGTAAAAAGCAAGGACAAAATTAAAATATAATTTTGTTCTGAAATCTATATTCATAAATGTCACCTACCTTCTTCAGAATGGTTATCTCTTATTTATGTTAGACATTTTTATTGGATTAACCATTTTCACACCTACATTAGGATATTATTTCTTCCTACTTCCTACTTCATATTTCTCACCAAATAAAATGTAAAATCTTTATAAAATGATATTCGCTAATACACTGTCTACACATCTGGCATTTTTCGGACTTCATTTGGATATTCTACAAATTGTTTAACGGATGTTTTTCAATAAACCCTTACCAAATAATCATTCAGAGATTGGATTTTTAAAAAAATATAAATATCAAAAGTTTTTCACGAGTAAATATATGTATAAGTCTGAAATTAATATTATTAAATAAAATATTACAGTGTAAAAATTAAGTTGATATTTCGAAAAATCATTTTATGTTATCAAAAATATTAATAAATTGTTTGGGCAGATTAGAACCCTTGTATTAATGGCAGCGAAAGCCGCCTTGAAGGTGCTGCACTGCTGTACTAAAAAAACAAATAGAAATAAATAACAAAAATCTATAAAATTATGATAACATTTTGTGTTTATTCACATTTTTATGTTTTACTAGCTGAAATTATCCGGCGTCTCTCGGGCTTAAGGGACACCCGTTGTTATACTTTAACCCCCCTATTTTATCCCCTTAAAATGCGTACACACCTGCATGCACATGTGGCGAGAAACTACACACATGCGTGCGCACATGCGGCCCATCATTTTAATGTCTCGTGTGCATGTGTGCTCATCGCGTTCCATTGGTTCGTTATTCATTTTAAAAATATCGGAAAAAGTAGTTGTAGCAAGTGCAGCTTATTTGATAATTAACAGTTTATTTTCCCATGCATCCTCTGTTTTGGTTTTTGAATAATAAAACGTATGTTTCGGATCCCACAATATTGAGAATTGCTCATATTGGTCAAGGAGAGCAAGACACTGTTCAAGTTACCATTTAATTTTTACTGATGTATACTTTCGCGTGTTCGAGTAATAACTGAATAGACAATAAGAGCCGTCCAAACTCCAAATTGAGAGAGAACGCATACGCATGTTTCTTTGAAGACGACGAAAAATCGACATTACTTTGGCTTGCTCCATGTGCGGGCAGATATTTCGCGGGTGGTTATGCATACGATGAGAAATCGCGAAAGCACCATACACACCTGAATGTGCATGCATATGTGAAGTTCCTCACCGCATACGTATGCAGATATGTACGTACTCTTAGAGTTGAACTGTACATTCTTGGCAAATTTCAACGTTGTAATTGGAAGGGTTTTGGAAACAATTAACTTTCAATTCACACTCATAGAGAGAGCTTTCCAAAAAAATCCCTTGAAGAGAATTATTCGTTTAACTTCAAAAAATTTTTGGTTATTGGTAATGTTAGAAGAAAAAAGTACACAAACATAATTTTAACGACTGCTGGGGCAGGATAATAAAAATAAAAAATTATTACCATTGATATATACAAAGTTTATTGGGAATTTAGAGGAAGATTTGAGAAATGCATTGAAGTCGATAGAATAGAAAGTTTTTTCATCCTGTATACAAGTGTTCCTTGAATTATACTTTCTTTCATTACTGAAGGTTAAACGTACAGTCTGGGTATGAGGAAAAGAAAGGTCGTAGATCGATTTGTGTTACACATAGTAGAAAACAATTGGAAAATGGTGCCAACTCAGACACGCAAAATTTGTTTGATCAACTTAGTCTTGGAGTAAAAACATTTTCAGTTAGGCCATTAATAACTTGTTTCCCTTTGAAATAATACATTATTTGTTCTAAGTAAATGATACTTCAAATATTACTTTGTGATTTTTGTTCCATCTAAATGTTACAAATTCTTAGGAATACTTCTGGAATTTTAAAAACTTGAATGAGCATCCCCTTCCTCTCATAGTAGAAAGTTGAAACTTTGACATTTGACTGGCCCAATATTACATCTTTTTTTATACAACTTAACAAAATTCACAAAAATATCAGTTTTATGTCTATTAGCAGCCATCTCGTCATTAATTCTCAGTGTTTTATGTCTTTTATAGGACATAATCTACAAGTTAATTAAATTTATAAAATTGCATGCATAATATAAATATTATGTTAATAAAACCACTTTCAAGCAGCATCATAAAAAATTAATAGCACTAGATTCGTGATCCATATATCAACATTTCAGTTTGAAATTTCGGAATGGCTAAAAGGAAATGGCAAAATCTGAATAAACTGTACATCCATCATTATACTTTATATAACAAATCTGTAAGGTTATATGCAATATTTAAATATTTTTTATATTCTGCTTTTTTTGCTGTATGATACCTTACATCATGTAAAAATTAGAGAAGAGTGAAAGTTGTTATAAATAACTTATAGGTTTTTATAACATGTTAAGTATTATATGAATAATAAAGAGATTTATGTATATTCTTTTGACGTGAGAGTTTTTAATCTGATGCAGTCCAAGTTTTAGTTAAAAACCAATCTTTAGGTTTTCTCCAAATTTGTTTCAGAAAAGATGAAAGGTGTAATTTAACTGGATATTTGAGAGTATAATTCGATACTATTCTCAAGTGAAGAGGATGATTAATAACAAATTGTGTAAGAAATAAATATTAACGATTAACGTATCAAAATTATTCTGATTTCAATTTTTAATAACAAACTACATTTTCATTGTAAGAGGTTATCAATAAAACAAACATATTTTTTCTGGATTTTGATATTCCGTAAAACTACTTTTTTTGAGTGAAGAGTAAAATCCATTAGGTCTCAAAAATTTTAAAGAAATCTGGTTCTTCGCTTTGAACCAGTATCTTTTAATATAAAATGCATGACAAAGTTTTTAACAAAAGTTACTTGTTTGAGAGTTCACAGTTATAAAGTGCATTCTCCATAAGCGCGAAATAATTGATTCTAGACCAGAAACTCACATGGAACCATCGAGCTTAATGTATGGAGGAATGATGCTTATACCTAAAGTTAGCGCAACGCGAAGCCAAGATGAACATAAATATGTAGCAGAACAACTACATGTGTGTTTAGAATAATATTTACAAAATAGTGATGCTTCCCTGTATGCGCATTCTTATTGGTCACTCTGATGGTAGTTACATTGTGATACACGTAATTACGGTGTAAGGAAGTGATTATTTTATGATTATGTAACTAGGTGCTATTTGTCTGATTCAAAAGAATATTTTAAACATTATAGTACTGTGCCCTTAATAGTGGTATTGTCAGTCCGTAAAAGGTGACGTAGTTGCAATATTCCGCGCATGACTACCGCGTCCTCCTACTTCTGCTTTTGGCAGTGTTTAGTAGCTTGAGGATTTTTCAGAGCGTCTAGGACAGTACGTTGCTGCCGCCAGTACCTACCAGACGTGCCGACACCGACCGCTCCAGAGAGGAAGCAGCCCATGATACGGAAGTAGGTATTAAGGTTTGGTAAATAAAGGTATAGTAAATAACCGCCATCGTAAATCATAGTGATAGTGTGCTTGTATTAACGCTTGCTTCCCCTCCTGGTATCCGTCCGCCGTCTGCTTTTGGCCGATTCATTATTGCTGGTCACATTTTTCACTGTTTAATCACCGTATTATCGTGTCGCACCGCTTGTACGCCCGCTTACTGTCCCCGCTCGCCTATAATAAAGACCGCTTTTAGAATAAGTTGTAAATATGAAGATGTATATATAGTGTAAATAGTAATTAGTGTGTAGAATAAATGTAAATATATTGAATGAGAGTCGTTTCATTAATTGTAGTGTGTAAGTTACCTTTTCCCGACCCCTGGCTTATCCGTTTCTTCACTGTAGTTGCCCGGCCTCTATCGTCCCGCCGATAGAGTAAAGTGGTGTTTCTGCACTCTAAACAGAAACTGGCGCCCGAGATATCCGTACCGTGAGCACCGCCGTAGTGTTGGGCGTCAAAGTGACACTTCTGCTCTTGTGTGGAAAAGAAGAGTACGTTACAACAGCCATATTGTTTTGAAATATCTGCTTAGAAGCGATTTTAACATATTATTGCGCATATTAAGAATGAATACGATACAAAAATAATCGACTCTATTGCAAACAATGTGCCGAAGGTAGAATCTTAGAGAAATACGCATATCGGAAAACATTAGGCATTAGACAAAACTATACTGTGAGCAAAATAAATAAATAAAAATACGCTTTTTTAAATAGAGACCCATATGGAGTGTTTCATGGAAAAGTGCGTATTGACTATATCCCAAACTTTACATTATCGGTGTTTAAAGATTTTTATATCCTTAAAAAAGTACAAAATATTTTTAAGTAATTTATTTTAACAAAGGTACTCATTTAATTTTGAAGACACTATGTTAAAAAAATTCTCTACTTTTTTATGGAAGTATAAAAACCTTTAAACACCGATATTGCACTGTTTGGTATATTGTCGATTTTTCCATGAAACTC
Source organism: Rhamnusium bicolor (assembly GCA_029963845.1). Lineage (NCBI taxonomy): Eukaryota > Metazoa > Arthropoda > Insecta > Coleoptera > Cerambycidae > Rhamnusium > Rhamnusium bicolor. The sequence continues at coordinate 1,980,564 of JANEYF010004054.1, read as the reverse complement.
TCGATATGGTTATAATAATTAATAACCTAGTAAATATCAACACTTGCTTTAGAGTATACATGTATATCTTTTTATAATTTTACAGTATGTTTTTGTACGGTGAAAGATTTTCAATAAGTGAATGCCTAATTAGATGTTTAATGTGCTCAATTTCACAAAAATCAGGTTTTAGTTTACACTTATTTTCAATTATTGCTAACAACTTAAGAGTATGAAACGTATAACATAACATCACACTCTAGTAAACAATACTGTTACGTGTTTGCTATCCCCACAAACACGTCTGCTGGTAAATTCGTTGATTGAAAGTCCAGGTAACACTTACTCACTACTTTATTTACTAATTAGCAATTAACAACAATAGATTAATTAATGTCTTAACTATAACCACAATTGACTCTTTCTTATTTCTTCTTTACTCAATAACGTTCGACTTAAGAGTGACTCACGGCCCACCGTGCGTCTTATTTATACATCCATTCACATGGTCTAGAGCATTCCAGAATATTCCCGGCCGTTCGCATACAATTCCAATCTCATCTAACCAGTCTACACAGTCCAGTGGCGTAATAGTATTTATATTAGTATGTAATAATTCTGCTAAGTTTATAAAAGACCAAATACAATTAAGAATTTCGTCCTCTCGTTTACGTCATAGAAAATCAGATTTGTGATCGTATAGATAAATAAATTGTTATTTAAACAAAAACTTCACTGTCACCAACTTATTTTGATCCTTTTTTTATTTAGTCATAATTAAGTACGACTTTCTTTCGCTCATTGGTTTTGTCATTAAAATATTAATGACACTTTTGCTTTTAAAATAATGGTGTATTTGAATTTTAGTAGACTGTATGGATTTCAAGTATAAAATGACATACCTTTAACGGCAGTTTTAATCATTAGTATGTGTCTCACTCGTGTAGTGGGAAAAAAAGTAAAGGAAGGAAATTTGGAACAAGCTAAATGAGCCAACACACTTCAATTTTTAGAATGCACAATATTTTTCTTTTAACACTATTTAATTGCGGATGGATTTATGCGTTTTTAAACCGTCGTCGGTTTTACTCACAACTATGCGAATGCTTTCTCTTCTATCCATCTCTCGGCCGAAAGACAGGGCGAGTTTTTTGCGGCAAAAACACTCGAATAAAAAGACTAATCGCTATACAGAATGTTTTAATATAAACGGCCAAAACAAATACAAATAAATTTTAGTTAAAAAACATTGTCTTAATTTTCTTATTCGGGACACCTTATACCTATGTGACGATTTAATCGTATGTACATCGCACACATATAAACATAACTTTTAATAATTTTTATTTACCGATAAAATTGAAATAATAATTTACTAATCTCTTGTAAACCACCCACAACACAATAATACATTTTTGAAACAAAAACAAAAATATCAAAACGTTGTTCAGTAACCACAAATAAATATGTTTAACACTAAATGCTCCTGTTATGATGCCTGCTGTTTACTACACGAATGCAGAATATGCAATGAAAATTACAGATTACAGATACAGGATAGAATGTGAAATTATTTTTCGGGGAATAATTGAATAAACTTATAACTATAAAACTTGGCCTATTCCCATTAAACGTAAACATCACAACAATATTTATAGTACAGCTCTCTCTTTAGCTTGCACCATAACACAGACATAATTATTTCTCCAAACATTAAACTCGATGCCTTGAACAAACACCTGGAAGGAGCAACAGCGGCCCTCTGGATGTGCCGGACGCTCTTCGGTAAAACTTGGAGTCTAACACCAAAAATGATCTATTGGTCATACGTAACAGTTGTCAGACTCATTATCAACTATCATGCATCATTAGTTTGGTGGCAAGAAACAAAAATAAAACAACACAAAACAAGTTGCTAAAAGTGCAACAGTTATCGTGACTGGGAATTAGAGGAGCAATGATAACCTGTCCAACAGCAGTAATAAAAGCCTTCCTTGATCTTCTCCCTTTACATGTGCATGTAAAGATGAAAGCAGCCCTAACCTCTCAAAGACTGCAATCCAGAAAATTCAAATCAAGAGTTCTGGTTGGACATCTGAGTATTCTGAATGAATTTCAGTTCAACTCAATGACCAAATCTACTGGCACAATGCTAGTGAGACTGAAATTTGAGCAGATATTTGAAGTAATAATCACTGATCGCTAAATATGGAGCTCTAGAAGACTCAAATTTGAAAGCGGATCCCTTATCTGGTATATATATGGAAGAAGCAGTAGAGGTAGGAGTATACGGGCCCTAATGTAGGCTTTCAAATGCCTTAGGCCAAACTCTCACCATCCTTCAGGTAAAAATTCATACCATAGGAATCTGCACTAGAGAAAACATTAAAAGAAGCACACGAATAGCAAGAAGCCATATCCCCTCAGATAGTCAAACAGCACTCAAAAATTTAAGTTTCTTTACTTTTAAGTCTGAGTCTGGAAATGTCTATAAACAGTAAAGCAACTGGCAAGAAACAATAAGGTTACCTATATGTGGGTGCCAGGAAGAAATAGAAGGGAATGAAATTGCTGATAATCGTGCGAGAGAAGTTACAGGACCATCATTCATCGGACTAGAACCATTTTATGCAATATCTAAAAGTCCCACAACAGAGGTCAGAAAAGGGAAAAAGAAACATAGATTCTCTTACTGGAAGTTAATTCCAGATCTAAAACAAGCGAAGTAGCTTATAAACTAATCGTAAAAGAAAGCTAGAGAGTTACTCGAACTCAGCAAACCAGAGTTAATGATATTTACAGACCTTCTCACAGGTCACTGCCAATTGACAACCATCTCAAAAAAGTGTGCAAAGCCGAAAGCGACATATGTCGCTTTTGTACAGATGAAGCGAAAACCGCGCAACATATGCTTTGCTCATGCAAAGTTCTAATCCGCCAGAGGTTACGATATTCGTAGCAGGTATCCACAACACCTGCCGGAGTGGGAACCATAGCCCATGGAAAGTTTTTTTGGCTTCTTCAGAAGCCTAGAAATTGATGGGTACACATAGATATAAGGGTAATCACAAGTGATATTTTTAGGTCGCAGCGAAGGGAGGCCACTAGGGCCTTACAACCCACTCGCAATATAATCTAATATGAACGTTTTATTTACCAAGCTCTGTAGCGCAGTGGGTTAGAGCGTTAAAGTTGAAGTGAGTGATTGTGTGTCTGCGTTCTTCTGCCCGTGCAGCTCCAACTTTGGATTGGGGAGTTGTCTGATTAATGCTATGTGTTTTTTTTTTATTTGATTTACTCTATACAAAGAAGCGAATAGTAAGTAAATATAGGACACTTTGTCCCTATTTTTCTTTTTTTTTTTTTGTATAAATATTTATATGCATTATAAACATGTCATACATAACATATTATTATTATTATTAGTGCTTGACCGAGATAGTGTGTTATTTTCATAATGCATCATTTTAATAATAATTTATGCTAAAGACATGCATTATTCATAAAGATTGATAAAAAATAGTTCACATTTTAACACAAATCTTTATAAAAAAATTTTGTTATCGACTTGCATAATTATAACATGTGTTTCTTATTCTTGTTAAGCGGTTTAACCTTTTAAAAAATCCTGAATTTGCGGCCTTGCCTTAAATATTTAACATTTTATTTGTATTATTATTTTTTTATGTTAATTACATACCTTTCAAATACTAGCGCATCAACTAAAATTTCTTCGATCTAAATCATTCAATTGCGTGTAAGGTTTCTAAACAGATAAGTAAAAATAAATAAATCATTTATCATATGTTACAATCTGTTATACAGTGAGCACGTAAAGGTTGGAATAAATTCCGTAAAATCGTTACAAAGCAAGTGACAAAAATTCGCTCAGACCCGTCGATTTTTAAATTCATTTCTTAATTTGTTTATTTAAAAAAAATTTTTACATACTTTTTTAAAAAAGTTATGACGTCATCGGCAATTTTTTTAAATGGCAATCCCCATTTTTAAAAATTTCATTTGAAAGAGCACATTTTTCTGCATACAGTACGTTAAATTCTAAGGCATGTTGCATGATGAAATTATCGAGAAAAAGACAATTTAACATTAATAGCACACACGTGTTTTACTTATGGTCGAACCCTGGTAGAGGAACTGTTTTACGACTTACACATTTTTCATGTTTACGCTTTTTTTCATTTACGTAGAAACGCGGACCTGGCTGTCACGTTAGTTCACATTTACTCACATTCAGTTGTCACATTATTTAAAGTTTTAATAATGGAACGTTGAAGTGAGAGACAGCGAATTGAGATTTTGGTGATGATTGGTTGTAGAGAGATGTCCCGAACACAAACTCGGGTTAGTGAATTATTTAACGATAAATACCCGGATCGACCGATTACACAATCAACTGTTAGCAAAATAGAAAATAAGTTCCGAGAGTGTGGTCATGTAAGAGATAATTATACGAGAGGTCGTCCTGCAATTTTAGAAAATAAACATTTAAATGTTTTACTGACAATGGAGGACAATCCTTACAAACCAAGTCGCGAAGTCGCAGCAGAGCAGTCAATTAGTCAGTCGACTGTTTTAAAATATTTGAAAAAGAATAAATGGCACTCATATAAAGTAACTTTAGTTCACGAGCTTAACGAAGATGATTTCGACCGCAGAGTACAGTTTTTGCGAAACCATAATGGAACGATGTAATACCAATCCACATTTCTTAAGTCGAGTACTTTTCTCTGATGAGGCCAGCTTCTGCTTAAATGGCGCTGTAAATAGGCAAAATTGTCGATATTGGTCACATGAAAATCCACACTGGCTGATGGAGGTACATACCCAGTTTCCACAGAAAGTAAACGTGTGGGCTGGAATTGTTGGAACTACAATTTTGGGTCCATTTTTTATTGACGGGTTATTAAATGGTGTAAAATATTTGGAGTTGCTCCAACAAAACATAATACCGGGACTTGCCGCACTGTACCCAAATGGCGAAAACCCTAATGTACCGGAGAACTCCATGTGGTTTCAACAAGATGGCGCACCACCGCATTATTCGGTAATAGTGCGTAATTATTTAAGCGAAATTTTCCCAGACAGATGAATTGGTAGACGCGGTTCATTAGAATGGCCAGCTAGATCTCCGGACCTAACTCCATTGGATTATTTGTTATGGGGTTACCTTAAATCCAAAGTGTATTTTAATAGACCGAATAACATTGAGGACTTAAAAGACAGAATTAGGTACGAATGTGGAAGAATTGGACCCGAAACAATTACTAACGTTTTGCGAGAATTTCAATTTCGGCTTGGGCATTGTCAAGAAGTAAACGGTACGTAATTTGAATATTTAATTCAATTATTTTTTTGCTGGATTTTTTTATTTCTTGTATTTCTGTTTTATTAAACTGTTAAAAGTAGTTAAGATTTTTTTTTCGATAATTTCGTCGTGCAACATGCCTTAGAATTTAGCGTACTATATGCAGAAAAATGTGCTCTTTCAAATGAAATTTTTGAAAATGGGGGTTGCCATTTAAAAAAATTGTCGATGACGTCATAACTTTTTAAAAAAAGTATGTAAAATTTTTTTTTAAATAAACAAATTAAGAAATGAATTTAAAAATCGACGTGTCTGAACGAATTTTTGTCACTTGCTTTGTAACGATTTTACGGAATTTATTCCAACCTTTACGTGCTCACTGTATAACATTATGCACAACAAATTATATTAATCGTTATCTTTGGAAGTTGCTAACTAGGAAAACTTATTTCACTAATATTTTGCTCTAATATGGGCAGCAAAATTTAGTTATTTAATAATAATAATGATATTACAAATTTAATAAGAATAGATCAATCAAAAAACAAGAAAACTACTTTTTTAATTTAGTCGACGTTTCGCTAACTTCTATTAGCATCCTCAGGACTCTAAAAGAGAAAAATATATACAACAATGTTGGACAAACATAAAAAATACTAGACAAATTCTATAATATACAGACAGATTAAAATCCTGATAAAAAATGTAATTTATATTTATTTACTTATTTATTTTATAGATATATTAAAACCTTTTTGGAAAGTAAAATGTTGTCAACTATTAAAATTACTATAAATTATGTATTAATATAAGCTTACTGCAATTATCGTATAAATCTTTAAATAAAATAAAACTTAGTTATATTGTGTTTTTCTTGTTCATAATCAGTAATAAATGAAATAAACGAGAACTGGTACAAAATATAGGTTTAATTAAATAGAACATAGAATACATAAACGGTCTTCACTTTCCCAACGATACACAGCAAATTGATAGTGGATTATCTGTTGTTCGTTGTGTCTTTTTGTTTTTATCTTCTAATACTTGTGCGCTTTTTTTGTTATTTTAAATATGTACTAAAAATATATATTTTTTTTAATTTACATTAAGTACTACATTATGTTTATAATATTATGGTAGGCTAAATTTAAGTTTTCAATATCAGTTCTTTTTTGAAACTTTTGATGAATTTCTATTTTTTATGGCGAGCATTTCATTAAAAATTCGTTTTTTTAAATTGTTTTGTTAACCAATTATTTCTACATTTTCAAATAAAAGTATGTCCCTCTTTGGTATGAGTAACTAATGTTGTTTCATTGATTATATTTCTTTGTAAATTATTTGGAGTTGCGTCATTTTTATGTCCATATATTCTCTTTTTTAAATATCCTTTGATCTGACCTATATATACCTTGTTACAATTATTACATGGAATGCTATAAATAACATTAGATATAAGTTCTCTTGACGTTTGTGATTTATTTTTTTGTGAAACACCTTCTTTTTATTGTGTTTTCATTTTTAAATGCAATTGATATGTTATTATTGTATAAAATGGAACCTAATTTTTCGGAAACACCTAGTATATATGGAATTTTGTAATATTTGTTTATTATTTCGTCACTTTTATTATTGTTAATGTTATAGTTCGTATTCTTTAGGATTTTGTTTATTGTGTATTGTGTATTGGGTAATTGTTTTTTATTAAATAGATTTTAATATTATTAATATTTTCATTTTTAAAACAATCATTAGATAATTTTTCTGATCTGCGTTTTAAATTTGTTATTATAAATATAAAAAAATATTTCATACGGCAACATGCACAAAAAAATGGCATACATTTGATTAAACAAAATTTTTAATGAAACGAATTGGAACTTAATTAAATTATTTGATGAGTATAGAAAATAAATAAAAATGTGCGAAATGTTCACCTTTGACTTTGAGGAACTACACAACTCGGTGCCTTTTAAATATTAAATTTGAAAATATCTAATATATGATATATAAAAAATATAAGATTTAAGACGATTTTTAGTCGAAAATGATAGGTATACTTTTGGAAAGGAAACAAAATGCTCTTTCAAAACATGCCAGTAAGTATACTGATCCACTTAAAAAAAAGTTTACATCACATCCGGAAGGCATTTTTAGGTTTCCTACTTTGAAAGCTATTGGTTGCGGTGTCCACTTAGAAAACGTAATTAACCACGACACTCCGTTCCCTAGACAGTAGAGGAAATAGTAAAAAGCGAGGGCTATTCTAACAACGGCGCTATCTCATTTTGTTTATATAATCTATCTACTGAAAATGTAACTAATTTTCCCTAAAATTTACTTTTTGTAGTTTTGAATGTTATGAAGGACATTAATTATGTCTCACAAAATGTGTATCATTTAATTTAACTAAGGAGGTTTAATAACATTGCGCCTACTGTCTAGGAAACTAAGTGCCATGGATGCATTACGATTCCTAGCTGTCCCCTGCAACCAGTAGTAGCGTTCACGGTATAGAAAACGTAAATATGCATCCGAAAGTCGGAAGTATCGCGGAAAAAATCATTTTTCATTCTTCTATAATACAGTAGTTAGCGTAATATGAGTATCAACCTGAATCACCCGATATAATACAGGTACTAAAAACTAAAAAAACTATCGAATAGAAAAAATACAGAATAGATAATACATAAACTTAAATGCTCATTCTTTGTGAAGTTTGGAAGATATCTAGAATCTAACCTATAGTAATATTGTGTAAAGTTTTAGCAAACTTGTTGAAACTTTAATATATGATATTCTTTTCAGCCCAATAAAACCTCAAATTTTTCATGATTAATATGGATGGGCTGTTCTGCTAGTAGCAATTTGATGCATTACCTAATTCCTATAGCTGCAGCCTAGATACAGGAAATCAAGTTGATTTCATATATACAGATTTTTCAAAAGCTTTCGACATACTTGATCACGGTATTTTATTACGAAAACTGTCAGCAATTGATCTGACAGAATCTTTCCTCAAATTTTTTGAGTCGTATTTAGAAGTTAGATGGCTAACTGTACAATACCGTGGTTCCTTGTCTAAAAAGATTATTAGCATCTCTGGTATTACCCAGGGCTCCATACTCGGACTTATTATTTAATATCTTTATAAATGACGTCACCAATGATTTACAATGCAAACCTTATTATATGTTGACGATATAAAAGTGCATATTGCTAGTATAGAAGACTTGTGCTAAATTGCAACTTGGTCTCATACGGTTATCAACCTGGTATAAGCAAATAAGCCGCAATTAAATATCGCAAAATAGAATTTTGTGATACATTATAGTATGTTAGATCCAGTAAAATTTGTTTATTAAGATTAATAATATGGAGTTAAGTAGTTGCAATCAGTTCAATGATTTTGGTATTCTATGTGATACTAAATTGTCTTTTTTAAACGTATCTATGATGGTACAGCTAGTTCTTTTAGAAAGTTAGGTTTTATTTTATGTAACTGTAAATTTAATGAAAATATATTAAAATTTTATTTTAACTCGTTTGTTAGATAAAAACTTGATTATGTTTCAATTGTGTGGAATGCTGGCTGTGAGAATCATACATTTAGTATTGGAAAACTTAAAAGACACTTTATCAAGTGTCTTTGGTATAAGTGTCTTGGAACTTATCCAGAGAATGGATTTTCACGTTATGAATTAATTTCACATATGCGAACTGGAAATGCGTCGTGTTTATTACTCTCTTGTATTCTTTAATAAAATTTTAAACGACAAAATTGATTAGGAAATATTTGGCTGCATTAGCTTTTAAGTTCCAAATCGACAGACTCGTTCGCATTCATCCTTGTTCTATTTACCTACACCTCGAATAAATTTATAATCTTTATGTTGTATACTTTCTGTCTTTAAATTATAATTTTCCTACCCTGTAACTGGATTTCTATCTGGGCAGTTGTGCCTATATTAAATAAATAATAAAGGTTGCTTCTCACCTAATACTAAAATGTAGGTTCCATCACCTGCAAAATGTATGATCACTAAAAGTAATTAAAGAATCAATTTTTGATCCTATGAACTAAAGAAAGGGAAACCCAATAGCAGCTTAATAGCCTCTGATTGCACCAATTATTTGACCTCTGGAAAACTCGATTTAAAATTGGATGCCTCAAAATAGTTCTGTAATACAACATAATCTTTAGTAACGGTTTGCTATAAAGTTATTATAGAACTAGTTTACTTAAAACATGAAAGTTTTCACACTTCTAACATCTAGATGAGATCCAATTTCAGTAGAAAAATTCTGCAGTACGATTTTCTAGATCTACCAAATTTTAATTAAATCATAATAAATCTTACCAAAATTATCATAGAAGAATGGTTGACCTAGATACATACATACATGTATGTAAATACATAAATTCATAAATTCACGCTACACATATATACAGACTTTTTTTAGTGTGGAAATAACTTATTATAATATTTTTGTTATCAAAGATAATTGTAATGGAATGTAATACTCTCCTTTGAAGTTTTTCTAATAGGAAGAAAAAAAAGATATTTATTTTTATTTATTATTGAATTATTAAAAAGCATTTTATGAGTGGCCGGCCTGAGACCTCCTGCACACTTTACCACATGGTTCGAAAAGACTGGAAGAGAAACCCTCCGCGACAGAGAAACATGGGGGAAAACATGATCTAACGCTGGTTTTTAAATTGTTTGCCTTACAATTTTCAATTGAATTTTCATTTTATATTTACACTTTCATATCTCTTTGAACTGAAACAGAAACATGTATAATGAACTTAAGTTTCTCATAAAGCTATTAAAGTCGTTGCATAATTGTATTAATATAAATTATTCAAGCAACCTCAATTACCATGCATATTTTGTAAGTAAAAAAAATAAACAACGGTATAAACAATTAATGAAAGTATTTAATCATAGGCGACCATGAAAATATCTACATTATTTTCTTATTGCTTACTGTAAGAGAATTGTAATATTTACAGTCTGAAAACGACAAACACAATATGAATTTATAAAATATGAAACTTATTCAGGTCTTTGGTATCATTAAGATTTCTTGACATGCGAGTTCATGACATAGAAAGTGAATAATCTTTTTTATAACAGATTCATTTATAATTTTCATTCTTGGGAGTCATCATTTTTTCATTTACATTATAATTTGATGTTGAATTAATTGCATAGAAAAAAATTGAGGAAAGTGCTGCAATGAGATTTTAAACCAGGAAGTATAAAATATTATTGTCAAATGGTAATTTCTTCATTTTCAGGGTACATATTACTCTTTGAATTTTCTAGATATTAAATTATGAATCGGATTTCTGCAGATAATATAAATATATCCAAAAGTTTCGAGTGGATCGAAAGATGTGAAAAGCATTTTTAATATCTTCAGAGAAGCATTCCATATTATTGGATTTTTTTTTTAATTTTTTTCAATTAGTTACCCGATTTTATCCTTGTTTCTACGCCACTGTGTATGAAGAAAAACAGAAGTTATGTACGCTTGTTGAAAAGGAATAGCCGTAACTATACCTCAAATTTCACAATGATCCGACAAACATTATTTCATACAATTAAGAATGTCTTATTTTGAATGACACATTCGACACCTCATATCTCTTCTAAAACGAAACATTTTAGAACATGTTTTGCAGATGTTTTTCTTATTTTGATGAGTGTAATCGGTTCTTGGAATCTGGCAAAGTATTTAGAAGACACTATATAAATTAATAATTTTTTTTTTCAGATTTCATCTAAAAAAGAAAGACTTTAAACTATAGACTCTGAAATTCTAATGATGATTTTAAATCAAATCGATTGAACTATTTTCTAAGGAGAATATCATTGAAAGAAATGGGATTCAAATTACCAAAAACTGAAGAGTAGGAAAGATATTATTGAGGAAATAGAAATTAGAGCACTAAGAATAAAAATCCGATACAGAAAATCTAGTGTTGTAGTCTTGGGATATATAGTCATTTACGCTGAAGAAAGTTATATTGACATTGGATATGCAGTTTCGAAAATTTGGAATGGCAATATGAAGAAAGTAGTACTTTGCTATATCCAGAAGATAAAGAAATGTTTACCAGAACAACTTCTGAAGACTGAAAGAATTACTAAAATCACGTGAAAGTGTCATATGAAAAATACCTAGAAAACGAAATTATCATTAATATAAATTTAAAACAAATTTTGGATGGTAACTGAAACCGATAATGATGTAGTATAAATGACTGACCGTTGAAATTATTAGTTAATAAATATTTTTCATATTTCGACATCGTGTGCTTTTAATAAATTATTAATTAAAATATATTTCTAGTATACGTAAATATTATAGCACTGTTTCATATGTATAAATGAATAACTAATATTAATACCAAGATTACTTTTATTTCATCGTTTGCTATATGCACTTCATATTCTGCAGAGAATTTTTAGCGAAGCTATAAGTTATACATTTCTAGAAAAAAAAATAAGAAAATAATTATTGGGTATTACAAAAGTACTCTTTCAAATCTAACATGATAATAATAATAAATACCTATAGAACTTTATATTTTCTACTGTCATTTTTATCCTAATGTGCTAGTTACGATAGGACCTAATTTCTTTCAAAGGAGTCTTTTGTCTGTTGGTTGTTTAATGTATTTATCCTGTAAAAAAGTCGGCAAAATGAAAATATCAACAATCGTATTTGTGTCCTTTGTGCCTGTTAAAAATTGAAGAAAATAAATGAAAATTGCTTATAGATTTTTGAATTTTTTTGCAAAGATTAAAAACAAATTGAAAATTAATAGTGTCGAGGAACATAAAGATGTTTTTATGGCATTTTTGAAAGATGTAAGAACTCGCCAAGGATAATAGAAAACACTATATCATAACATGTTTTTTTATACTCAATTCTTTTTTTAAAGAAATAATTTAAAAAATGTATATATCGTAGATGTTAATTTTATATTCCCTTTTTAAGAGATTTCTTGAATCTGTCAGAATAACAAATTCGGTACAAAGTTTGCATGCTTATGTAAATATTTAATATGTATTTATAAATTAATTTCTGCCACGGAAAGTTCCATCCTTCAACACTTATATGAACCATTTTCTAGATCTGTCTAAAAATCTTTTTCCTTAATATAAAAACACAATACCATACAATAAAATGTAATTTTTAAACAATATAATGTTCAAATATTAGAACTATGTTATAGAAATTTAAATTATTTACAAAGGTATTTCAATTTGACCTCCATATCTATCTTTTTTTTTTTTGGCTTTGGGTCGTAGACCATGCAGCCAGTCGCTAAACGAAGTAACTAAACCTAAATTCGAAAAATGGAAACTACTGCGAAGGAAGACGATAGGGATACACAGGGACACACATTTCTCGTTCAGGGGTCGATCAGGACATTGTTATAACTTTTACAATACAGGGGAGACCTCGGTTGACAGGGAGAACTAACATAAGGGAAGACATAGTGCTTACAAAATTTAACCTATAGTTTAATTTGCGTTTCTTTAAAAAAATTCACAATACAATCATATATTATCTTTGATCCAACAGATGTAATAAATTGAAGGGAGCGTAAACATTACAACTTAGAATATTTTTAATAAGCTTAGTTGGGGCATCTTTGTATTTGGTACAGCCAAAGAATACGTGATCAAGGTCTCCAAGATGTTACAGTGTTGACAATTATCTGAGATACAGACACCAATTTCAAATAAGTGTGCAGGGTAGCAGGCATGACCAAATTTTAAACGTACCAATGTTGTAATATATTTTCTTGGGTAAGGGGAATCATTATGCCAAAAGTTGTTCGGGATGTTAGGATGAATTAAGGTGTACTTGGTAGGGTTTGTGAAACAGAACTGTTTCCATAAATAGGACCATTTACTTCTTAAATTAGATTTCAGCTTTATCGTCTGTCATTTAAACATAATACTTCATCCAGGGGGTTTCCTGAGCTGGAACTCTCCTTAGCCAAAAAATCAACCTGTTCATTATACTGCAAACCAATATATGCTTTCACCCAATTGAAGTTAACATCCCTACCAGCGGATTTAATTCGAAATATTATTATTTTTTTTATTTTGCAGAGATGAGGGTTGGATTTATATTAAAAAAAGTGGGTGTTTTTAATTCCATTGAGAACAGAGAGTGAATCAGTTAAAATTATTGAGGTATTAGAATTGGAATTCTTAACATACATTAGAGCTTGATAGATCGATATAGCTTCTGAGGTAAAAACAGAGCAATGTGGGTCTAACTTAAATTTAAATGTGATTTTTTGGGATGGGACAACAAAGGCTCCACCCATACATGATACCGATTTCGAAGCATATGTACAGATAAGCTCTGACTTTTCAAATTGATTTAACACGCATTGTAAAATATTTGCGCTAACGATAGTGTTTTCGCAGTACTCAGGCACAATAATAGTTATATCAAAAAGTAAGCTGAAATCATTAATCTCTGATATGTAAGTACAATCGGTAATTTTTAGCATCTCAATATTCTCTCTGTAAGCTGAACAAAGAGGGGGGCGAGGTTTTCTTAACCCAATATCTATTGGTTAAATCAGCAGTATTCAAGTATGGTATCTTGGATAATAAGGATGTAGAGAAGAAATATTGCTTTAAATTAAATTTTTCACTTAACGTTTCTCTTCTCGTCATAAGAGTTGGTTCTAGGGATTCTACATATAGCGGATCAATTGGCGTAGACTTAATTGCACCAAGGCAAATTCTAAGACCCTTATGCTGCACGTTATCTAAACACTTCAATGTAGATGCACTTGCAGACCCGTATATAACACATCCATAATCAATTATGGACCTTATATAGGACTTGTAGAAAGGCAGAGCAGATTTGACATATGCACCCCATCACGTTTTTGTAACCATTTTTAAAAAATTTATACCTTTGTTACATGTAGTGATTGAATCAATAAAAGGTTTCCACGTTAATTTGGTATCAAAGATGACTCCTAAATACTTTACTTGAGTATGTCTATTTTCAATAATAATTTGTGATCTTATTTTCCACTGTCTGATTGCAGGACTTACTTGTGTCCAAGGCAACTCATTCATACGTTCAGTTATGCCCTTTAAATGATATCATAACAAACTGTTGTAATATTGTACACCTCTTTTGGGGTTCTTGTATGACCAATACTGGTGTCATAAACCTTGTGCTGACTGTATACAAAGTAATTTTAAGGTTCAGGTCTGGACTACACTGTAGCCATCAAAAAAAATAAGTCTGAATAATTCAATCATATATACTATTTATACAGCTCGATACGACCATCTTGAGTTGCAATACAAAAAACTGAAGGAAATCATTTCTTGAGTGTGAACATTTTCCATTTTTGGCGAGTTAATATTTTTTCAATCTCAATATTTCTTTGCTTCTAATACTGAGGACACTGTTATTTAATTCAACGGATATTAATTATTATTATATTAAAAGGATATTAATAATAATCAGTTAACATATATCTATTCAACAGTGATATCGACTTAATTTTATATGCTATCTCGAAGGTCAGCAGCTAAATAGATTTTATTATACCATTAGCAAATAATAGTTAATTGAGTTGTATAAAGAAAAAAATTGTTATCAGGTCTAATAACAGCACACAAAACGAGTTAGTTGCGAAATGTCTTTCACGATAGAAGGGCATATTAAGTTTTAGTTTATTTGTAAGTTCCGTAACCTGATTGATGTGCTATACGCACTAGAATCGAAATTAGTATTTATCTAATATTGGAAATAAAAAATTAAATCACTTGAATATATACATACGTAAAAAAAATATTTGTCATGTAAACAAAACGTTTTGAAAACAGAGGTAAGCAACATAAAAAAAATGACTAAATGGAATCCTCGTACATAAAAATAGCCCTTTATTATCGCCATCCAAATGTTCAGGAAATATCAAATATGTGTACGCCCATAGTTCAGATTATAGTTAAAATATATGTTGATTATTTTGTGTACAAAATTTAAAAAAAATTGGAAATCTTTTTTGCCTAACTTCTTTTGGTTCTACGGAAACAAAACGGATGATGCAAATTAATAAGCGGTTTTGGCGGTTGCGCCAGGATGATGTAAATTTTACTTCACGTTGAAAATGTCTTCTAAATAAATGGTATCGATAATTGTGTCCAGAGGTTCATATTTATTAAGGGGGCAATTTTTTTTAACAGCCATTTGGAAAATGTTAATTTTTCGTCTTTCTACTTTCTCATCTATCCATACTGATAGAGTATTGGCGTCGTGAGGAAAATCAAATTCTAGTACAGTATGAAAATAGACGTTTTGAGATTCGAAAATAGAAAATTTATCCGAATCGGCATCCCGTAAGCGTGTCTGAATGTCTGTGAGTCTGTGTTTGTGTGTCGCTGATCATCGTTGTGTTATCATAATCTCAAACACGTCGCAACATAGAGATCTGAAACTTTAAATATACTATCTGGGTGGTCCAGGGAAGAACTCTATTGAATATCAGTAAAATTGGTGCACAACGAGATTACAAAAAAAATTGCGTAAAACCAAAAAATGTTTCAAATAAAAATTGTTCCGATTAAGGAAATGTGTCGAAAAGACCTCTTAAAAATTTTTCGTCTGATTAACTGTTATTGAGAAAAACGGTCTAAAATTAAGTTCATTTAATTAAAAAAAATGAGTCCGTCTCGACAGTACTTACATCATATCCAATCTAAAATATGAGAAATAAATTATTTTATTTCTCGTTCATATCGTTTTTCTCATTTGTCTCGTTTTTTATATCTTATTTTCCTTATATCTCATTTATCCTATTTATCTCGTTTGTCTCATATATGTAGTTTATATTTTCCTCTTGGTTATCTTAGTTGTCCTATTTATTTTCTTTATCAGATTTATTTTATATGTCATTTGTCTCACTTGTCTCATTTGTATCATTTGTTTCATTAGTCTCATCTGTCTCATTTGTTTCATTTATCTCATTTTCCTCATTTGTCTCATTTAGTATATTGTTTGTCTTATTTGTCTCACTTATTTACTTTATTTAGAGTGGAATGAAAACATAATAACGCTGAAAAATTTTTTTTGCCAATTATTATTTACTACTTTTACAAAACTTATCATAGACAAAGAGAATACAAGGATTCTCTTTGTCATAGATAAGTACAACATATATCTTTTTAAACAATTATTTTCCCGGCTATTTGCCAAAACACTGAAACTTGGATTACAAAAAAAGATAGTGTGCATATTATGTTCAGTGTGAGTGACTAATGTTATTTTTAATTAATTCCAACTATTCTGTTCAGTAAAACCAAAAATAACCCCCTTTGCTAATGAATTTTCTGTAGAAAAAAATTCTTCTGTAATTTTTTTTGTGTCCAAAGAATCAGGAAATTGGTATAAATTGAATATTTTTCATGCAAAAAAATTGTTTTTTGATTAAAAAAGTACATGTCTATTACAATGGACAAAGGTAGGTATGTAATAAAAAATAAGCTGAAATTAAATGAAGTCAACATAATAAATGTTATAACAAAGAAGATTTAGTGCCATATCCCAAAAAAAGACAATTATGCAGTTACAGATATGTGTTTCGGAGTTTTTGCCCTCATCAGCGTAGCGTAGCTAAGGAGTTGGATATAGGATAGGATAAGTCAGGAACAAGAACTAAAATAAGGCTGGAAAGTACAGTACTCAATTGGTGCCTTCACGTTCCCATGTAAAATAAATGGAGCCTCGATAAGCACAGTCGGCACATAGAGCTCTATGTATACTGCTCGTGTACTGTACTTTCCAGTCTTATTTTAATTCTTGTTCCTGATCTATTCCATCCTAGATCCAATTCCTTAGCTACGCTACGCTGACGAGGAGCAATAACTCCGAAACACGTATCGGTAGCTGCATAATTTTTTCTTTGGGATATGGCACTAACCCTTCTTTATTTTATTTTGAACCCCAATAAATCTATCTTGTTTTGATAATAAATGCTAACTACTTTGTGATTGAAACTACTTTTATAAATAAAGCAAATATTCTCAAAAGACTCAACGATAATTTCTTCAAACAACATGAAGGAACAGCAATGGGTAACTCTTTGTCACCCTTTATTGCCAGTCTCTTCATGAACAGATTCGAGACGGAAGCAACAGAAGAATTCGAGTATTTCCCCAGGGTTTGGCTTAGGTATGTAGATGATATTTGTGCAGTGTTCGATACAAAAGTCGCTGATATTGATAACTTTGTATCTATATTAAACAGTTAGATTCACATATGAAACTGAAAACTCTGAACAACTACCATTTTTAGATGTATTAATAATTAGAAATAGTGAAAATAATTTAGAATTTGACATATACAGAAAAGATACCAGTACTCTAAGATATATCCCTAAGGACTCTCACCATTGTGATCAACACAAAATGGCGAGTTTTAGTTTTCTAGTCCATCGTCTATTAAGCTTCCCCCTCAATAAAGAGATGTTTGAAAAAGAAAAGGCATTGATTAAAGATATAACTGGGAGTAATGGATATTCTGTAAGTTTGATTGATAAAATAATTAGGAAACGAAAGTTTAAGGAGTCGCTTCGAAATTCCTCGACCTTTCAAAATGAAAGAGAAAATTCGAAATTTGTATCGATTCCATTCGATCTTCGATTCACCCATGGTATTGATAAAATTTTTAAAGATGTAGGTATGACAATGGTCATTCATCGGGAAACAAACTATAACAACTTTTAGGCAATCCAAAAGGCAAAATTGAAACAAACGAAAAGTCAGGGATTTACGAAATTAGCTGTAAGGACTGTAATCAAAAATATGTTGGACAGACTAGACGGTCAATTTAAACTAGATTCATAGAGCACATGGCCCATCTCAAATATGGTAGAACAGATAAGTCTAGTGTAGCCCAACATGCGTTTGAGAACAAGCATAAAATAGATATTAGCAGCTTAAGATTAATTATGAATGTAACAAATACTAGACAGCTGGATGCATTTGAAAACTTGGAAATCATAAAGTGTAAAAATAGTATGAATAGTGACAGAAGGCCTATCCCAAATAGCCCGCTTTATTGGTTAGTGAGTCACGGTTCACCGAACCGTGATGGTTCGGTGAACTGTGACAATAGTTTAGGTATAAATAGGGTAGATTGCTGGCATAAGTTTAGTTTTAATCATCTCCAGATGATGCCAACTTAGTTGGCGAAACGCGCGTCGAGTGCAGTATATAGTGTTTTGGTGTTTCGTGGACAACTACGTCAGTGTTATCTTCACATCAAAGGTTCCAACCCACTCTAGGACTCAAAAGATATAAATATAAAAAATACACTTAGCGGCGATGATTCTATTTAAATAAGTTTATATTTTTTTACGAAACAAAAATAAACTCTACATTTTTCACTGTATGAGTTTTTCAGTTACATGTCATACTTGCAACGACAAACTTTTTTTCACATCAATTTCAGATAGATGGTCGTTCATATCCAACTATACCACTGAAAGTGAATGAGTCTTTAAATATTTTCTCTCATTGATAATTGCTCTCAGAACTACCTACGTTTCGTTGCCATTTGACCGACTATCTAGATCTGAATGGTCTCCACCAGACGATTCAAGACTATGTGATATTTATTGTGTAAATTCATCATCTTTCAAAGTTTCTAGCAGCAAATTTATGTCCTTTAGTCAGTTTAGCTATCCATTGGACATGAGCATGTAGAACTGATGGACATTGTAATGGACAGTGTGATAGAAATAATTGTATGTTATTGTATTTGACAACAAACGTAAAAAACTTTATACTGGTAGTATTTTGTAAAGATCATATTACACTATGGTATTTCAAACAAATTAGTTCAAATTAGCCATTCAAAACGTGTAAAAAATTAGAATTTTCGCTCAGCTTTCAGTTTTCGTACCATGGCTACCATTTTACTTGATATAAAACTGATATAACTTCAATAACCACCTACTAACTGGTGCTATAAGAAAGTTTACAAGAAACATTATATCACATGGGATTCTTGAACTTTCAAATGTGGGAAATCTCAAATCTCTTTAAAGCAGTTGAATGAAAAAAATTATATCCTTTGTAATGGACACTAGTAGCGAAAGAGTTAATAAACTAAGAAACTTTTTGATTTATGCTGATCCAGTTAATAGCTTTTTAGAGAAGTTTGTTGGGATTCATAAAGGTTAGATCAAATATCTTATATATAGGATGGTCCATAAGTAATCGAACACAGGTCAACAATGGATTTCGGACATCAAAATAATATGATTTAGCTAAAATTATCTTGATATTAAAACAGAAACAGGGTGCTAAATTTGAAATTTTGATTTTAATTCTCTGCTGTAATTTAAGCAGTTGTCAATATATCCATCTGAAAAATTGTAAATGAGTTTTTTTAGGCTGGGAAATAATAATCAGTTCCCAAATAAAGCAGATCTTAATGTAAAAACGTTAGCCGTACTAAACTGTTTTCTTGTTTTTTGAATTCTTCATATAAAAATATAGTAAGATGTGACTTATCGATTGACATTTGAGTGTAAAATAGGTAGCAAATTACTAAACATAAAATAAAATCGTGATTACTTAGAAACGACTAGTCATTCTATGAAATGAAATTTGTATTAATACAAGTTACTGTTGAATACAGTAATATTATAATAAGCAAATTCAAGAAATTATTTATATGTAGACTGTAAAGTTAGCGTGTAGGAAGTAGGTAATTATTATTAACTATTTAACTAATTATAATACGTAATGGTGATATAAGTTATATTAAATTTGTATTATGTTTTTCAGAGTACGATTTTTTGAATTAGGAGAAAGTTGCCTATTAAGATAAAACTATTTGTGGTAAACAAATCTGTAATTGAATAATTGATTTAAAGCATTACATTTAAATAAATCACTTACAGCCAATAATACAGGATCTGCAATAAATAATATTGTAAATTATTTAAGTGTAGAATTCTTTTGTTTTGATGTTTGTGTTCTCTTAAAGGAGTTTTTTAATGTGGTTGTAAAGAATGATCCAGAAATTCGACCAGTGATAAATATCACTCAATCTTGAATAATTACACAACAAAACAAAAAGGAAATAGAAAAAGTATATTAATACTGCAGAAAAGAAAATAATTGTAGACGAGAATGAAATGCGTTTTCAGGTATTCCGAGCAACAGAAGTTCTGGTGAATAGCAATCAGCTGCCATCATTCGAAGATATCCTCCTCCAGGATACGATTAGTACTAATTATCAAACAGCCATTTGAAAGCAAAGACTTGACAGTTTTCCAAGAATACTTACTGGGCATTGGTGGATGTTATAAAAATGAGATATACCTTTGCATTCAGATGATATTAGGAGCAACTGCATCGAATAATATTCTAGAATTTCTATGTAGCAACCGAACTAGAAAAAATTTCACAGTTTGTTCATGTATAAACATGATCTTAAGTATAGCATTGGATACAAATACAAAAGTTGTGAAAATATAGTGCCAGAGGGTTCGGTTATCAAGAAGTCATGAAGGTTAGATATCGATTCTTCCAGTGACTGTTGGAACGATTATTAAAGATAAGGGACAATTTTTTTCTTTGGAGAAATCTGTTTCAAAGCATGATTTAGAAAAATAATATTTATGTTCACAAGTAAAATATGCATAACTAAGGTGTGTTTCTTTAAACAAACTTGCAAATAGTGGATTTAAGAGAAAAAAATTTTGCATCAATATATTCTTTAATTTTACGCAAAATGAATTGCCTTTAACAATGAAAAACGTAATAATAGAGTGTAAAGATTTTAACATAATCTTTCCTTTAGGAGAAATAAAATTAGTATTGGATGATATCTTGAGAAGATATCAATCATTTAGTATTTACCTCCATTTGCCATTTTGAAAGGCCGCCATCTTAAATAACTACTCTGTTGAGACGGATGATACATATATGTTCCCTGTAATCTACTTGAGTACTGTAAATGTTGTCTTCCTCCATCTAATTTATACAAAAATATGTGTATATATTGAGCAAATATTTATTTAATATACAATTACCTAGACAGATAAAAGTCCAATTAATATGACGGGAATATTTATGAAAATATGTCTCTTTTTATTTTCCATACAGTGGACATCCAGCGACACATTTTTCTTCTTGTGTGAATTTCCACAGAATGTAGTGGAAAATATGTGTTGGTTATCCAATTGGCTAAAGAAATTGTTTCTTTTCTTTTGTTTAACATTCCTTTTTAACTCTCAAATTGACTACGTTTACAGTAGCAACTAAACCGTATTAGTAACTACCGTACTAATAAAAACTGGTATCAAAATTCCTGTAAACACCTCGTTACATCGGTTTTAGTAAATCGTGTTTACTAACTCTACTCCTCTTATTTAGAGGGAGTAGACTTATAAAACCCAGTTAACATCTGATTAACACATGTGTAAACACTTCCAGATGTCTTAATCCTGATACTGTCAACCCATTACTAATAACACTATATATGTTTGACATTTTTATTTTTAAATAATCGGCACAATAACCTGTGTAGTCGGTGGCTCGGTGCAAAATTGGAAAAGGAAAAGAAGAAAAGAGAAGCGTGGGAATTGGATGAAAAGTATTATTTCCTCAGACTTGTACGAAAAGCAGTAATTAGATATTTCGGTGCTGCCGCGCCGGTTGGCAATCGAATAACTACATCATAAGTAATTATTAATACTCTCTGAACCCTCAGGATTTACACAAGTGTAAACAATCACACAGAAAGGGATTTATAAAGGAGATTTACTAACTCCTGATTTGTAATCCTTGAGTAAACGTAGCCATTGAGATAGTTTTTACTTTCTTATACCTAATATAAGGAAGTATAGTAATCGTGGTTTTTTTCGACTTCGAGATTTTGATTGATATATACGTTTTGAATCCCCCTGAATCTATTCTGACTATTTTTCGAATGTCTGTCGGTGCGTGTGTGTGGATGTGTGTGTATGTGTGTATCCTCGATAACCCAAAAAATACTATTGGGAAACTTCCCAAATTTGGCATCTAGGATGTTCACCAATATTTCAAGTGACACATTAAATTTGGTGAATGTGTACCACCAGAAGATACATGATGAATGAAAGAAGAAAAAAGGTACAATAACGGGGAAAAGATTAAAAAATTTTATTGAATTTCTGGACGATTCTTGACGAATTATAATGAAAAAAAAATAACTTTATGGAACTAAATCTGTCTACATGTCTGTAGTATCGCGATTGTTTTTTAGATAAATCTTTCAAATTTGTTACACATGTTCTAAAGGCCAATAACATTGAAAATTCGGTGATGAGCAAAATTGGCCATCTGAAAGGAGGTCCACGGGACCCAAACTTTTTTGTATTTGCCTTTACAAAAAAATATATTCTTGATGAAAGATTATAAAAAATCATGTCTACTATATCAAGCCAATAAAATATATTTTCCAAGTACTTAAATAAACCTAATGTAAACTGAAATTTTTACACATTTGACCTCAAAAAATGGGGTTAAGATAAATTTAACAGTTTGACATTTGAAATGTCTAATTTAGTTACAAAAATGTCAATGTCAATAAGAAGAAATTATTAAAATATATGACATGAATTATTATTGACAGTATCGAATGACGCTGAATTAATCATTTAAAAACTTTAATGAAACATTCAAGGTACGTTATTAAAATTTAATAGAGATGAAGAATTAAATAGAATGGTTTTTTAGACCAGGATGATAATATACTGGTATAAGATAGTTATGTACTGGCCACATCAGATATTTTGAGATAGATTTTCTTCCTAGTAGCTCCGATTTTCAACGTAAATTTGCATCTAATTTGTACTAAATTATAAGCTATAGTTATAAGGTGCGTTTAATGCTTTCGCATTTGATTGGACAGTATAGTCGATATTGCAGAAGAAGTGGATCTAATAATTTATACGAGTAAAACTAAGGGAAGATTTATGGATCCATAAAAGAGATAAATGAATATGTAGTAAACATATACGGGCAAACATTTAGATATAATAACAAATCAGTTTCCTTAGATATAATGAGGAAGGGATGGGAAATGAGGACAATGGGAATAATGTACTAGGACGAGAAATGTCAAAATACAGAGTTGGCATAAGCTTTATATGAGGTGTTTAGGCATCTTCAAAGGAACAAGATGATTAATAAACAAGTGGCAGATAAGTGTAGAGAAATAGCATAGAAGCATATAATTATTATGTGAGGGGAATATTTCGTTGATCTGTTCAGCGGCTATTCTATTTATCAACTGCAGTATATTAAGAAACTCAACATTTTTTGTTTAATTCATAAACAAAAAAAAAAATTATGTAACACTGATCCATCTGCCATAAATATTTAGAAATTTCCATAACGGTTAAGAAGTTCAAGACAGGCCCATCATGGGGCTTGGGGCTCATACAAAAATAATGCAGCAGGTCAACAAATATTAAGTTTGTTGGACAACTTAGATCTGATTATTTTAAATAACGGTAATCCTACAAGATTTAGCCGGAATATGCAAAACTCTGTCATAGATATTACATTCAGTACTCCAGATATAGCCCCAAAAATTAACTGGCAAACTATGCCCGACAATTTAGGATCAGACCATTTTCCTATTTTGATAGAACTAGAAAATTGTCCCATTAACGATAATAAAATTATATATCCTAAAACTAAGTGGAAAATCAGCAAGGCTAATTGGATTCTCTATGAGAATGTGGCAAATACCCATTTTTCAAATAATCCACCTATATTTTATGATGTAAATCAGAAATATAATCATTTTATTGAAGGGGTAAACCAAGCGGCAGTAGCAGCCATACCACTAAACCAACCAATTAAAGGAAAAAGTCGTCCACTCCCTCCTTGGTGGGACATCGAATGTAACGATTCGGTCAACAGTAGAAAAGAGGCCCTAAATTCATATAAGCAGGCTAGCTCTTTGGAAAATTATTTGGTGTGTAAAAGAGAAATGGCACGTACAAAGAAATTTTTAAAAAATAAGGCTAAATCACACTGGAGGAATTGGTGTGCACAATTAAATAAAAATACTCCCGCTACCGAATTATGGAATCAGGCAAAACGAATGCAAAAAACTCCCTGTAATTCTACTAAATGCGATAATTTTAATTGGCTGGAAAATTTCCATGATAGAATCG
Organism: Rhamnusium bicolor; assembly: GCA_029963845.1. Classification (NCBI taxonomy): domain Eukaryota; kingdom Metazoa; phylum Arthropoda; class Insecta; order Coleoptera; family Cerambycidae; genus Rhamnusium; species Rhamnusium bicolor. Next base: position 1,956,001 of record JANEYF010004054.1, on the reverse strand, counting down.
CCGCCCCATCAGTCACTAATGACAGAACAAATATTCTGTATAGGCAGCACCCTCAACATATAAATAACCATTGTCTACACTGTCCTATCACTATAAACGAATTAGAATATGCTCTTAAAACTACCAATAATACGTCCCCTGGATTCGACGACATAAGGTACCCTATGATAGCTAATTTGCCAAATAACGCAAAATTATTCCTAACTGAAATTTTTAATGACATCTGGACTGGCGGAGAGAGTATCGACGACTGGAAAAATATAATTGTAATACCTATTTTGAAACCAAATAAAGACCCTAATTTGAGTGAATCATACCGACCCATATCACTGCTATCATGCGTCTTGAAAATATTCGAGAGAATAATAAAAAATAGATTGGAATGGTGGCTTAATAAAAATAGTCCTTTACCAATCACTCAATACGGTTTTAAAAAGGGATTTGGCACTCTCGACGCCGTTTCCAACTTAACTACAGACATACAGAACTGTTACTCAGCAAACGAATACCTGGGCGCCGTCTTTCTAGATATTAAAGGTGCATATGATACTGTTGACCTGTTTATACTTAAAAATAAATTAGAAAGATTTTCAATACCAGCAAATATTTCTAGCATCATAGTAAACCTCTTTTTTGATAGAAAAATCTATGTCCGACAACCTGACAATACATACTTAGGACCCCGCCATGCTTCTATAGGCCTCCCCAGGGCTCAGTGTTAAGTCCTTTAATGTTTAATTTATACACAGCAGAACTACATTCTAGTCACATAAATATAGAGGTCATTCAATATGCAGATGATTTCGTTTTTTATATAACCAATAAAAAGTATGAAAAATGTGTTAAACTTCTAGACACAGTCATGACCTCAATATTAAACACCATAAATAACCTCGGATTTCAGTTATCACCAGAGAAATCAGCCATAGTATTTTTTACGAGACATACACTCCCCAATACAGATAACATACGGCTTGGCAAGGTGCACTTCCCCGCACAAAAACAGATAAATTATTTAGGCACTATACTGGATCAAAAATTAACTTGGAAACCATTCGTGGAACATATAATTACCAAATGTAATAAGGGATTAAACTTTTTAAGAATGATTATGCGAACATGGTGGGGAGCTGACCCACAAACTGCGATAAATTTTTATAGGTCGTATATCCGATCCATCATTGATTACGGATGCATAGTATATGGTTCGGCTAGTAATACTTTGCTGCACAAGCTAGATATAATACAAAATAAATCATTGAGATTATGCTTAGGAGCCATGGCATCGACACCTATTGAACCCTTGCGTGTGGAAGCTCTCGAACCCTCATTACAGTTGAGGCGTCAGTTTCTATCAGAAAAATTCATTCTTAGGTCGCAAATTAAAAAGTCACCAATTATTGAAAAAGTCAGCCAATTAAATAATTATGACCTCGTAAATAAATACTGGTTAAAAAAAAACTCGCCGCCCTTATGCATAGGATTTAGAAATACCTGCACTATTATGTCCCCTCAATTAGATAAACTATACTCAACATGCACGAATAATGATTATGTTGGACAATTTATTAATCCAAATGTAGTAACGCCTAGGTATTCTGAATTAAAAGGAGAAAGCAACGTTATCCTGAAAAACATAACATCTGACTGGTGCAATTTTTTGCATATTTATACAGACGCATCCAAAAATGAAAGCGGGACGGGATGTGCATTTTTTGTACCCCTTGTCAACGTTCAAAAAAAATATAAATTAAACCAGGACACTTCAATATACTCCGCCGAAGCTATGGGGATTATAAAAGCTTTAGAGTACATTGACGAACAAAACTACCAAAAAAGCTCTAATCCTGTCTGATTCGCTGTCCGCACTAACAGCCATTAAAAATAATATGGATTTTAATTCTCCTTTTCGTAATCCATATATCTTAAAAACTAAATCTCTAGTAAATAATCTAACTGAGAGAAATTACATAATAAAGTTTATTTGGGTCAAAGCTCATATCGGCCTTGTCAATAATGAAAAAGTCGACCAGTTAGCCAAAGAAAGTATCGTTTCTGGAATAGCCTTAGATGATGCACCATGTCTAGAAGATTACTTTGGTAAATATAAATCTCTACTAAAAAAGCAATGGTCACAACAATGGAGCGAATATTGTTTCACTAATCCAACACGATATACACTTATACAGCAAGAAATCCCACAAGAACACTGGTATAATAATTGTAATTATTCAAGAAAGAACATAACACATCTAAGTAGACTTAAATTTGGGCATGGCTGTTACCCGTATCACCTACATAAGATAGGTGTAGTAGCATCCGATCTATGCGAAAAATGTAATGAAATAGGGGATCTAGATCACATTTTCTTTAATTGCAATAAACATAGTCAACAGTCTAATGTACTATATAACAACTTAATTAAATTAAAAATAGAAACCCCTTTCAATCTTTTGCATCTCTTGGCACTAAATAAAAAAAAATTGTAGATTGTTTAATTTTATTTATAAATCAAACAAAAATCAAAATTTAGAATAGGCTTAACGTGTCACCCATTTTTGTCTGTCCCAGTGTGTTTCAACCCAATCTATCCGTGGTCACTAAATGTGTATGTGTACTGAATAAATGCCCTGATCGACCCCTAGGCGAGAAGCGTGTGTCCCTGTCCTTATCCTTTTGTGTTCTATTTAAAACTTTTTATATTCGTTTCGTTTAGGTTAGATTTAGAAAAAAAAAATTTAGTTAATATATAAATAGATACTTAATAAATTAGTGTCTGGCTGTGGGTCAATCGCCCTAATGCCATTAAAAAAAAAAAAAAAAAAAAAAGTTCAAGACAGCAGACAGGAAGTTCGTAGTAGGCTTAGCATAATTACAACCAAAGAAATACTCACGAGTCACGACACAATCGAGTGACAAGTAGCATGGATTCATTCCCACACTGTTGTTCATACATATAGTATATTTAGACAGATTTTAAGACTGATGCCCATTTAAGATAACTAAATAGAAAACCAAACCAATTTCTCCTTTTTGTGCACTCATACTCGTAATTACATTTCATTTAAATTAAATATGTTATACAGTAGTGATTATTTAAAAAAACGCTGTCGAAATATCATTGATATTGACACATTGACACTTATTTCAATATTGCTTCTTATATTTTGATAAGTTTACAGTTGATGAAATCGCATGAAATCAACGAATAATTAATTAGTCCGTACTTTAAACAAGTTATAAACAAAACCAGTGTATTTTGTTTATTTATTATAACTTACCTAATCATACTTGGTGTAGTAAATTACAATTTCAACAAAAATTAGGAAAAGTTTATTCCTCGCTGTTTTTGTGGCATGTAAATTTTATGTGAAATAGACTGTTGTAACCTGTGTTACTCATCTCATGAAATTCATATATTCAGCATACAAATGGCAAGATATCAACAGGAACAAATACTCGAGGCCCTTCCAATAAAAAAATTACTTTTAATTTATTACAACTATAATCGTGTAATTAAAAATTGGAAGCTCAGTAATAATGAGCAAGTGCGGCTAATATGAGCAATTTTATATAAAAATTTATAATTACTTCACGTATTCGTTCCTAAAACTAAAAAAAAAACAGCAGAAATTATCCTCGATGATTTTCGTATGAAATAATCAAAAACATTCATTTAAAATATCGTACATGGAGATCCTCAGTCTCTATGGGAATTTAAATCGTTAAGAAAGTTGATTAAATAATCAATTGATGCAGCAATTACTGCAAAAGACTAGAAGATGATATTTCCAATAATCCAAATAAGTTTTGGCAATTCATAAATAACAATATTCCAACCTCGACGACATATAATGGTGTTAATATTTAGGAACAACAAAATATTGTCAATTCCTTTGATGATTTTTTCCAAAACTTTGACACTACCCATTCCTCAGGTTATCTAGCAAAGAAATAATAATGAATTATCGACAATTTTTATTTATATGATTTTAAAGAATCGACTGTTTACAATAGTCTTAAAAAACTAAAGCCTAAATTTACGACAGGTTCTGATGAACTTCCAGCATTTCTGATCAAAGACTACGCTTCCATCTTATTAAGAACTCTGACAGTTCTTTTTAATTTGCGATCAACTCTGCAATGTTTCCAACCATTTGCAAAATGTCTAAAATTGTACCTGTTTTTAAAAAAGATGACCTGGCTAATATTGAAAACTATAGACCAATTACTATAGTAAACAATTTTTCAGAAGTATTTGAAATTTTATTACATGAATACATGTATTGTTATATGCATAATCGCTTTAGCCAATTTCAATATGGATTTATTAATGGAAGATCTACTGTCACAAATCTCTTTTGTATTACGCAATTTTTAGCTGAATCTATTGATTCTGGACTTCAGCCTGATGTTTTATACACAGATTTCTCTAAAGCTTTTGACAGACTGGACCATGACATTCTAATTATGAAACTCCATGCTCATGGATTCTCGCTGAATGTCCTACATCCTTTAAATCATATCTTACTAATCGGAGGCAATATGTTTAATGTTCTGCCCACCAGTCTGTCCAGATTACAGTAACATCAGGTGTTTCACAGGGTTCCAATCTGGGTTCCCTACTTTTTAACATCTCTTTTTTTTAATTAGAATCCACTGTAGGTATCTACTAATGGTGTGAATGGCTAGGGAATGTACTCATTCCATTACTACACTGATGAAACATCTTTATTAATGACACTGTTTGTAATTTGAAGGTAAACTGCTTATTGTATGCAGACGACATGAAAATCTATTATAATATCAGAAGCATCGATGACTGTAAAAAAGTTACAAGATGACTTAATAATTATAAATAATTGGTGCATTGCAAATAAATACCATTAAATTTAGCAAAATGTATTGTAATGACCTTTTTCAATAAAACAGAACCAATTATTTTTGACTACTCGTTAAATAATTATATTCTAAATAGACCCGAAACATTTAGAGATCTGGGTGTAATGTTCGACAAAAAATTTTCATTTGAGGATCATATGAATAATCTCACCTCTGCCCTAGGGTGCGATATTAGAAATTCTGCCAACGTCAACAATATCTGTACATGCTTTTTTCTACATTTGTGAGATCGCGAATTGAATATACGTCCGTTTATATGGTGCCCCTATGATATCCATATTCAAAATTTAAAGAAAGTCCAAAGAAAATTTCTGATATACTGTTATTTTAAAGAAGATGGGATCTATCCACCAGTTGGTTTTTCACACTCTGTCATGCTTGACAGACTCTCTATTCAAAGTCTACGGGATAGATCTGAAAAAACACAAATAATCTTTTTGCACAAAATATTACATATTTTGTACACATCGTTCCAATGTTAAATTTTCTTGTGCCAAGATTATCCGCTCATGATCATATAACTTTTCACTTAAGCACAGCTAGAATAAATATAAAAAAGTTTTTTCCACTGCATTGAATGTGTACTGCATATAATGACGTACAGGACTCCCTTGATATTTTTCACTGCAATGTAGCATCAATAAAAAAACTGCAAACTCTTAAAGTATGAAATTTTTATTATTTCTAACTATGTACTATCTTAGTCGTATGTATATTATATTCTTGATTGTTAAATTTCTCTGTATCTCATGTATTATCATTCTGCAATTGGATTCAATCTGTTAAAGGGTTGTACTAACAATAAATAAATAAATAAATATGCTCCACCATTCCGCAATATTAGCCCCCTACAACTGAATTAAAAGAACAAAAGAAAATAGAAACACCCATACAATTAATCAGCATATAAAAAATAATAATAAATTTCACTTGACGATTACAGAAAAAAAATGTGTGTGGGGCCACATGCAACTTACAACCAAATCAAAAAGGTGTATATCCTTTATAAATATTTGAAAGGTTAAAGTTTACTTATATGATATGAATGTCGGGAAATCAGAGTTTATAATATAATTAGAAATAATTATACTTAATCGATCACCTCTTATGAAACAGTCGACCGATCTTTTTGACACAATCTCTGACAGAAAACACTTGAAAATGTTACATCGACTTAATTCCTTTTAGCAGATACCTAAAAACTCTGTACAACTTTAGTAAGCCTTATGTCCTACCTATTTGAGCAATACAGTTTTACCATTACTCTTTTGAACTAAAAAATTGCATATACTGAAGTGTTCCAGGAAGATAACACATGACTTTTCATAATCTCAAATTGTTTTAATTTGTTAGTTGTTGTATCATTTACATATTCTTATTACCGATTAAGTTCGGTAGAAAATGTAACAAATAGGAATTATTTTCAGCAACCACTGGTACATCAAATTAGAAATTTCTAATAATGTTAAATCAGATTAATGTAATTTTATCGTCTCAGTGGCATAACTATAAATTTACAATATGTTTCTTGTGTATTAGATAGAGATAAAAATAGTCAATCACTATTATTACAATATTTTAATATTTATTTAAGCATTTGTAAAAACTCAGTTGATGTAGATCTACCTAACCTTAACCCTAACACCGCACCGATAGAATTATTAATAATGCGATAGGAGGAAGCAGATAGCATTTTGCTGCTAAATAATAATTATTATTTATTCGGTTACCTCTAGCATATTCACAACTTTACTTCAGTTGCAATTTTATACAAAATTAAAATGCATTATGAAAATACTATAGCAAACAACACAAAGTGCGTATATCGTACGTATAACTGTCAGTTTCTAAATCGCGCTATCGTCACGATTAATCAACGCACGCATATTATGTCATGCGTATTGTACATTCTTGGCAATACAGTTATAAACCGAGTATGTCCGATTCAAGATCCGTTCCTTTGTTTTTTTTTTTGGAAGTTCATATGGAAGCTCATAGATTACCCAAATAAAATGTTATGAAAATTAATACTTTTATTGAACAACACATTAAACCAGTATACCGGGTGTAACAGGATCATGGTACACCCCCTTTTTCTTCTTTTAGTTTTGAGGATAATTGATTGAAATTTGAGATATCCTATATACATACTTTTTGACATACAAATGATTTTTTTTCACTTGCGGTTTCGGAGGAAGTGACACTAACTTTGTATTTTTAAATGGAACATCGTGTATATTATTGCATTTTTGAATTCTGCATAATTTTCTGATTCCAACGATACCAAATAAGTGTGCCATGAAGGTTCCGATTTATTCTAAATGAGCCGTGTAATGCTAGAAAAATCGAAATCACGTCAAAAGTACTAAATTACGTGATTTATGAGCAAATAAAGTCCATCAAAATAGTTTTTGGAGCCAAACTAAATTTTTTCAAATAGAACCATATTGGTACTGTGGTACCATTTATTAGTAGTACTAAAAGGAATTTATTCATATGTCGTATTAAAATGTGTGATAAATACAAACAAAATTACAGCTAAAAGAAAATAAGAAAATACAATTTTGTTCCAATTACCGTGCTATACATAAGGTGGCTCTGGAATACAAAAAATCAACACAAAACATTACAATAGTTGTTCAAAATGCTGTCCATTAACGTCAATGCAGCTCTGAACTCGCATAGCTGTTTCTCGAGGATCGTTCGCCAATTGCTGGGCAGTTAGGGCGAAAACACAACACAGCGGTGCGACGTCGCATCGCAGAAATCAACGACGTCGTAGAAAATTGCTATGCGACGTCGCTTAATACAAATCCTGGGCGAAACCACAACATTGCGGTGCGACGACGCATCGCAGATTCCCACGACGTCGTTGATTTCTGCGATGCGACGTCGCACCGCAGTGTTGTGTTTTCACTTATGAGATCGGCAATAATTCTCTCAAGCAACGCACGCGCAAATCACTGAAGTCTGGTTGTCTTTTATACGCGACTTTTGGTGGTATTATTGTCAACCTATAAATCTTTTATTGTATTTTGCGTGTTATTGTTAATCAAATATTTATTTTTATATTTATGCATATGGCTAGATTTGTACTGCGGATTGCAAAACAGAAATCTCGTTTATATCCTTTAGTATTGTAAAAATGATTTATTTTATTGGAAAAAAATGTTTTATGTTGCCAGCAGCTTATTTGGTTTTTATATTTAATTATAACACGCCATACATACATCAAACGTGTCGCTTCTGATATAGGTCTTCTGTGGCCGTGCAATGAACGTTCATCGCATCGCATTGCGGTGCGACTTCGTTTTTGCGATGCGTCGTCGCACCGCAGTATTGTGGCCTGCAACAGACGTAGGACGCGTATTGTGCGGTCCAAATATCACTAGAAGCGTCTTCTCTGCGATGCCGTGGCGATGAAGTTTTAACGTTGCGTCATCGCATCGCATCGCCGTGCGACGTCGTTTTTGCGATGCGACGTCGCACCGCTGTGTTGTGTTTTCACCCTTATGCTATTAATTGCGCGACTTACTTGTAACTCCAGGTCTTCACGGGTTGTAACGGCGGTTGTGTAGATAATATTTTTTAAACGATCACAAATAAATAAATCAAAGGGTTGTAAATCAGGTGACCTTGTTGGTCACCTTATAGAACCATTCATCGAAACGATTTTTAAATGCACAATAAAAACACCGGTAAACCAGCAAATGTTTGACAAGCTAATTATTTCATTGTTTTTAAAGCCACCTTAGTTAGTTACTTCTCAACATTTAATTATAACAAAATTGTATTTTCTTATTTTCTTTTAGCTGTAATTTTGTTTGTATGTATTGCACATTTTAATACGACATATGAATAAATTTCTCTGTGTTAGAAATTTTAAATGTGTCAGTTTGCAATTAACTTTATTTAAGTCGCTCCACTATGTTTTAATTTTATAATAATTATATAATCATATTATTCATATTAGCAGTTGGATATTATTTTGACTTCTTCAGTTAAAAAAATATTTATAAGCCTAAATATGTGGTTAAATTTATACGCACGTAAATATTTGGGAGTTTGTATCGATAAATTTGGTTATATAGACGACTATGTAAAAATGTTTCCATATAATTTAATCAGGTGACAATGTTATAATCCCAAGAGTAGGGTAGTGCATCACAAGGAACCAACCAAATATCTTTACGAACTTTTCAAATTTTCAACCATTTACGAGTTATAGGGTAATTCATTTACGTGTTATTTAACCCTCTTAACGACAATGAACAGAAGGTCTTCAGTTACAATAAGTTTTCAGTTTACCTGATAATAACCAGAAAGTACTACAATAACTCTTTTGAAACTACTAAATTTTTTCATGTGCCAGCATAGCTTTTCTAATATATAGAGCCACCATGTTGTTTTCTTCTATTGCCTTGGTTTTGTTCGTATACCACCATGTTTTTTGCTATTATACACGTGTTCTATATAGCACATATTAAGATTGATATTACCTGAGGAGTTTCTAATTACATCTGTAAATGTTGAGGAATCATTTTTTGAACTTATTCTGAAAATAATGTACAAGTTGTGAAGTAAAAAAATGCTAAGCGTCACTTTGACACTCTTTAGTACAGCAGCGGTACATTGAATTATTTTATTACAGTACTATCTCAAACGCCAGTTTCTGTTTTAAAGTATAGGAACACCACTTTATTCTATCAGGAGTATGATCGAAACTGGAATAACTCAATGAAGACACAGAATGTTCAGGGGTCTGTCTGTATGGTTGTCGTTTTCGTAGAAATGGACAATTTTACCTGCCGAAAATGATTCTCGGTTCATGATCAGATTTATTACTTATGCTCGAAATAAAAACCAGAATTTTAACTTCACTTACTATATTTTATTTAAGACTGACATCCGAAATAAAAACAAATAAATATTAAACAGTGTAACCAAAAATACAGGTAACAAAATATCAAACCAAGCAAGAGGTTGTGATAATGCAAACAGGTATATCAAATGCAGCTAAGTTACGGAATCTATTACTACTGAAATATATAATAAAATGCAGCTAAGTTACGGAGACCACCTCAACTGGTATCTAGCAAGCGGTTGATGTGTTAAAAGCGGTTAGTGCGGAAGCGGTATTACGGCAGGCGGAGTGTGCAAGACTGTCCAGGTACAAGTTGTTACGGTGTACAAGCGTGACACTACGGCAGGATATCAATCTAAGGACTGATGGTTACTGAGAATTTCTAATCGCCATTGTATTATACAGCTAGGTTAGTCCTTATGTCCCCTACTAGGGTAAACATGTTTTAACTTGCGGACTACTTGGTCAGATTCTATCCTCAAACGAGTGACACTAAATATTTAGTGGTGTTTTTTTAACTATAACACTGGGATTGGATTTTATCCTCAAGCGAGTGACACTATAATCCAATCGGTGTTTAGTAATATAAAACCTAAACTGGAAAACCCTGATGATCCCGAAGAGCGTCTAGCGAATACTTGGCGGGCGTTATATAGCTAGGTTATCCTTTATGTCCCTTATTGGGGTACCATCGTGCTTTAATTCGCGGACTACTTGGTCAATTTCTATCCTCAAACGAGTGACACTAAAAATCTGACTAATAGTGTTTCTAACTGTAACACTGGGATTGGATTTAATCATCAAGCGAGTGACACTATAATTCTATCGGTGTATAGTGTCATACAATCTAAATTAAAAACCGAATGTTTCCGAAAACGTCTTAACAAGATAGCACCTTAATCTTTATTAAACAAAATGAAATAAATGAAACGATAAAAATGTCTCCAAATTGATTCGGCTTGAGATATTCGTGGTGACTCGGATATATATCGAAATATATAGTTAATAACAGTTTATAGGCTTATCGGTTATCGCATCGAACACGAGTTGACCTATGTAATCGGAAAACAAAACCTCCGTCCGAGCTAATTACAGTAGATGATCTAACAAGAACATTCCTATTAAGTGCAAGAGCACTATTTTTTATTCTCAGGTTTTTACTGATTTCATGAAATTATTAGTGCTTACAGGCAGTGACCCTGACGCCAACACTGATTTTTTGCCCATCTCCTAAAAAAATCCGTTATCTAGTAATAATGTTCCTAGGCTAATGTTAAAAATATTGTAGAGGTCACTTAAGGGAAAATGTTATGTAAAATTATATGCTTTATGAGTGACAATCTCTAATTACTAATATAAATCAATAGTAAACATTAAAATTATCGACATGGATGTTTAAAAAATTAACATTGTAACATTTACCACATCCTTTGCAATTATTTTTTTTTAATTATAAAACTGTTAGGAAATATGCTTCCTAGTGTCAGTGTTAATGAAAGTTTCAAATGCAAGATTGAGGTAATGGAGAGAAATTAAACACTGAACATGATAAAAACAAAAGTTATTAAGCTGCTAATTTATTTTGCTAGAATAACTCTTTATTATTACATTACCAACTCTTTACTTAAAACACGCAATAATTATATGTTGATAAATTAGATGGAACTAAGTGTTATTATTATACTGGTCAGTTTTATAGAAATTGTAATTGTTTTGTGAACATCTAAGCCGATTGAGAACTGCTACGTAATTTATTATGCATGAAATTGTATACACTGAAAAAAAATATATTTTAATAATTTCTTTTTTGAAAAAATTGTTATTGCAATTAAAAATTTTGTTATGAGAAAATATTGTTTTTGTTACATATGTACCACATACAGATGTTAACTTGGAAAAGAAATAAATGTGTGTCTTATATATAGTCCGATAATAAATTATTACCACGGGCATCGATATTTTATTTTTATTCAAAAAAAATTGTATTTTTTCAACTGAATAAATATGTGTCTTATACACTGGAGTGGGTTGAAACCTGTGATGTGAAGATAACACTGACGTAATTTTCCACGAAACACTATATACTGCACTCAACGCGCGTTTCGCCAACGAAGTTGACATCATCTGGAGATGATTAAAACTAATTAACTAACAGTACAAGTAACTAACAGTCGAGTGCAGTATATGGTGTTTTGGTATTTCGTGGAAAACTACATCAGTGTTGTGTATCTCATGGTCCGATAATAAATATTATCAATGGCATCGATATTTTAATTTTATTCGAAAAAAATTTGTATTTTTCAACGATATTTTTTTTAATCTATTTTATTTCCACCACGTCATGTGAGTAGAAACACAAAATTAATAACTTGGAGACATCACTAAAGCATTTGCTTTTTTATATCTAGCTATTTTAGTTTGTAACCTAAATGTTTAGCAATTATTATCAATTATTAATAATAAAAAGTTTTGCTTGTTTTGTATTTTGTTTTGTTTATCTAGAGAATCTACATATTTTTTATTTTAAACTTGCAAAAAAATATAATATGTATATCTGACTGCACAAACAGCAGATATAATATGTATATCTGACTGCACAAACAGCAGAGGATACTATAGAAGGTTTATTAATGATGCAAGTGTACGCTGATAATCATAAGCAACTGTTAATGGACATGATATAAGAGTTAAGTCTTTGTAAGTTATGCCCCTCAACGACTCACGATAGATTGCATTATAACGGACCGGCTTTAGTTATTAGTAGAGCCCGGATCCGAGAGGTACAAGGCGATACTTTCTCACAAATATTGCACTGATCTTTTGTGCCATAAAAGTCTAACTCGGGGAAATCGATTATCCATCTATCAACATTATTTCGAGAGGGAAGTGGACAAAACATTTTTAAAATGTTCCACGACAATATTCTTAATTTACCCCTCGGATCCAGGCTTTAATTATTAGTATACTCAATTGGCTTTTATCCGTTGAATATTGGTCGAGAGTGTATTACACACCCGACTTGACTACAATAACGTGCAAAACCAGCTAGATATTGCTGCTTTTTAGTACAATTGCACTAAATTTAGTACGTTTTTGGTATCAAAGTAAATAAGTTCATTTTAAGATCTAATCAACTCCAATTTAGCACATTTTGCTAAACAATCTATAAAAATGTTCAAATGTCTACGATTTTTTTTTATTTATATGTAGAAACCTACATTAGCTTGCATAAATTCGTATAATTACCCTTCTGACCGCCAGGTAGCTGTGACATTAAACCGAGCACACCGCTCAGCAACTGTGGATCCCCCTCCACTGCCAATGGCCAAACGTAAATTGCGCATACTAATAATGGCCATTTTTGCCCATTCGTGGTTTTACCTGTATACATTGGACAAACTGAACGAAATATAAAAAAAAACCATTCGAGGAATACAAAAAATATATTGAAAATAACGTATACAGCAGAGGCATGTCAACACATTGTAAAGAAAACAACCATTTCATAGATTTGAATAATGTTAAACTATGTCATTCGGAAAAGTAAGGAAAGGTAACAGATTTATTAGAGCAATGAGATATTAAGCAAAGATAATAATAAAAACTTAACAAATGAATGTTTAATAAATTTTTATCGGTCACCATATTTTAGATAAAACAATTTAGATTTAAAAAATATAGAAATATTTAATAATAATAATAATAGTTTTGTAGAATCAGATGTGATGTATAAATAAACAATTAATACAAATTTTACTATTCAGTAATCTGTACTTATGACAAAGGTCTAAGAAGTCGAAACACTTCTAGTTTTTTAATAAAATTTAAAACATTTAAAAAGCAAGTCATCTTTATACATTTAAAATATTATAAATACTTAACATGAATGCTCAAAATAGGCTATAGATATCGAATTAATATAAATAGTATATAAAATTGTGACTAATATGGTAAAACATTGATTAACTTCTATAGAAAAAAAATTATTTTCAAAATATTTAAATTTTGAAAAAGCTCAATGAGAAATTATCTCAAATATATCTACGAAATCTAAAAATACATTGAATAACAGATATAAAAGAAAATTTGTGGCGTTTTGCATAGTGTCGTGAAATATCGATGTTGTAATGTGATGTAAAAACACGTATTTGTAATTAAAAAGTGCAATTATCAAAATTGTCACTGATGGAAATCAATTCATTAGTCTTTGGATATAGCAAAATCGATCGTCCGCCATCTCAAAATTGTAGCATTAACTTGGGGGGTCGTATTAAAAATGGGGTGGTTCTAGGATTTTGGTGATTCAAATTTATCGAGGAGAATGATGCAGAGGTGACTAATACAACTAGTTTACATTTTTACCTAGGCAGACGATTTTTTTTTTTTTGGTAGTTTTATGTGCAGCAGACGCTTCTCAAAGCGTATTTCTTGACATTTTGAGAGGCGACTGCTACAAAAGCTACCAAAAAAAATCGTCTGTCTAGGTAGAACTTCTATGTAAATTAGTTGTATTAGTTACCCCTGCATCTTTTTATGGACAAATGTGGTTCGTCAAAATCTTAGAACCACCCCTTTTCTAATACGACCCCTCAAGTTAATGCTACTACCTTGAGACGGCATACGATCGGCTTTGCTATATCCAAAGACCAATGAATTGTGTTCCATCAGTGGAAAATTTGATAATAATAATTATCGTTCACCATTTTGTCTGTCAGCTCTCCTACTAAACACGACAGTTATCGTCTTAGGTCTCACTGGCTATTTGTGTTTCAGCGTGAAACTAGATGAATAACATCACAAAATTAGAATTCAAAACTTTGTTGTTTCACACTTTTATAGAGTTTAAAACAATTTGGGAAAAATTAGTGAGCGTAAATTTTTAAATATTGTAGTATAAGCAAAAAAGAAACTTTGAGAACATGCCCATTTTACGATGCTGTCTTAAACATGTCCTCAAAAAAAATATTGTTTAGAAATATACTTGTTGGACATCATCAAATATAACTGCAGTAGTAAAATATGTGTATGATATAATTCGCTACTATATTTATTAAAATTGTGTGGTGTCAATTTAACCTTTCAAATTAACACTATTATAATTTTCACTTATAAATGTGCCTGTCAGAATCACGATAATGCAGGTCTTACTTTCATTTCCTGTTTTTTTATCTCTTCACAGCTCATCGCGACATTATGTGTGTGGGACATAATTACATAAATAGATTATATATGCATTTTGTATATCTAAATATAGAAATGTCAAAATTTGCAAATTAATATGTATTCAAAATGTATTGCAGATTATAGGTAACTTATAATTAAAATAAATGCATATTTCGTGTTGCAATATTTAATGACATAGTAAAATTAATTAAAAACAGCTGAAAGCACGCAAACCTATGCAGTTTCATAATTTCTCAAAATTGTATAATCAAATATTTCCATTTGATACCTACTTACTATAAATTTTAAATATACTGGTTATTGAACTGATAGTAGTAATATAAGTAATCCATCAAGAATAATGAATAATTCATAATGACTTCAGAAATAAATTAAGAATTCGTAATAATACAATACGTTTAATGATAACACTTAGTACGGATTTTATTTCCTTTTATTTTCTTTGAAGAATTTATACGATTCTTTCTTGAAATAATATTTCAGAAGATGCAATATGTAACCACAATTTTAAAGTGGTTCCTAACTGATTTAGCTTACTGTTAATCTGCGTTCCTAACTACTTTTCTAATAATAAGTACCTATATAAAACTAAATACTTACAGCTGTTGTTCTTCTCTGTCCTTTGACACTTAGTATAACAAAAAACAGTAGAAATAAGTAGAGAATCTTCATTTTGTACACATTAATTTCAAAGTTCTATTTTTAACTAACTACACTTTTTATAACACATATGGTATTCTACGACGGATAGTATCCTGAAACAAAACACACATGTTAGTAAGCAACAGGCATTTTAAAATTATCTTAAAATTTAAATACGTAATGTTTCAAAAATGTATATTAATATCGTAGCTGAAATTTGTTGCTAATAATTGAAATCAAATACATCTTCAATCTTTATATCATGTCTCTTTGGCAGCCCAAACATAACTATTTTTCGTACCTGTAAATCGCACAAGAATAACCATTATAATTTCTTATCATTAATTTACTTTACAATATTTTGATTTAGGTAAACTATGTTTTGAAATAACTTTACAGAAAAAAATTTATAATACCCCACATATTTTTATAATTTTATGGTTTGCAAAAAATAAATACCAAATAATGTTACATAGACACTGAAGACAAATATTTCAGTGCAAACATGTCTTATATGAAAAGTTGTATATCGCAAATCAAAGATTAGAACTCTTTAATACAATGTAAATTAGTTCCCCTGGGATTCAATTAACCCCTAAAAATAATAATAGTTAATTACAGGAAAATAAATGTAACGTAATGGTTATTGTTTCGCAACAGTCTAGAAAGTTAACTGTTAACTGTTTTTGGTCAATTTCTTGAGTGATAAATATATATTTACTAGTTTATCCCGGTAAAGTGAATCTTTACTGATCCTTTTGCCACTTTTAGTTGACGTTACTATTTGATAACAACTAAAATAATTAATGTTCTTTGTCTTCTTTGAAAGTAATCGTCTGACATCTGAATTTTATGACATTTATTATAGTTAAAAAGTTTGCTGAGACTAGCAAGAACTGGACCAAAAAAAAATTGTACGCAACACACCATGAAAGTGTTTTTACTGGACTCAGCAGCTCGCCTAGTAAACTTGAAGCACCAGATTAGAAGTGGTTATTAACTAAAGTAATTTTAATATTTGGTATTTTCGGTGCATGCCGAAGAGATGACTTGATTCGTTTTAACTTTGGAAGACGTGGAAGATAAAAGTTGTTTTTGGTGGTATTCCTTCGAGATGGCAAAAATTATAAATCAAGTAGTTTCACTATTACAAAAGAACGATGTCCCTTTGATTCATGCAGTTTTTATCGTAAATATATTAATCTAAGACCTAATGTATTGCTTATTGCGTTTGCAATGTTATGCTCAACATGTAGGTACAGATTGCTGAATATCAGAACCTAAAAAGTCCTGAAGAATATACTGGACACGGTCTAAGACGATCTTCAACATCTATATTGGTTGAAGGCGGAGGTGATTTGCTTACATGGAGGTTGGCGTTCCTGAAGGCTGAAGGCTACATCGAAGAATCGGTTAGCAGAAAGAGGGAATTTGTCACGCGCGCACGGGAAAATCTATTTACTGGAGTCCTAATGAAATATGCTATACCGATCCAAGTCATTTCCCCGGTCTAAACCAGTAAATATGTATATTCCACTCAAAAATTTACCAAACACTTATAGACGGTTGCAGAAAAAAACGTGAATGTACAAATTTTTTGCGGTTTATTTAAAAAATTTACCAAAAATATTGACTTTAAGGTCAAAGGAAAATTTGCAGAAATGGCCTTTAAACTTATGAACAATTTTTGTATTATTTTTATAGACAATCCATGAATGGCTTACTGTGAGTTTTGTTGATATAAATACATAAAATATACGGAGGTAAAAGACTTGCTTGATATTAGACACAAAAATAATAATACAATTCCCTTACGTTTCGGAAAACGAATCTGTCTGTAATAAACATTATGTAGGAGAGTCCTCCAGACCTCTCAGCGTAAGGTTAGGTGAGCATAAAAATTATAATAGAAAGGGTGAAATTGAAAAATCGAAAATTTGCGAACATGCTTGGAAAAAATTGACATGAAATAAACTGGGATTCGGCAAAAATTGTAATGAAAGAAGCGGACGGCAAAAAAAGAAAAATTAGTGAATCGGCAATAACATTATTGAATGAAGAAAAATGTTTATCCCATTGCCCTGTAGATTTTGGTACAACGTGGTTACCGATGTTAAAAGAAGAGTTGAACAAAATTAATATTGTAATTAACAGTTCTATGTAAGTATCTATGGATATTACATAAACAAATAATATATGTGTCAAGTTTCACGTTTGACATATTCTAAAAAAAGATAAATAATTTTGGAAAAGGAATCAGATTCGTTTTCCGAAACGTTAGGGAATAACATTATTATTTTTATGGCTCATATTAGTTGACAAAAAAACACCCTCTGACTAATCTCTTGACGGAAAGTCACAAGCGCAGAGGTTTATTTTTTCCAGAACATGCTGGGTAACTAACTATATTTTTTTGATAACGAAGAATTATTCATATGGTAGTAAGTCCCAAAAAAGAAAAAGAAACATTTTTGACAATATTCAAACTATTCTGGAGCTATTTCAACAGGTTCCTTATATTCAAATAAAATTGCTTCTAAAGGGCAGAGCGCATAAATATATTTTTCTACAACTGAGCAAAAAGTGCAACTTTGCGCTTCCAAAAGAAAGCGCAAAGTTGCACTTTTCCGAGGAGCGAGCGTTTTTTTACTTTGTCGCTCGCCGAGCGACAAAGTAAACGCTTAGTTACCATGGAAACCGTAATAAAGAAACGTTTTATAGTAATCTATCGTTTTCGGACACTTTCATTATACTAAAGGTCGTAGAAATTTATATTTAGTAAATAATTCGCAGTATTTATAAATCACAGTGGTGCCCAAATTATTGTGTTAAATAAAATACAAACTACCAACTTTAGTTATGGAAAACAGTTCAAAAATTGGTCGGTAGTAGTTTATTTTTCAACAATTTTGTGCTACTAAAGGTGGTAGAAATAGCTATTTTTACTAATTCAATGAATTTATAAAGCTTTCGCATAGCACAGACGAATATTTTGTTTTGGCCATGCTTGCCGCTGCTGTTAGCAAAAATAAACAAATAATTATTTGATGTGTCAAAACATTCTTAAAATAGCTATTTGTGTCAAATAAATGTATCCTTATAATTATCAGATAATGGAAAGTTTTGAAAAGTATAATTTATGTGATACTTGTAAAGAATTGTGCCATGTTCAAATACGCCATTCTAGTTTAATATACTTAACTGCCCTAATTGAAAACTGCGACCAAGACATGTCAAAGAATGGTTTGTTTAAGAAGATTCAAAGAAGTCTACTGCAAATGTCGACCAAATATAATTATTTTCCCAGAAGAAGACTGAATACAATCGTTTCAAAGTATTACATATATGTCATCAAACACAGACATTTAATACCCTTTAATTCCTCGCCTTGCTTTTCACCACTAAAGAAGGAGGAAGTGTTAGAAGAACTCCAAAAACATTTAGATTTTGTTAAACATAGATATGTCATAAGATGGCAGTATTTAAATAAATAATTAATAGGTACTAAAGCAATTTTTTATTTTATTTTTTAGTAAATACCATTTTAACAAACATTTCTACAAAATCATGTGTAGCGCAAATAGATGCTCACGTTTTGAAATCTAAACTGTCAAATTTGAGGTTATCAATAATTATTAATTTTTACCAATTTTTATAAAAACACCGGTTGTAGAAAAAATCCTGTGTGTAATTCGAGCGCAAAGTGACATTGCCGCTCTCACGAGATATCCACGCTCCGCTACGTGTCGAGCGTCAAACTTCTCGCTCAGAGCGACAATATATCACTTTGCGCTCTTAATACACAAATAGCTATTTTATTATAAAATTATCGTTTCCTAACTCAAATTAATGAGAAAAGTAGGATTTTTCTCACTGAAATAGATAACAGTATTTAAATAGTATATATATTAAAGAACTAAAGTACATTTTTTTAATTCTGTGGGTGAAAAATCAGACGAGAGATTAAAAAATAGACTTTGGTCTCGTGGTATATATGCTGTTTTTTGTACTTGGTGGTCTAAAAGTGCCTTTAATCCTCATTTTCATTGTGTCACTTTTACTTTTACTTTGTACTACTTTTAATTTTACTTTATTAAAAATGAATTTAATCTCTCTGGGAATAAAATTACATTTTTGTCCTCAAAAATTAGAATTAAAATAGGACTCTTAGATCTCAAAATAGTATATTACATACCAAGGGCCAACAGGGTATCTTTTAATCTCGACTTGGAAGTTTATTATAATAATCACACGAGAAATTAAAGGACTCTTTAGTTCCGTAGTATATATGCTATTTTATGCAGTTTCAGTCCTGCATATTAAAGTAAAAACTAATTAAAAAAAACGAGATATCTTTTATTTCAAAAATGGAAGTTTTGCAAAACGTTATGGAATTTGTGTTAGTAACTAAGATAATGATGTAAACAAGGTTAATCATTTTGATATTAATATAATTTTGTTTTGCCAGGTGTTTGATTTAAACACTGAATAAATAAATGTGAATAATTTAGAAAGTTTCGATGAACATTGTATCCCTTCTGAAATTGAAGAAGATACAGAATAAACCACACTTGAGTTATTGCCTGCTGAAAAAAGAAAATGTTATTAAAAATAACTTTATTATAGTGTAATCAGAAAAAAATACAGAAACACATGGCAAATGTGCTGCCAGCGTATTTTCTGAATCGATCAAAACATGTTAAAGCTTTCTACTCTTCGAGCACAATATTCAATACTGAAAACGATGTTAATTGTCAAAAATAATATTAACAAGAAAATTTTTAAAATATACAGTTTTTCATAGAAGAAAAAATGACGGCTACAAGCCTAAGAACGCTTTTTATACAAGGAGTAGATTGGGAAAGCACGTTTGGAAAGCTACCATAAAGAATAGTTTCAGTCTTAAATCTTCCAGAGACGTATTCGTACATTGGCCACTGTCTTAGACGTACCCTTGATTCTTTGTTAGCTGAGAAGAGATATAGATGTCTTGATTGTCTTGGTGAATGGAAGTCATCAACTGTAGCTCAGGGGTATGTTGAAAGATCGATTAATAACAAAGAAGGTATTGGCGAAAAAATGTATTCACATTAACGAAACAGTAAAACAACCGTGAGAGATACAATGCAGACATCTACGAGTACTTCAGATTGTACGGCCTTTTCCATTCACTCAACGGATTCAGTAAATATTTCACAAAACGTTGAAAATGACTCTAATCATTTATTTCATTTTGTTATTTGTAATAATATTAACTTCAATTCAAAATAAATTAAATAAAAAAACTTCGTTTCTGTGATAACACTACCCAGTGAACATATCGAGTTGTAATATGGCCAACGTTGTGACCGCTGCCACTATGTTGGCGTGACAAAATTACAATTCGAAATGTTTATTGGGTATTTATTTATCATTTAATCCCTGGGAGTAAACTAATTTTTAATCCCCCAGGTATTAAATGTACCACATTAGTCTTTCAAAAAAAGGGAGTAAGGTAACAACTTTAACCCCGGATGCATAAAATATTTTTTTACCCACAAGGCTATTTTTCAGTAACGTCTAAAGTACTTGGACCTGTCGACATGCTGGGGTTAGTGTTTTTTTTTAAATATAGAGCAGATTATGTCTCTCTTGTTTGTAAACCTTATAATGTAACCTATTAAGTTAAAATTGTGTACTTATTAACCCTGGATTAGATACTGTGTTCAGTGGAGTGTCAACGCAATTTAATAGATTTCATTAAAGAATTTTTAATAATTCTAGTCAACGTAGCTATTAAATTACTTTATATTACACAACAACAATTAAAAATAATTAATAAAATAATATCTATCGGAATTAAATCGTGCATGCTCATATTATGAAACAGTAACTATAAAAATAAGTCAATATAACTTATAAAATAACCTGCAGAGTTTAATATAGTTGTTTCTAATTCTAATATTCTACACGGTCGTGGTTAGGAAATAGAAAGTTGATCAACCTGATAATTTTTAAGAATTTTGCTGTCGAAGTTTAATGCAGGAATTTTAATATTACGTATTTTCTTTTGTTTTATAAATAGAAGCAAATACGAAATTTAAAAAAAAAAGTTTTTTTTCCTATCCGCGTCAAACAAATTAATCATCAGAGATAAAAATCGTAGGTTAGATACATATAAAATTATACACTTTATATCTTGACAGCACTAATCGACTTATCCCTTTGTATTCAAACGGGTCATACGCTCACATACCAAGAAACAAACCTTTCCATTTACACATGATGTGAAGTGTGATTAAACTGCAATTGTGAATTGCGTATACGCACTTAAATATCATAATACATATAGTTTACAGGGTGGCCTATCGAAAACAGACCTTAATACATAAATAAAGTAGATGCTGTAAATATTCTAAAGAACTGGGTTGGGTTACGTAAATTTTATCCTTCAAATGACTCCATATATAGAAATTTAAGAGAGATATGTCTGGTGATCTCGCAGGCCACTTAATAGGGCCCCTTTTTCCAATCCATTGGCCAGAAAATCTTTGATCCAAAAATTGCCTCACAGGCGATACATAGTGAGGAGTAGTCCATCTTGTTGGAATGTCAACTTATCTTCAATGTAATGTCTATTGTTCTCGATAATTTCGGTCAACATTAGATCAACATTGTTTTGTAACAAATCTAAAGTATTTTTTAGCGAGCCTACAATTTGAAATGTTTTAATCCATTAATTTTTCAGCGCCGAAAGAGTGACAACACAAACGAACATTTTTCAAAAAATTTCTTTGTGTTTCTAACCGTCCTCTAGAGAGCGGTTTGAAAACGATTTTGATGGTTGGGAAGAAATGTCGGTATTTTGACGAATATTTGGCGTTAATGACATCAGTGATATGCTAAACACAATATTCACTTTCTCTATTTTTCTTTCTTAATAATTAATTACCATTTATTTAAGACTTAACAGTAGTAGTGCTTGGACGAACCGGTTTTTAAAACTACTCGTTTTAGCGATACGGTAAAACGCGGACGTCACCATTGAAAACGATTTAAAGCAGTCGATGAATACGGTTCATCGCTAAAAAATACCTCTAGGTACATTCCTCCATTCAAATTACCAGACAAGAAAAAGTCCGACAACATGGTCACCAAAAATACTTGTCTGATATTTAATTTCTCTGGATGTTGAGTATCTACTTCGTAGAATATCCTCGGATTGGAATCTGTCCAATAATGACAATTATGGCGATTGGCTGTATCACTTACGAAAAATGAACGTTCATTGGAAAAACAAACGTTAAAAAAGAAGTTCGGATTTATTACCCATTCGTTTATCAACTCACAAATTTGCAAATACCGATCATTGTCATCTTCATTAAGTTATTGGATCTTGTAATGCTTTAAAATTCTTTGGCTAATAGATCGTGAAACGCTCAATGTATCAGACCATTTTCTTGTACTTAGTGTATGGTCCATAGCAACGTGACCCCAGAACCGCAACTTCCACTTCTTCCTTTCTTATAGGATTTTCAATATTTCTCTTGTTACTTGATGTAGACCTAGTGTGACAAAATTTTGCCTCTATTTCCAAAACAAAAAAATTAAAAGAAAAATAAAAAACAAGGATTGATGGACGTGTTTTAAGTAAAATAAATTTATTTCGACTCTTTGTGGAATGGAATAAACCATTCTTAAGTTTATCAAAAAAAATATAACGAATTAAAGGGTTCCACAAATCTTAGCGGCCGCGGTGGCGGTCGCGATCACGGTGACGGTGGCGTTCAAACGCTGCCTGTTAAAACCCACCGGTGCCTTCAAACCGACCGCGGCCTAGCACATGCGCTCTCGACCTGTGTGGCGTTCTACAGAGCGGCAGCCGACAAACGCTTCTTGCTGCATTTGGCCACTGAACGCAACACTAGAAATAAATAGAAATTCGTAGAAACATCTTAAAAAATTGTTAAAGAAATTAAATTATATAGTAATATTTATGATTTATCATATCGAGAGTATAAAAATATTTCAGAGAAAAATAAAATATAGCATGAAATAGGGAAGTCCTCAGTTGTAGAAGTTTTTTTAAATTAAATCTTTAACAAATATGAGTAGAAGTGATAAAGTTACATGTTAAAATATTTAACAAATCCCTCCATATAGCAAATGCAAAATTTGGTTTGATCAGTTCAATTTGGTTTGTCATTATATGATTGTCACCGTGATTTCACTAGCACTCTGGTTTGTGGAACCCTTTACAGCGACTGTACCCACTACGTGGCCGCCACCGCTGCCGCTCCGGTTTGTGGACTCCGGTTTGTGGACTTTAAAGTGTTAATAGCTCGGTAAAGTCACAACTCACAGCATCATTATCAGAAATTATACTGAAGTAATCAATGTTACTCTGTAAACATTAATGTGTCCTCGTAATTTTTTTGCACCGAAACAATTTCCTAACTTGGTTATATTTTAAAAAGTAAATAGAATTAAACAATTTTTTAAAAGATTTGCAACTAATCACGCAGGAATTCTGTTGAATTACTTCAGAAATACTGCAAAATGTCCGAAAATAGGCTTTATGTTTGAATGGACAAAGGCTTTATGTTTGTATGGACATTGGTGAGGGACATTTCGTACACTTAATCAACGAAACCTAAATAATCTACTTTATCAGGTACTAAATCATTCGAACCCAATTTCTTGTAAATTGAGAGCTCAGCTTTAAAAAGTAACATTCCTTTATAAAGAGAATTTAACATGCTATAAATTGATGTGTGACCTGACCCCTCTTGTACTATAAACTTTGGGGATAAATGCCCCCCCCCCCCGTTTAGGGATTAAAGTAGTACCAAGTAGTGAATTTAAGTGTCCCCCTTGAAAATAAAATCGACCTGTATAAGCGTTTTGTCTAAACTTGAGTCAAAATAACATAAACCTTGCTGGACTGTTTTCAATGGGCCACACTGTATAGTAAAATTTTTTTAGATAAAACATAACGCAAATACATTTTTACATAACTTTTATTAAAAGGTGAAATCTCGTGATTTATCTCAGTTTTAAATGATGACAGATTTTTAAATAAAGTACCATTCTTGGTAATACTACACCAATGTATGTATAATCACATAATATTAATGAAAACGTTTAACATAAGATTTGGTTAATGTGTCATTCGCTTTTTAAGTTACCTACCTCAAGCGTGCACACACAAACAGGCAGGCGTCAAACCTACATCAGAAAGAAAATGGCTAAATTAAATTCAAAGAGGTGTAAGAAATATATTATATAAATTAAGATCTCGTAGATTATTAGGGAGAGGAAACTAAATCAGAGTCCAGGACTCGTAGCTACTACTACCTCATGGTTAACATAAGGACATACGTACACAAATAGAAGCAAAAGTATATAATTAATAATGAAATACAGGTCACGCATCGTAGAGTGGCCCCCGAATTGCGCACAAGTTAGAAAGAAGTGGCCCGTATGCGGTAGAGACAGTAGATGCCAAATCCATTGCGCATTTAAATCTAAGAGGCCATGCTACGATGCGTAAGTTGTAGGTATATGCCGCTTGATATGTATTATGCAGAACGACTGAGGTCTGCCATCGCATTAGCATACATGGTCAGAACTAAATATTCGTTCTGCATTAATAGCTGTTAAATTTGAGTGATTTGGTCTGTTCACATGTTTGCGTAAGGAAAATGAACATTCCACATCTACCTAGGTCAATGGTGCCAATTCAAAATAATTCGCAAGGGCAGGCTATACATGCACTGACAAACTGCGGTGACAAAGCTTTTTCAACATTCAAAATTCTTAGCATAACATTAACATCCTTATCATTACACTGTCACCCATAAACATTTATTTCGTACGTCTTCTGTAATATTATGTACATTCTTTACACACCTGGTAGAAATGTTTTACTCAATGTGTGGCTACTAGGTAAAGGAAACTTTGGTACGTCTTTTGCAAAGAAATCTTTAAAGTCAGCATTGTATACTACTTTCCAAGACAGACTCAAAATCATAAAAAACTTCATCTTTTGAGACTGTACCGGCAATATTGGTAAGACCGTTTTATGCAAGAATGTTAGCGGATCATATACCAAATACCGTCCTGTACACGTTCTTGTTGCTAACTGAGGAATAAGAGACAATTACCTATAATATTATGTACAATTATCCTGGTTTCCTTCTTTGTCATTGGTTATACTGACTGCATGTATTACAGGTAAATAAATAAATACGCCACATACATTTTTATGTGGTGTTAATTTATATACCAGTAATATGATTTTTTTATATAACTACCGGCCCTGAAAAATGGCAAATATTTCCGACGCCTGATGATTACATATAAGCATAAGAAAATAAAAAGTAATATAGATGATGAATAATAGATTTTGGGTGGATAATAATAATTCGATAACCGTCTTTGATTCTAACTTTGTTTGGTGCTCTGTGCAAAATCCTTGATAATTTAAAATAGTTCGATAATTTCTCTCTCTAAAGCAACAAAATTCTACACAGAATTCATCGATTTGTTGTAACTACTAGTAACTAGAATTCTATTCTGCATCTAATTTTATCCCAGGTTAGAGTTTACACGATTCAGCAAAAAGAACAGACAACAACTATTAAGTTCTAATTAGTCAATAGCATGGCCAAACCTAGTATTAAACATTTTAGACACTTGATCCACTGTACCAAAACATAATTAAACAAATTAAGATGGCTTATTATACCATTAACTAATTCTCACATCATCATAAAACTGAAAACGGGAAGACTATGATGAGCCATGAAACCACATCTTATTTGCCACAGTTCGATAATTCTGAGTATTAAGCCGCAGAAAGTGAAAACCTTATCCCTATAAAAAAATAAAATATCTCCAGTGCATGAAATGCTAAATAACTCTTAATAATAAACTTACTTCCCAATATTCTAAATACCTGAAGGACCTAATGATAATAAGTTTCATACAATAAAACTTTTCCAGAAATTTCACAATACCTATCTGGGAGGGCTAACAGTTCGAGTAAGCGATAATATTATCGGAAGGTATTTTACTATCAATTGAAAACTTATTATAATAGATCTCTCATGTCGTGAAACTGAGAGTGAGGCATAGAGCAATAAACAAGAACAGGAGAGAGCAAACAATATATTCGACTCGAAACCTGCATAGAAACATGTCCATCATAATCTGACGATGCAGTGTGACCTAGTCCTTGCTCAAAGAAGCTGAAACTGTCCCTTTGATGCAATCGAGTACGGCGATATTTACGATATAATATAGAACGCCGGTTTCTGTTTTAGGGAAAAGAACAACATTTTATTCATCAGTAGGATGATAGAGGCCAAGTAGCTATAGTGAAGGTATGGTATTGTCCACAGATCTGGCAATCCATAAATAAAACACAAGTTGAATGAAAGGAAAACTATTATTAGCAATTTTAAATTAAAAAACCCTGAAAGCTGCTAAAACTGCTTAGTAGAAAACATAGCATAACATAAACACCACATAAATTAGACAATCTCCAAATCCAAAACCGGAGCTGCACGTACGAAGATACATTGATAAAGAACACGGGCGCACAGCCACTCCCTTCGACTTTTCAGGGTCGAAGCCGAGATTTGAACCCGGGAGTCGATAGGCAGTAAACCAACTACTTTTGTCATAGCGCTCTACCTACCGCTACGCTGCGCTACCAAGCTCGGTAATACAATTTATATTATACCATTATAATATTTAGAGTGTGAGTATTGTAGATGGTGGCAGCCATCAAACACTTTAATTTTTCAATAACGAAAGCCAATGAACAGTAACTAGTAGAACGACAAGCGTTGAAAGGAGTAAACTGTAAAAGCAGACAGCAGACTGTATGTGATAAAGCTTTATAACTAAATCCTAAAACAGCTACCAGAAAAAGCTCAATCTCTTGGCCCAAAAATATTTTTTGACAATTGCTTTTCTTTGTATGAATTCCAGAGTTTATTCTAAGCTTTTTTTTCCAACTGCACAACAGATTTTTAAAAACTGTGTATGTACGATTTAAAAAAGGACTACAATTTTTTTTACTGATGACACAATCAACCAGTCAACCAAAACATTTTCCCGCTCTGACCCTCAGATTTAAGTTGGTATAAATGAATCTTTGGCATTGCTAATATGCTAAAAATGTAACTAAAATTCCGGTGAATCACTAATTCACCTATATGTGTTAATCCTTTCTACAACACTGTCAACAAATAAAAAATTTAAATTGTTTACTAACAATGCTAGTTCAAATTGATTGCTGGCGTGGAGAGAAGGCCGGACTATGGGAAAGATTCAAAAAGAAGTATACGACTGATTCAGATAATTGCTTTTTACAAATCTGGTGTGCCGTACATAGAACTAATTTCGCTTGGAAACCGATTTCTGCGACTGTTGGAGAACTTTCGGATATTATACAAAAATTGGTTGGAGTATGTACATTTTTTCACTCTTCGGGTATTCGCATAAGAGAAATAAAAAATAATGCTCAGGAAATAATTTCGCGATAAATTATTTCCAGATATTTTTCAAAATAAGGTGGACGGAATTTTCTTTTCAATTGGTGAATTCAATTTTAACTTCCTAGCAAGCTCTTGTTTTCTACTTTAAAAATAGTTATGAAAAAGAAGCTAAGGGCTACTTGAAATTTTTCACTAAACAAGACACCATAAAGCTACTCTACTTTTTAGCAGATACCTTAAGTGTATTTAGCAGGTATACGAAAAAAATTACGGGGTGACTCCACTACTTTATTAGATATGGATTCGGCTACTTAAAAAGTTGCTAGACCTTAAAACAATTAACACCGTTAATAGGTGGTTGCATAAAAACTCTGAATGATACACTAATACAAAACGACGCCGGACTGATTCCTCTGAAAGGTGTTGAGCTTACAGAAACTACAAAGTGTCGTTTGAGAGAACATCATAAATACGTAAGCTAACCCCGTAATATTGATACTGTCAACAACGGAATTGTGGATGTTTTAATAAAGTTCTTATCACAATGACTGAGTCTTGAAACTGAGATTTTGAACACGCTTAAATCATTCTGTAACTTACAACCGGATGCTGACATTGAAAAACTACATAATGCCTTAGGGAAAGATCTTAATCTAAGGGAACTGTCTTTGGAATATAGTGATTTATTAGATTTGAACAATATTGATGAAGTTAGAAAAATGTCTCTTCCTCAATTGACGAAATTCTTAGCTTCGAGCTTAATCCAATTTGCTAATGTTACAACTATAATTGAACGAGTTTTGGCAGCAAAGTCCCACAGTGCGGACGTAGAGAGACTGATTAGTAGTAGCAATGTGTTAAAAATAGCCAACAGAAGCCGACTGCTCCTAGAAACAGAAAATTTTTATATGTTTGTTCATTACAATATGCCTTGCTTGGAGCTATTGAATCCCAAACCCAACGTTCACAAGTGGTTAAGCAAGAAAGATCGCAGATCAAAAGCAGCGCCTAAAGCAAAATACCATGGTATCAAGGTATTTTTGAAAAAGCTCCAGGCAGAGGGAAAATAGTGAGAGCATTAAAAATAAGCAAGTCTAAGAAAGTTAAATTTTTAACAATTATATGTATTTAGGATATTTAAGGAATCATTTAAATTTTTCATATAAAATATTCAATAGTTTTATATTTTTTCAATGGATCAAATATAAATTAAGTATTGCACAAATTTCTATTTTCAACAGGACACATTTTTCCACCTGCACATTTTGACACCAACTGCACCATAGATTAAACCCTGATGATTCTGGAGAAATTATTACAACATGTCCAAGGAGTTCGTATTTCCTGTAGTATATATTGTTTAGTTTTGTAAAACTTACATATGTAATTTTCGAAAAATTACTTCCTAATAAGATAATTTCATTTTCCTTAATGAACTCGCTTGCTTTTTCCTTGAGCATTTGTGTGCATATAACTGATTGAACATCATAGATAGGTAATAAATAATCTGTTACTATTACTTGACTCTACAGTGAACACTGCCGGCAGGTGCATTCGAATTGTATTGTGATTTATTAACTGTAAGTACTTGCACTGATTAAATTAAAGAATTTTTTGCTCATATTATTAATTACCATTAAACATACAGATTTAATGGCTTAATAAGGGGTAGTTTAAGAATTACTTTCATAGTTAGTCATTTTGTTTTCCGATGTATCTGCTGTTTATGAGAGAGAGGAAAATATACCATTATCGATCAAGAAAACATTATTTAAGTAAGCTTACACGGTTCGCACATAATATGATTGGTGCATCCTGTTTATACCATAGAGAGTTTTCTATTGTATCGGGATCTTCATCATTTGGATGTAATGCTGAAAATACTTGAATTAAATTTAGTGTCTCTTTCAGAAAAAAATGGCTCAAAATTTCCATCATTTAGTGTGGAATTTCTGGTGTCCAGTGTTTCTGCGTATTCATATTGTCTGGTGATCTCACAAGCAACTCAATATGGCCTCTCCTTCCCATCCAGTAACCATGACACTTTTTATCCAAAAAATTGCCTCACATGCAATGCACAGTGAGGAAATGCACCATCTTGTTGAAATATCAAATTATCTTCAAGGTGATGCTCGTCATTCTCGATAATATCAGTCAACATTGGATCAACGTTGTTTTCTAACAAATCCAGGTACACCTCTCCATTAAAATTATCAGGCCAGGCAAATGGTCCGATAACACGATCACCAAAAATACTTGCCCAGACATTTAAATATGATTGGTACACCGTCCTGTTGACACCAAAGAGAGTTTTCCCGTGTGTCATCATTTAGATATAATGATGCAAGCGCGGGAATTAATTTGTTTTCCAGCAATTCCAACTATTTTTCACCATTTAGTCTCTCTTCAAAAAAAAAATAGACCCAAAAATTGTATTGCCCACAATTCCTGCCCAGACATTGTTTTTGTGAAAACTGGATATTACCTTCCATCATCCAGTATAGACCTTCTGGTGCCCAGTATCAACAAATCTGTCTATTCACACTACCATTTAAATAAAAAGTTGCTTCATCCGGGAATACTATCTATCTCAAGAATTGTGGATCGCAATCATGATGGATCGACCATCATGATTGCGACCAAAATCATCTCGATGTGACACATGAATTAACTGAACTTTATAAGGATGCAATTTGTTCTTTTCTAAGTATTTCAGAACCGAGGAATGACTAATTTCCATCTTTGACGCAACTACTTGACTGAGTTTATGAGAATTTTCCTCTAATGTCAATAAGAAGTTTAACTGAACGTATTCTCTAACTGTAAGAATGACCTCTTGTATAACCATCTTTCACATGATCAAAATTTATGATTTTTTTTTCGATTGTGCTTATGGTTGGCTACGTAATAGATGGTCGATCTGGGTACTTATTATTAATTATCAAACATCTATTTGTATCCGAGTGCTCCATATCTAATCACCACTAAAATTTCAATTCGTTCTGTCTCACTTAAACGTGTGGCGAAGACGTTTGATCAAATTCTTTCTGCATCTGCTTAAAATAATGGGATTGTTAATTAAATCTATTTCTTGTTGAATTTTTTATTTGATCAAACGCCTTGCCTCTGTTTGCAGCAAAATAGTAATGTTATCGAACATTTGTTGTAAATTAAATATACAGAATTACTTAAATAAATAATAAATTGTTTAAACGTTTTTGTTTTCATATATAACTGTTTAAAAAATATATTTGTGTTATTTTAAATTAAACCTCAACATCTTATTAAATATGATAGATAATGTTAATATATTATATATTGCTGAATTCAGGAAGACATTTTCTTTAAACTGAGCTTAATATACAAGGTGCATCACTTAAAATAAAAAAATAAGTAATTTCCGGTTAAACCGGAAATGAAAAAATAAAAATGTGATACGCATTTAGCATTTATAATTCGTGGAATGCCAAATGTTTATATCCGCATTATTATACAAGGGGTCAATTTATGTATTTTTCGGTTTTCTCTATTTGACAGTCAAATACTTTTTCTTTTCGAATTTCACAGACAAGACGTACGAGTATAATTTTGGGTGAAAAATCAAGAAATGAAATCAAGTGAGACACTTAAAATAATCATCCTGTACATTAATTTTTGTGTGCGACAAATAGGCGTTTGCATTATATTGTTGTAGGTATTCATAACATATTTTAAATACCTTATCAGATTATGTTAATTTTGCTGTAAAATTTAATTTTTAACTAAGTATTGTATTCGTTACTTGTTCCAGTCTAGAAAACTTTACACGTTTTTTAATTCGGTGACAATTATGCTTGAAGCTTGAGTAAAAGCACTGGCGGTTCTTCTATAGGGTCATTTGGTCAATGAATTCCCACATACAAATAAAAAAATAGAGCTATTCATTTTCTGAAGTTTAAAAATATGTAATATATATATTTTTAATATCCTTAAAAAAATATGTATATTAAAGTTTCTAGTTCATTCTATGCACAATACTATTCAAATATCTAGATCACAGGATTTCGTATCCCCTCCAAGCACCGAGCCTCTACATTCATATTCATTATATTATTCATTTATAAAATTTAAATATCTTGGGTCAATCCAAGACTTGTCCTCAAAGCTAGCTACGGACCGAATTTACAACGAATTAAAGTGAAATAGACTTATGCGCGAATCGTCAGAAAGCAAAAGAGATAGAAAACACTGGCGGGGACAATGCCCCTGACATATTTTACGGAAACGGTAACGCACGAAGTTCAGAGTAGAGCAGTCTTAATGCTGACTAGGTACGCGTTGGTCGGTAAAATCTGTCGCGTTGTTTTTTAATATTTTTATTTGTGAATATTTTATTAGTAAATCTCTACTTGTGACATTAAGTAAAACAGTGTTTTTGGTGTTTACTATTAAATATGAGTGTTGTACAAAATATATTAAAACTGAAAGATGGACATAAGTTGGGTTATGAATTAATCAATCTGACTTCATTGAAGTTGAAGTGGATGAAACCACAGATAGTTCCAATAAAGTACAAGTAGTTTTTGTAGTAGATACGTTTTAGACGGTGTTGTATGTGAGAGATTTTGGAAATTTATTCAGTCTCAAGGAACGACTTCGCAGCATTTGACAGATATAATTTTAAAAGAGTTAGAATGTCTGAAAATTAATGAAAGTCCTGAAAAATTGATAGCACAAAGTTACGATGAAGCATCAGTAATGAGTGGTGTTTTTGGAGGTTTACAAGCCAAAATTAAAAAAAAGTTATCCTTCAGCACATTTTATTCATTGTTACGCTCATCAACTAAATTTAATTTTACAAAAACTATCAAGTCACGATAAAAGCATAAAATTTTTTATGCTAATTTACATAGCTTTTCTTCATTCTTTGGAAAATCGCCAAAAAGAACAGCCGTGTTAGATAATGTTGTTAAGGTGAGATTACCTAAAGCGGCTCCAACACCATGGAATTTTAATACAAAGTGCATAGAGACTGTTTATACCTATCGAACAGAATTATTAGATTGTCTAGAAAAATCATTGATAATGAATCAGAAAACAACACTCTAAACCAAGCTATTGGTTTAAAAAACTACTTACAATATGAACATTTTCTTTACTGGTTAAATTTTCTTCATTTAATTATGCCTCATTGTGATATATTGTTCAATCAATTACAAAAATGTAATATCGATGTCATAACAGTAAATAAGTGTATTGGCGTTTTTAATAGTAAAATTGAAGACATCAGAAATAAAATTTTGAATAACTATTTGGAGGAGACTTCCATGCAGTCTGCCCAGAGATGTAAACCGGAAGAATCAAAAAGGAGAATTTCATTAGAAGTTTGTGATATAATTACATCTGAGATCAAAAACAGGTTTGGCTTCAGTAATCATTTAGCAGTGTCTCAGTTATTTCACGCAGATCGATTTAAAGATTATAAAAAAGCTTTCCTCAAGATATGTTTAAATTAGTTAAAACGGAGTATCCAGTCATAAATCATTTGAAACTTAAAACTGAATTAGAAGTATTATATAGCCGAGAAGATTTTTCCAATAGTGAAGGTGCAGCTGCTTTGTTACAGCTTTTTATTAACAATAATTTGTGCAATACTTTTTCTGAAAGTGTCAAACTGTTAAAAATCTTGTGTACTCTCCCTATGACTACCGTCGAAAGTGAACGTTGTTTTTCCACCTTAAAAAAAATAAAGACATTTTTAAGAAATACCCATGGGTCAGGAAAGGTTATCTTCTTTAGCAATGCTTACCATAGAAAGGGCATTAATAAAGAAGATAAAAGACTTTAATGAAAAAGTAATTGATCACTTCGCATCTCAAAAAGACCGGAGGATCGACTTGGAATTTAAATCACTTTAAAAGGTAGGTAATACAATAAACTTTTCTAATTGACCTCCCTATCTCTTGACCCACGAACCGCCACTGAGTAAAAGTAATTGAACTAATAAAATATATAATAAACGAAAATAGAATCTGTTAAATTTTAAATGTGATTGTATAACTCGCTAGTTCAAACCTTGGCTAATATATTTTAATATGTTCTTTTGTATTTTTATTCGTGATCAGGGCCCTTAGTAAATTTTTGTAAAACAAGTTAATACAATAATAATTAAACAGTAAGTTAAATCTTAAAACTCAACTTAACTAGTTCGCTATAGAAATCGTAATAAGGAATTTGAAACTTTACTTGTACAGGGTTATCCAACGAAAAGACCCACCTCTATATTTTGTTTATTTTTCGAGTTAGAAAAAAATGTTTTAAATAAACGTTGTAGTGAATCAAATGAACTCTTTTGATATTCCTGCAAAGAATATACAGGTGGTTTCATAAATGCGGAACAATACAAAGTTACATTTTTTTAAATGGAACACCCTATACTTTTTACATTTTTGTTTTTTGTGATTTTAAGATTATTTGTTGCAAATTTTATATTTATCAGCATCTGCATGGTTATCAGGTTCGCTATGGATGAAAAACAATTAATTTGATATGTCTGCCTTACAAAATAGTTTAATAAATTCAGAAAGCAAACTGATTGGTTTTGTGTCATATTTGTGAAAACATTTACTTTATCAGAGCGATACGATATGTTCACTAGGTATTTATAAAAAATAACAAGAACTTTTCAAGGGGTAACATTTTATTTGGTGTAGTATGTATAATAGTAGTTATAATAATAATTACACCGGCACACAAAAAAAAAAGTTGTTTGTACATTTGACGCCACCTACCTACCGACATGTATTTCGACCCGCTGAATCCGAATTTGAAGTCAGTTTGGACCGTACACTCTCAAATATCGAGTAAATTGAAAAACCGTAAAAAATAGCGAAAATTGGGTGTTTCGGTAATAAAAATTTTGTGGATCTAAACCAAGCCTAATTTTTATCTATTTCGATCCGCTGAATACGAATCTAAAGTATATTGAGACCATAAGCCGTTTTAAATCTAAGTAAATTGTAAAAAACCCTCGAGAATTGCTAAAAATGGCAAAAAATTGTGATTATGTTGATGAAAAAAATTTTGTAGACCAGGATCGAAGAGGATTTTTATGTAATTTGATATGCTGAATCCGAATCTGAAATATATTTGGCCCATTAATCCCTCAAAATCTCAAAAAATCGCAAAAAAACCGATAAAATAGCAAAAAATTGCAGTTGAAAACATTTTAAAAAATCTATGAAACACGATTAAATACGTTTCTTGTATTTTTTTATGCATAAAATACAAGTTTAGAATCTGAAAATGTGAAAAATTGTAAAATCTATAAAAAATGACGTATAAACAGAATGAAAATTTTTTTTCATCAACATAATCACGATTTTTTGCCATTTTTAGCAATTTTCGAGGGATTTTTACAATTTACTTAGATTTAAAATGGCTTATGTTCTAAATATACTTTAGATTCGTATTCAGCGGATCGAAATACATAAAAATTAGGCTTGGTTTAGATCCACAAAATTTTTATTGCCGAAACACCCAATTTTCGCTATTTTTTACGGTTTTTCAATTTACTCGATATTTGAGGGTGTACGGTCCAGACTGACTTCAAATTCGGATTCAGCGGGTCGAAGTACCTGTCGAGAGGTAGGTGGCGTCAAATGTACAAACAACTTTTTTTTGTGTGCCAGTGTTATTACGCCGTTTGCTTTTTGAATTTATCAAATTATTCTGTGAGGCATGAGTGTCAAATTAAGTATTTTTCCTCAATGGCTAACCTGATAATCTGGCAGTTGATAGTAATATAAAGTTTGCAGTAAATAAAAAATAGTAAAAACCGAAATACAACATATCTATACATCTGATATCACAAATGAAGACAAATTTTAAAAATGTAACGAAATATAGGGTGTTCCATTTTAAAAAATATAAATTTGGTTTGTCCCGCTTTTATGAAACCATCTGTCTAATCCTTGCAGGGACTCTAAAAGAGTTTATTTGATTCTCTACAACTTTTAATTGATGTTTTTCTAACTCGAAAAATATATGGGTGGGCCTTTCCTTTGGATGACCCTGTACTTTAATATTTATACCTAAAAAATAACAACGAATATTTAACCTCTGATAAAATAATCTTAAAAAAATGACTAATTAGTAATTTGTGACTAGTTTATATTGAACAGTATGGTCAATTAATTAATTTTCTATATTGAATATCATCAACATTCATGCAAAATATATCAAATTTATTGGTTGACTCATATTAATTTTCACCGAAAACTGTACATAACCAATCTGTTTAAACTTTCTTTTAGTTATTCTCTAATTTTGTGTATAAATACGAAAAAATTAACATATGCACAACATAAAAAATATACATACTTTCAAAGTTAAAAATAGGACATATGCTAATATGAAATAAAATTAGTTTTATGTTATAAAAATTAAATTAAAGATTTGTTTGCATTTCTCAAGCAAAGTTCTTGATTTTGACTGCTTTAAATACATTTTTTATAGCACGGAAATATAAATGTTAATGGTTTATGAGTTGTAACATTATCAATTTTTTATTATTAATATTTCATTTAAATGTTAATTAATTAATCAATTTTTCTTTTTCCTTATTGAGATGTTCTACTACATGTTTTCTAAACTTACAACATATTCAAATAATAGGATTACCCACAGTGGAGTGCCCAGGGACGGACTAGGGGGTGCAAGCCCCCAGCGCCTCTCAATTATTGCCCCTCACACATGGCAAAATGTACAATTTAGATTGATCATAATGTATTTTTAACTTGTTACCATTCCATAAACAAGGCATGTAAACACATTCAATAATAACCTAAATTCCACACACAACCAATATTTCTGTTGTGTTGGTACTAAAAAATTACATAAATATTTCTTCAAACAACTATTTTTGAAGAGGTCTATAAAAAAAAGTTCCGTGGAGTACTTCATTATTTTTTGCTTGAGTGTTAGTATTACTCATTGAGGCCATAATATAAAAGATTTAAATATCCGATCCCTTTGTTAAATAGAGCCTTTTGTTCGCAAATAACCGTGCGTACTATGGTACCACTAATTCTGAGAGCACGAGGAGTGCATCTCCTTCTGCATCTAATACGTATCATATAAATTAATATCAAGCAATAATATATTTTTTAATAAAAACTCGTTTTTGTGAGTCTAAATAGTGCATTTTGCCATGTGTGGTCGTAGCGTTCCAAGCAAAACACTTCATCAAAATTTTATAGATAGTTATAAAAAATTAACCGTTTCTTTCTTGAATGTTTAGTGACCTGCTATGTATTAACATTACAAGTTAGTAAAAATCCTCAGGACTAATTAAATTGAGTTTTTCTTGTGCCTAATTATAATAAATTAAATAACAAACAAAAACTAGCACAAGACACAGGTTGAAATAAATACAACATAAAACACATAAAATTGTCTTTAACGTTTCCGATACACAGCTTTGCTTGTTGAAATAGAAGAGATACTCACTTTTATAACAGAAATCCATTTAGAGATTGTATTGCCGAACATGGAAACTGTTTTAAGGATTTAGTTGAGCTTAGGTGCTGGTACTGTTTCTTCAGTAAGCTGAAGCTCTTTAAAACTTGTAGCCAAATAACTTAGGTGAGGGCAAACTTAACTACCTAGCTTTTATTTTAGTTAAAATATAGACCTAGACGTAGTTTTGGATAATTTCAAAAGTATGAAAACAAAAATAATATTACCATGATTTTGCTATAAGTTTTGATGAGCTTCATTCAGCCTATTTCATACTCAGTTGTGTTCATTAATTTGCTGTTTATTTTTTGTTTTCGTATATTTGTGTGTGGGAAAATTTTACAGCATTTGTTTTATTATGTTTTGATTATTTCAGTGTTAAAAATAAACAAATTTAAAATCATGTTTCATTTGGATACACTATCATTACAATTTGCTCCCCCCACTGCTACGTTGATCCTCTGTCCCGAAATTCTTGACACACCACTAATTACTCATTATCTTACGGAAAAAATCTCTACGTCTGTGACCTTACGTCAATGGAATAGTCAGAAGGTATTTTTGACAAATAATATACCCACATAGATCAAAAAAAGAATAGTAATAAAATGTTCCATCAGCTTTTCGGAAACGGTATCTGTTTCCTTCCCCAAAGCTTTTGCAGCGTTTTATGTGTGTTCAATAGATAAGTTCACACATATTTACTATTAGTATCCAAAGAAGATAATAATATACATATAAAACTGTTGATGAAGTCACATCATTTTTTTCTTTTAACGTTCTAAAAAAATCGGCCAAACAGCCGTAAATGCATTTATCTACATTTAGTAATTTGCATGCCATTATTTTTCTTATTTAAATAACGATTTCTAGTTTTTTTCTATATATTTTCCCAAACTCTAACCGTTTGCCTTTTTACTTTATGTTTTCATGTTGTGGAATGTCCGACCAGATAGTGACAGGTTCTGTGACCAGAAATAAAAAAATTCAAGAATACAGAAATTTAGAAAATTTACTAAAAAGTTTTGTTTATTTATAGAAAAGTTTTTTCTAATTCTTTTCTAATTTTTCCATAAATGATTCTGCTGATATTGCTAAACTTTGGTTCTGTTTTGTAACAATAACACAATACATATTTTCAAATGAAAATAATCTTACTTAACCAAAGCACAAAATTAAATTCATTAATTCTTAATTGAATAAATTCGTACTTATCAATAATTTATAACCTTGACCAAACAAAATTACGATCAAGATAAACCGCTGTGTAGTCTAATTATTATTAGACAACTGTTTACTTTCTTAGTTTAAAATTCAGACAGTGCCTTTTATGTTATGTAATTTTTATATGTCTGTCAACTGAATACTTACTTATTTAAATATGTAAATATAATGCAAATAGGTTGTACACAATTTTAATGGATATTTACTTAATCGTGAAGAACTGAAAATACTGAATTTTCTAGTTCTTGTATATTACTTATTTTTTTTGAACATATGCAAGTACTAAGTAACAATGTTGGATACGTTCGATAGACAATATAAAATGTGGGGAACGATTACAGTATTATGTAGGTACCATACACGAAATAACTAGAGCAAGAGTGTGATGTCTCATGCTCTGACTAGTAACAATTAACATAATTATTTTGGCTTTATTATATCTATAGTTTAAGCTAGTTTTCATAGTAATTAAGGCAGTTAAATAATTAATATTATATGTTTTATGTTAACTTTTTTCAATAATGGTCGGTTTTTAGTTAATTTTATACTTTTTCTCTTTGTCAAGACCACTGGGCTATCATTTTAACTTGAGTAGAATAGAATTTTATAAGTTTTTAAACTTCTCTTATGCATTTATAATTGCCAAGGTAGAGTCTATTTAATTATTTGAATTGTTAGAGAAAAAAGTTCTTCCTTAACAGAATAATTGCTGACAAGAAAGCGAAGATACAAGGAAATAACAGCTTGCCATTGCGGGAAAAAGTAGTGACATAGCAAAAAAAAGACAGTATCCAAGAATGAAACTTGTTGAATGGTGTAAAAATCACCGTGTATATTTTATAGTTCTATGGTAATGAATTTTGGGTGGATCATGGAAAAAAATAAAAGTAGTGTTATTACTATTGGTACATTTTATATAACTAAAATGCGAAAGCTCTATAAGGCACTATGAAAAATGATGAATAATGAATATTGAGTAAGTGGCATAATTAAGACAATATGGATAAGTGAGTGATAGGGACGAATCACGTCAGATAGGACGTATAGATGGAGAGTAGGATAAACACTACTATTGGTTGAATTTCTTTCATAATACTCTAGAAAATGTAATATAAGGAAGAAAAGATTACTCGAGAAACATGTCACTGATGAAGGTAGAGTTACACAGGGACAACTAATGAGATGCTGTGAATAAAAAGTTATATTAGTAATTGCTGTGATCCACCACAAACAAACTAACACTGGCAGCGGCGGTTCTAGACCCCAAAAAAATGGAGGGTCCAAGAACTAAAACTATTTTTTTTTTGCTCATATGACATTTTTGTTTTTAAATAAAACAGTTTTCAAGCATCACGAGTAGATTTTTTTGGAAAATGAAAATAATGTTTCGTTAGTAACCTTGTTTGTAAGGTTAAGATTTTCAATAATTCAATAATTATTTTTGTTTATTTTCATTTCATAATAATCTTATGTTATTCGGTGGGCAGAGCTTAGGTTTGCGCCGAGCCACAGTTTTCATTTGAAATAATTTATTGGTTCAAAGTTAAAATCTGCAATAATTGATTTCTCAAAATTTTGTAGTGAGCAACCCCACACTTATGACACATTTTTAATAGGAAAAATATTTTCCAATTACCTTTTTTCCCATTAAGAAATAATGACCTTGGCCCAATGTCTTTTGACATACCAGTAATACAAATTTCAAAATAACGTCATGATATACGCAAATGTAACCTCCAAATTTTATTTTTTTATAGTGTTTACTTTGGATTTCTGAAGGGCGAGTCCACATAGTCGATGCACACTGTACATAAAATCGTCACGCCCTTATATTCTAGTTCCTAGCAATTTTTTTGCTGCAACCGCAATTTATATATTTAATTTATAAAGGCAGCCCTCCCAAGCCCTCTTCCCCGTAGAACCGCCACTGGACAGAGAATAACGGTCAATTGACGTTTTGTAAGATTTTAAATAATATACTTAAAATTTCTATACATAGGCGCTTAATAATTAATTTTGTGTATAGCGGAAATCAATATTAAGTCAGTTTAATTAGAAAGCAGTTTTGATAATAGCTTAACTTAAAGTTTCATTTATGACTTGTATGCGTTTACGTAAGCTGCAACATTCTAATGGATTTTCGCTTATCTTAATTTTCTGTATACAATTTGGTAAATTAGTACATGGTATGTATTGTCGCTAATTGCTGCAGTTACTAATTTATTAAGTGACTATTGATACTGCTAAGATTTATTCTTTTAATGATTATGTAATATTTTCTATTTATACATTTCTGTTAAATAAGTAATAGTATAATTTTTAAATATTCCTCCATTATTAATTAATTTATCAAAATCTAAATAACTTAGGGCCCATTTTCTTTATGAATATAAAATTGGAAAATATTAGCGAAGCTACTGAGAAACCAAAAAGTTCCGGTTGTTTTTGGACCATCCGATAGTTGTAGTGTCACATTTATACCGGGCAGAAGTGTATTACATCATAAAAGTCAGTACACAAATATTTTTGGAATTTACATTTTGATACCTACATTTTTTTTGCTAGAGTTTTTTTGGACAGTATAAAAACTTATACTTTACTTTTGGATTGAAATTTGCATACTGGATTTTGTAAATTTGGCGAGTAATGGTAATTGATTTTTGGAGTTTATATTATACTGCTTGTCCCTACTATGGAACTCATATAAAAGTATTGCCTTGAAAACGTTTATATGGTTTTCACTTATTGCAATGATCACGAGGAAATCCTAGTGAAGTTTTATGACTCCACCGTAGTTGTTTTTGTCAAACCAGCTCGAGCAGAATACATTAGGTGCTGGAGGTGCCTGAGCTGCTGTATTTTAAGATAAGTACTCTCTCTATAGATTGATTATTTGAAACATCATTTGCCACTTTTTTGTTATGCTGTGTATTTTACAGTTAATAATAAAGATATTTTACACTATTTTGTACAACTACTTTTTGCTATCATTCATTTTTTTCTCATTAAATTCTTTTGCATTCGTAAATTTTTTAGTAATTAGATAATCTAGACATTTCATATTTATTATATTGTAAAAATTTTTGTAGTTCTTTTCGCCTAACTATAATTTTATTAAAAATGTATGTGTATTTTAAATTTCTTGGCTAGTTATTTGCTTTTCACACATCAAGAAGGACCTGTAAGATCTTCGGGATCGATTCAATATATTCGACCTTATACTACAATTTAAAATCGTAATAAGTGTAATAAAAAAACCGCTGCCAATTATTTGGGGATCAGAACTTTCTCAACGTAATAAAACTCGACGCGTGGTGGAGTTTATAATAAAAGTAATTTTTGATGTTTCAAAAAAGTCATGTTTTGTCGTTTCAAAAAAAGTCGATGTGTGGTGGAGGTTGTAATAAAAGTACTTTTTCAAAAAAGTCACATTGGTGGAATGTCACTAATATTTTTTTTTTGACATTTCAAATTGACGTTTCAAAAAAGTCGCATTGGTGGAATGTTACCATATTTTAAAACCTTAAATGTCAAAAAAAATTTTTGACATTTCAAATTGATGTTTCAAAAATGTCACTAATATTTTATTTGATATTTCAAATTTTAAGAACCGATTTTGCTCATCAATGACCTCAATTTCTTCCTTGACCTCTAGAATGTGTGTACCAAATTTTAAAGCTTTATCTCAAAAACTCTAGCTGCTATCGCGAACCAGATAGACAGACACACAGACAGAAATTTTTTTTTTGTCTAAAATTTTGTGTATTGTCGTAAATCGTCGAGATTCGTCCAGATATGCAATAAAAAATTTCAAAATTTTTTTCACGAATACATACCTTTCTCACTTTGAGGGGTGAGGAAGTAATTGTATATTTCTTGTAATGGTTTTCGGCTTGCTAGTGTGTTACATGGCTTAGGTGACACGGGTTCAATTCTTAGTCAAACTTAGACGATGAGGTATAACGAAATAGACTGGATTCTGGATCATTAAATATCAATTCAATTGAAGTCAGTGGTAGGGTAAAGTGTCGAAATAATATCTTGTAAATGAATATAACAACTACACTGGTAACCTATAATACCAGTCTGGGTGTGACATCGTTTAAATAATGAAATTAACAAAACCAAAACTGAGGTCAGTTTTTTCCCATATGGGTGTATGTATAATTTATTTTGTTTTCGCCTTTATAAACAAGTTTTTTATGACATTCATAAGCATAAACGTAGCCTAGAGCATTATAAGCAGTTTAATATTATATTCTACAGAGTGTTTCAATGAAACAGATACAGACCAATAGTTTTTTGGTAAAAATCAATTTGAACATGTCTTTAATATATTCAAGGGAATTTTTAGATTTTGCAACCATTCACCTAGGCCTATTTATATAGCTCTATTAGAAAATATTTTAAGGGTATTACAAGCAGTTCGTAATATAGCTGTTAAAATATAATCAATTTTTCATTCAGTTTTCTTTCCTCTCTTCCTTTTTACTAAATGCCCCGTATGAAAGGATCTATCATCTCTCACAGATGAATAAATTCTTCATTGAGGTTACTTTTAAAAAATTGTTCCACAATGAAGTCTTTTGTCAATTAATCTGACTTTGAGATGCTCAGTGGCCAAGAGTTGTTTAGAGAGTGGACCGTTATGCTCATAATCCTCATACTGT
Organism: Rhamnusium bicolor; assembly: GCA_029963845.1. NCBI lineage: Eukaryota > Metazoa > Arthropoda > Insecta > Coleoptera > Cerambycidae > Rhamnusium > Rhamnusium bicolor. The sequence goes on along the minus strand of JANEYF010004054.1, from coordinate 1,912,529 downwards.
ATTGGCATCTGTACACTCTGACAAGAAGTAACATTTAAACTACTGTCATTTCTTGTATTTGCATTGTGTTACAATAATTGTCTACAGAATGTTTCGTAGCAAACTACATGGAAAGGCGATGAGTGGCACAGACCATGAAATTATTAGTTAGAAAAACCATCTCCTCTGATTACACTACACGAGTTATGAAGAAACCTTGCCTATTTTGAAAATCACGCCATCTTTTATTAGACTGTTGTACTTTTAATATGCCTAGTATTATTGGGAAAATGGTAATTCTTCCGCTGTGTGGTACTCCTTTCCTACAAATAAATCTTACACGATGTACTAATATAACCTCTTATAAAAAAGTTCCTCATGCTCTCGATGAAACTTATTAAATTCTAGGACTACAAGAGAAAAACGAGAAAAAGTATGAATTTACTTTTAAATCAGCAACTTAAAAAAGTAAGTAAGTTTCAAGAATGGAGACAGAAAAATTTTGCTTGATTATTGAATAAATCAATATTGAAGTATTAATTGAAAATGTTCTTCATCGTAAAGAAATGGGGAAATTTATCCCCTGCATCGGCTGACTATTCACAGGAATTTTTACAAAATCAATAGAAGAAAATGTTCTTAATATAATTGTAGAACCTCCTAAAACAAGTACCCGAAAAGTGAATTCAATGTCACTTATAAAACTTCGGAACATTTTAGAACAACAACAGTTGTACCCTTATTACCATATCAAAGTGCACACACTGTTACCAAGTAGTTTTCTTTCACCATTTGGTTTATGTCAATGCTTAATTCAATTTTAGCTAACGTCCGCAGGTCTCTGATTCTTTAAACTGAAGAGTCCAACTTTTCAAGCAATGATGAATTTTTATAAAAATTATTTCCTTAAACCTGTTCTATAAAATAGTTAAAAAATAAGTTAATTTTGTATACGAAGAGTTAAGCGTATACGTAAAAGCTATGGAATCTTAGGCGAGGGTTCTGTAGGTGATATACCATCCTTCAGAGGGGATTTAATGCAGTGAGTCCCTTGTCTATTATATGTTAGGCAACTAATAAATCCCTACTCTTCGATAGAGGGTCGCAACAATTTCAAGGTTGAGGGTAGCTCGTCTCCAGGCACTGGTCTTGGTAGCGAAAATGAGCCGACGTTAAACAAATTAATAAAAGAAAATAAAATGTAGAGAAAGTAACAAAAAGTCTGTAATAATGCTGCATGTATTGTAAGTAGATGATGGCCAATCAACAGCGACTATTCGTTTTTCCCCTATCACAAAATAGAAATACGTCATTCTCACATAATTCCGAAGACATTTACGGCACATTGTTTTAACTAGGACACGCTATATTATTTACGTGATTATAAATACATGGTTTACGCCTGTTTTAAATAAGCACTTATGTTAATTTCGGTTATAATCCGTATCACAATATTTGATTTATGTTTACGTTAATTAAACTGAAACTGAACAGTTACACTCCACCCTCTTTTGTATAAGTGTATAAAGCATTTATTGTTACGTGTATAAAATCTATTTTAAATATTGCACAAACTAGGCGAGACAATCATTTTGTAACCCATAATAGGAGTATTTGATATGGTATATATGATTTGGTATGTTACAGAAGAATATAAAAATTAATTCATAAATTAAAGCGTAAATACATTTTATTAATATTAAGAGAATAATAATGCGTAATGTAGCGGTTTCTAACAAATTCAGTTTGTGCAATTTTTTTTCTTTAAATCATGGTTATCTACACTTTCTCTGCAAATTGGTAGCGGTAAGATCAGTAGTTTGCATATTTTTAACTAGCTGGAGGTTTACAATTACAATTATTCTATTTTATAGGGCGAAATATTTTACATTTACCAAAAAAAATATTTTCAAAACATGGACTAAAAATTTTCTGACATTTAAAAATATGCAAAATTTACACTTGTGGGTACCAGGTAAGAATATTTAGGACTGTAGCTTGTAAAATATAGATTGAAATTTGAAATAATATATACAACATTTGCATCACCAAAACTTATCGAATTTTCAAAGGGTTAAATTTTTTCAGTGTAGTTGAGGTTTATAAATGTATTAAGAACTCTAATAATATAGAGTTTGCATCCAGGATACTGGACAATTCTTCTCACCTATAACACCTGTACAAAGTGAGTCAATATATGGAATAATCCAAATATCTCGAAAATTACTAACCCGATTTCAATTATATATGGTGCGTGGGAATAAGAAAACATGGCGGACTTGACAATTATCGGCCCTGTTGTCACGTTTTTGTTTCCCTTTGTAACTACTACTAACGTTGTTTTTTCAAATAGAACAACCTGGATATTTTTTAACCATTCGACAGATCATTTTTTCCAATTCTCCTGATGTAATATTTTATACCAGTAAATGAATCTGTTAACACAAAAACAATCAATTGAAGTAATAATAATGATATCAGACTCTATGGTGATCGAAAGGGAACCCAGTTGGAGGTATGTAATATTTTTAATGAAATGTATCACAATCGTCCTTCAACACTTTGTAAAATTTTGAAAAAATTCAACCAAACAGAAAATGTCAATATTTCTAAAATGTCAGGGCGTCACAAGCAACGATGAAGCCTTAGATCAGGCATGCCCACGGCCCATGATGGTAAATTTTAGGGTCCGCGTAAGCTTCTCAAAATTATATTAACTTCCTCCCACGAACCTTTTGCAAAAAAATAAAACGTTAGAGACTAAAATAAATATTCAAAAATAAATGCTCCTTATAAATTAACGCAATCTCTTGTTGAATATTAATTATCATATAAAATGAATTAGAGTTAAATAGCGACCTTATACCTATATGATTAGAGCAGTTTACGTTATGCTCAATGTCAAACATAAGATAATATAGTATTTCTTTTTACCAACTTTGTTATTGCCTCAGGAATAAATTGTTATATTTTTGGAGATTTATAATCTCGGACTTGTTAAGTTTTGCGCGGGAGCTCTTCAATTGTTCTGTTAAAGCGAGGGCAACTCAATCAATCAAAGTAATATATTTAAATATGTACAAAATAATCATTTCCACATGCACGCCCAGAGCCAGCCAAACATCCGCGGTGCGATGCGCCGCCGTGGTAATTGAAGGGCTGGATATGGATGGAGTCGATTTAATATTGAAAAATTAAACTAAAAAGACTATCCTAAATTAAAAGGGATGTAATTAATACATGTCATCAAAAACTTATGCCTAAGTTAAAAATAACAAAGTAGCATTAAAAATAATTCTGGAGTGGGTTGGAACCTTTGATGTGAAGATAACACTGACGTAGTTTTTCACGAAACACCAAAACACTATATAATGCATTCGACGCGCGTTTCGCCAACCAAGTTGACATCATTTAGAGATGATAAAATTATGCTAACAATCTAACCTATTTATACCTAAACTATTGACACGGTGAACCGTGACCCACTAACCAATAAAGCGGGCTATTTGGGATAGGCCCTCTATCACTATTCATACTATTTTTACACTTTATGATTTCCAAGCTTTCAAATGCATCCAGCTGTCGTGTAGTCCTAATTAATCTTAAATTGCTAATTTCTATTTTATGGTTGTTCTCAAACGCATGTTGGGCAACACTAGACTTATCTGTTCTATCATATTTGAGATGGGCCATATGCTCTTTGAATGAGGACTAACATTTTTAAGCTCACCAGTTGACGCCACTGCCGAGTAAGGTCATGTCAAAAGTTATTGTTAGGCGCGGGAAAAGTTTATAGGGTTTTATTATAATTATTACACCAGTAATAATGTTAATTATGCCTCAGTGCCGTACAGTTCCATTTTGTTCGGAAAGAAAAGGCGGACATATGCTTTCGAGAGACAAAACTCACCTAAATAATGGTTGTTAGAGATAACTTTACTCCTTCAAAACATTCGTGTGTTTGTAAGAAACATTTTAATCCTGACGATTATGCGTTACCAAAGAAGTCTACTACAGAAAATCGTGAGTAATAATCATGTACATTCGTTGTTTTCATCATGCTCATTCTTGATATAACCTAACTTAAATGACATAAGACACCTCTGGTAAGTACAATAATTTCCCTACTGAGCAAGTAAATTACTACTTTCCCCTTCTGCCATCATTGTGTTAAATATTTTTCAGCTAATTTTTATAAATATTACTAAAAACTAGCGTTAAAAAGCCATAGTAAACATTAACTCTCAGTGACATTGACCTTTCCGTACACTAGCGCCTCTTTTTGACGAATTCAAGCGCAGTAGCCCTCATTCAATTCGAACTAGATTCAAAGAATTTTTACAGTGGACCAGTTGAGTAATGCTCTTGAAGGGAAAATTTCAATACTTTTTGTAATACGTTCAAATTTGACAAGATGATAGAAAATAAATATGCCAAGATACCTTATTTCAGATTTGACGAAAATATGAATTTAAGGGGTTAGAACACCCAGAAAACTATTTAAAAATTATATAACTTTTCCCGTACAATTTGTAACACCTACAGATTTGACAAGATGGTAGAACATATATATTGCAACATACCCTATTTCAGAATTGACTAAAATTAGAATTTAACGAGGTGAAACACCCCAAAACATTAAAAAATTTATAACTTTTGTTGTACAATCTGTAACACCTTCCCATTTGACAAGATGATAGAAAATAAATATTCCAAGATACAGCTTTTCAGATTTGACTAAAATATGAATTTAAGGGGGGTGAAACACCACAGTAACAATTTAAAACTAATATAATTTTGTGATACAATTTGTAACACCAGAAAATAAATATTCTAACATATCCTATTACAGATTTGACGAAAATTAAAATTTAAAGGAGTGAAACACCCTGAAAGCCGTTTCGTCAAATCTTAAATAGGATATCTTGGCATATTTATTTTGTCAAATGTGAACGTATTACAAAAAGTATTGGGATTTTCGCTTCAAGAGCATTACTCAACTGGTCCACTGTAAAAATTCGTTTCTTTTTTCGATTTTAATTCTGTTCTCAGCCACAGCCTGTGAAACACCTTTAAATTGACAATTGTCACTTTGAAGTCAGAATTGTCACTTCGAAGTGGCAATTGTCATTTTAATGTCAGAATTGTCACTTCTAAGTCAGAATTATTACTTCGAAGTGGCAATTGTCACTTCGAAGTGGCAAATTCAATGTATCTAAAAAAAATAAAGTTGTTGGCCCTTCAACGCCTTCGTAAATAGCGGATTATTGACAATTGATATTTATAAAATTGTTATGAAATGTTTTTAATATAATCTGTTTTCGGTACAATGTCGTTAAAACGCTCATGTAGATCTCTGATGGAGATGTATCTGTTCGAGTTTGATATGAAATGGAAGTATTTATTTTCTAAAACCGAAAGTTGCTTTAATGTTGTCATACACGCACTGTACCATGCAGGTGGCGAGGGCACCTCAGAGACATTAAGGAGTCACCACATCTTTTGTATCGAGAGTAATGCGTAAAGAAGAATGCATCTCAAATGTAGGCAAAATAATAAAGGTGTTTTATTGTTCTGCCCCGGTAATTAATTCAATAAATAAATTTAAATACTTAGAACATATTTCCATCTACAAAAATGTGCGCAAAAATACATTTCGTGTTACCACTTTTGGCACATGACTTGTAGTAAATTTATGCCCTCGTCTAAAATTAAAACCCCATCACTTAAAAACTTCATTTTATTCGAGTCCCTTCTTTTACTAGAATCACGGATGTAAAAAAAATTATGAAATTTGATTTTGCATATAGGTCCTAACTATCCCTTGTCATTTAAGATGGTGGCGTTAACATAGTTCTTATCTAAACGAACTTTTTCCTTATTACTGAGAAAGTTATTTGAACCAGTTTTCAAAATCTTCAATTATATCTGTTGTTTTTCATAATATGGTAAAGATAAACGTAGCATGAAGAAAGGTAATAAAATGTTCAGACAGTCTAGAATATTGTTGAAATTCAAATTAATCGAATAATATAGACTTTAAAGATATGTTTCAGTATCAATATCTTGTATCTTATGGTTAGAAAATAAACTGGCACGAAAAATACTCTCATCAACAAAACTTATAACCAGCTTTAGATACATAAATTGTATAGAGATTTTTTTTGTCGGTTAAAAAATTTCTAATAATGGTTTTACCGTTTGTTTCACAATATTTTATATTCTACGAGTAATGAAAACCAGTTGTAAAGTTATTGTTTGGTGACTTAGATGGTAAAGTAGGCGACTAGCCTCGCCCTATGAATAAATTGTGGAATATTTACAAATAGTATTATTATGTTAAACATCAATTTTAATTAAAGTAAACGGATTTTAATAGTATTCGATTACAACTAGAACATTAGTTTTTTGTAACTGGTTTAATTCTGTTCATTAAAAACCTTGCATTTGTTCGTAAGTATAATTCTTTATATTAAATTAGTCTTTGTCATATTTAGTGTAAGTAAGGTTTTAAAAATTACTTTTATTGGCAGCTATAAGCACTTCTTAATTATTTATCTTATATGTGTATATATATTTTTTTAAGAAATCAATTCATTTATACCAACAACTAATTTCTTCTCACTAAATTTCATCTGGATGAAGCAAATGTTAAGATGTGTGAAATATCGACCTAAATAGTTTGACATGTAATTTTGTTTCTTACAATCAGAAACACGATATTATCGGCGTTTATATTGCCATTTTGGCAATTCCACCAAACCCCCCTAAATAAATTGCGAAATAATCAGTATTAATTAATGTATTAAGTGTAGGGCATCTAAAAAAGCTTTAAATTATTGCGGAATTAAAAGGCCTTAATAGACATCGAAGAAAAATGTTAACACTGATTAATGGTATGAATGAAAGAGAAAAGGTTATAGTCAGACGTTGTGAATTACTTATATGACTAAAATTGACCCTGTTGTATCAATTACTTAAATTATACATATTTGTAAGGCCTTATACATTGTCCATATTATCCATATATCATCTTGTTAATCAGGACGGGCTGTTCACGCAGGACATTTCCGATATGCCCTTGTAGAGAAAACATAGGGCTCTCAGCCCTGGTTGAAGTGAATACTTAAACAAAGTTTTCTTATGCGAATTTCTGGTTTACTTTTAACAACATTTCCTACTCCTTGAAGTTTTTACCGTTATTCTTCTCATGTATTAATTAAATTTTTTCATATCGTAGCCTTGATATAACTTTATAAACAGCAGGATACATACCACCGCATTCCCTCCAACGACCAGAAAAATTTTTCGTAAGAATCGTTCCAATTGTGATACTAACCTCAGATTAGGTCAACATAAACCATTTTTTGCAAAAAACAAACATTTGCAAAAAACAAACTTCTGGAGATGTGGTCCAAAGAGGCTGGTAAATTCCAGTTGCCACCCCCAGGGCTCAGTACCTGGAATATTTGGGTTTGAAATCAAACGCTATCCTGGAAAACTGTCCACTTTATATACTGAACAAGAGCTTCTTTTGTCGGCGGTAGTACTTGAAGGGGTCGCTGCTTTTTAGTGATGAGGTGTTTCCTTGCCGTAACTATATCGTAATTAGTGCTCGACTTATCATAAAATATCACAAAACGTTCAATAGTATACAAAGCATTGGGTTCCACTTCACATTTCGTATTTACTTTAGGTCATAGAAATTCCAAGTTCCAAAAGCTTGTTTGTCCATGCCAAAAAATGACAAAATAGTGTCACATCCTCTTAGAGCGTGAAACAGTGGCAGTGTGATTTCTTGGGACAGATTACCTTAGCAATTTCGTGTGCAGGTAGATAAGACAAGTTGCTGCCTATCCCAAATTCAATCCATATAAGTACTAGGTTTAACTCATGAAACGCAGCTACTGCCAGTACCAGAACACCATTCGAATCTTGATAGAATCGTGACCTTCCCGTAATGCATCAGACACGTGAAGAATAATTCTATCAGTTTCTTGATGCAAACAAGGAGAAATCTAGATTAGGTCACGACTATCAAAAGTAGAATGTGCCAATCTCCCTGAAGTAACAACGAATTCTTGGTCCGTTTTGGTTTTTAGTAGCTCTGTGCTAAGAAAGGAGAAGAGCTCTTCTTTATTCTCATCCACTCCTAGGAACGTATGCTTGAGAAGAGGAGTTGAAAGGATGACGTGATATCTGGTATCACAACACCACGTGCTTATCGTGTATATATCGTAATGCTATTTAATTCAGTTAGTAGAGATTTTTTGCCCTACAAAAGGTGGGGTAGAAACAATTTTGATATGTGTTGTTTAGGTCAGGATCCTGATGAAAAATCCAAGTTTTCGACATTGGGGGGCGGCGTGGACAAAGTTAAAGAAGACATTATTCCTCCTTTTCTATATTACATCTTTTTTTCTAAGTCTAATATATAACGAGTTACAGTGATGGAAAGCACTTTTCAAAAAATCGTCAAACCCCATTTTTGTTTTTTTTTAATTCTTTTTGGCCATTCATTACTAATTATAATTATAATAATTTTGTAAACTCATTTCCACACCACCATGAGGTAGAGTAAATAGCGCGTTTTTTTATTGTGGTATCCCCCAGTAGGCCTAATCCATAGATGTTTTAGTTTCACTATTATATTATTACTTTTTTTTTTCATTTTCGACGGTGGGGTGACTCAGATATAATTACATACGTATGCATAGTTGCTGATATAGGTCACTGTAAACTGTAAATCAAATTCAAATTGATGTGAAGTGGTTTTCAAATGGACTAAAAAATTCCGAAAGAATGAAAGACGGTCTAGAGGTTTTCATTTCTGTATTGTGATTGGAAGGAATCATGTTTTAAATTTAAGTTTTCTTTTTAGTGAGTCAATATTTTTTCTTACTTCTAATACTACTCGTATTAATATTATTATATAATCTAACGTCATCTTGCATCTAGGTGAAGTAGTTGTTTTAATAGTTTCTGCGATAAAATGTATTTTTGAAGTGTCATCATGTTTAATTTATTATCTACCCCAAACTTTTATCAATATCATATTAGGCTTAAAAGCATGCTTATGTAATACCCAAATAATTCAATTTGTTTCCTAGAAATTGTTTTGTTTATTTTGTAACCATCGGCAGAAACGTAAAGCAAAGAAATAAAATGATAAGGACGATATTTTTCTTTCTTTAATGTAATATTAAGATATTACTGGTCGCATAATTATTTCTAGATTTTCTTCTAGTTGGACAACACGTCTATATCTAAATGTAAAAATTCGTTATTTTAGTTTCTAAACTGACACATACCCTCTAAATTTTCTGTTGACATCTGAACTCACATTTTTAAATATTTTGTCTAAAAAACCGGTGCACCACATCAAGACGTAGCGATATTACCTTTTTTATGTGAAATTAAATTTTACACTCAGATTTATTATTAAAAATCGAAAAAACAGTGGCGTAAATAGCGATTTCTAGAAACAGCAACAAAATCAACGTATTTTTCATATCTCAATGCACCATGCGAAATTTCTCATTGCTTTGAGTAATAGTTTCTTAATTATTGCAAAAATAAAATGTTCCGAGCCCCACTTTAAGGCCCCATGTCTCATAAACGGAGCACAAGAGGCTAATTTGTTTAGGGAAATGTTCGTATATGAGAGTAATCTATAGTTGTTGAGTCTATAGGTTATACTACGAATGTTGGCGGCACGTCATCAATTTCAAATTTCCGAATCGATCAGTTATTACTTTATTTAGAAGCGGTCGGTACTACCGTCATAGCTCCAGAAGTCATACGATTCTGTTATTTGCTACAATTCTGCTCATGTATAATAAAATCAACTCATAGAAAATCTGCATGGTTTTGAAATGTACATAAGTTGATGACGTGAACGCCAACACTCGTGATAAGAAGTTTAGCAATGAGGCAGCATTTATAATCTATAAACAGAAAATTATGACGGAAAGTATTGTAAAGAAAGTTACAAACAGAATATGATAAATTAATCTGAGCAAATCAGAGTCATATTAACGGGAATAACTGATTTGTAGATAGGTGCAACTTAGAGACAACTTTGTAACGAGTGAAGCAACGAGAAAAATTTTTTAAATCCTGTGCGGTGGTTGTCATTCTTGTTAATTTTTAATTTTTAAATTCCTGGGTAAACAAAAATAATAAATTTAAAAAAGGCGTACTTTTTATTTAACTTCTAAACTTTGATTTTAATAAAAAATTAAAATTAAAGTATGAAAGATGCTGTGTAATAGATAGCAATTTCGATATTGGAAAATTTAATACTCAATTTATTTATTACTTTACTCAATGATTAAATTAAATTTCAAACTAATTAATACCAAAGGTCCTAGTAGAAACTGAGTTAAAAGCATAACAGAATTATCATTATCATTATTTGTAAAATATTAAACGTAAAATTACAACAGCCCAGAAAGAGTACAACCATGTCAGGTAGAGATTTAAATACAACGATAAAATCATTGTTCTCAATACAGTATAGAAACAATTATTATTATAAAATTAAGAATAAATCCTGGAAGCAATCATGCATGAAAGACTTTTATACTTCTGAGTAAAATAAAAGTCTACAGAACTCAATTTTTTTAACATTTCAAAGCTCAATGAAATGTATCGGACGGAATTACTTGTAATCGTTTATTAGCATTTCAGACTGAATACAAAATAAGCGGAATTTGCATACTGAGGTACTTTTAAATAAAAATTTTTAAATCCCTTTAAAAAAATTCTCTGATTATATGAATATATTAATAATCTAGAGTTGAGTGGCTTTAAAAAATTTTCAACATGATTAACCCCAATAAAAAGTGCAAATAAAAAAAAAATTAAAAAAAGGGAACACACCATAGCATGAAGGGTAAAATTAGAAAGGGCAGTTTCCAGTATTATCCTGAATATATAAGAGGTGCACTATCACAAAATATATCACAAGGACATAACCCGTTTCGAACCGCAACGTACCGAATATCACACTGGTACCGAGCACCAAGCAAGATTAAAAATTTCTTAAAACAAACGAAAAAAAAATGTATCAGTTTCCCTCTCACTGGGCAGCGGTGGCCTTTCTCCTTCTGCGGACCCTGCGGACACTTCCCCACCTCGACGATTACGGTGTCTGTCGCCTTCACTTCGCTATTTCCCAAGAAACTGCATGACTGCATTGCCCGGGGACTGATAAGAACTCTAAAGAATGTTTAATTTAATAAGACATTAATAATTGCTAACTTTGAAAGGATCATAATATATGTATGTCTTTTGACTTAAAAAAATATGGAAATAGAGATACTAAAAAATAGTTAAATTCATATTTAACGAATATTAAATACATTTAATTAAGTACGAGACAAAATTTGTTACCAAAATTTTTAAATTTATTTACAGCAATTCAAAATCAAAAACAATAAAAAATGATGACGTATCCCTAGAATATAATTTTTTTAAATATGCACTTAAATTTAGTAGGTAGGTTACATAGAGAGAGGTATTATTTGGAATATTTCAGGCCCAAATCTGATTTTTCGAAAACGGAAAGAGTTGGGCAAAACATGCAAATTGATACTAAAAGCAGACGTTGTCGTATCGTAAGCTAGAAATCAGTGTCAACTGTAAATTGTTGTGTCACAATGCAAGGCGTACTGACCTGATTTATATTTTTCCAAATAACTTTTCAAATAGGTACTTAAATTGTATCTCAGACTTTGTAGATTATATACAGACTTATTTCAAACATTTCCAGCTCAAGTCTTATTCTAGCAAAAGGCAAGGGTTGGGCAAAACATAAAAATAAAATCTGAAAGTTGCCGTCGTAAGCCATATATCATTAAATCAGTACCAACCAGCGTCAGCGGCGGCTACCCAGGCTTCTCTCAAGGAACTGCCGTACACTGGGCCACAATTAATATTTGGCAGGACAAAACCTAAATTTGTTAGAATTAATTTTGGGAAAAACTCCTTTATTAGTATCTACAGAAATGGTCAGTGCATAACGACATTAATATGAGAATTCCTAAAAATAAATCGTTTACGAATAATGAGCAAGTAAATAACACTAATAATGTGACCATTCTCAGTTTATCAGTTGCTTTTATATTGTATAGTGGTGTTGTGTTCTCGATTGTTTTTGAGGGTGTAACATCTTTCCTGTAGGAATTTTTTTTGTTAAAGGTATGCTACTTTTTTCCTTTTTTATTTAGCATTTTTAATACAGTTATATTAACAGAAAAATTGCCGTTATTTTTAAATTACATATTTACTTAGGTTCGTAAAGAATTGCACGCATTTGCACATTGTAATTTGAAGTTTTTAAGGAAGCTTATGCAACAACTGTTAGTGCCCATTAGGCTTATGCAGTTGATCATAAAGTGGCTAACTTTTTAAAACATCTCTAATATATGTAATTGAGATTTTCTTTTTTTTTTTTCAAAATCAAACATATCCATAATAGATCAAACATGAGTTTCATCGACACTCAAATCGCATAATTCGCGTATCGCATATATCATATTATACTCGTCTTTCTTATACGAAGTCATCAAAATCAATAAAATTTAAACATATCCTACAATATATTAATAGCACCATCCAATAGTGAAAATGTCCCATAAAAGATTGCTTTTATATAAAAGTCAAAACTTTACGAAAATGGACGTGTCCGTTTTCATCAAATTTTGTTAAATTTGATTTATTTACTAGTTATGGACAGTTCAAAAACTTCTTTACCTTATACCTATCTTTGTCATTTTTAACTGCTCTAACAGATATCCTTCCTGGAAAAATACAGCGAAACATACAATAGACGACATAAAAACACGGTAGGTACAATATTTTGGGGTAGACATGAATGAAGAATAAAAACTAGATAAAAAATTGCAAGCAATATTTAATTCACAGTTCTCTAAATTTTAGATGTAAATGGAACTTGACAATCATTTCTTCTAGATTTTTTAAATCCTGAATCCGAGTCTAGACTCCAAAATACCCCATAACGTCAGAATTTTGAAAAAAGTGATACATAGTGTGAAAAATTGTAGTTTTTGCAATATTTACGAGCGCCTGTATGCCATAATCGCGACGTTATATAATTAACAGGGACCGGAAATGTTTTCCATTTTTCAGAGCCGGTACTGTGGTCTGTTTATTTATATACCTGTAATACACAAGGTGATTCTAAATTGAGTACCATAAATTAAACGGAGTTAAAAGTCGAAATATAAACGAAATATATACGAAAACCTAAATTTTTTTTTCCGTAAATGCTACCTTAACAAGATACAGGGTGTTAAATGGTCGACTAGAGGATTACTCTTTTACTCATATCTTTTAACAGAGTAAATCAACGGAATTAATATTTTGTATACAACAATTACTTAGAAAGAGCAGTATCATACAAACTTTCAGCGCATTCTAACAATCCAGTGCCGTACTAATAGGGGTCATGCGACATTTTATAGTATAGAAATAAATTGCGGTTAGGTTTCTTATTTTTCTTTTAATTTTCGTATTCTTTGACTCAAACACTACAAAATAGGTACTTATTTAATTTGCCCAGGGGCGTCCGTTTTCGAGATATTTTCAATTACATGTCGCAGCATCAGTCATTATGTGAAATACTATTTTATAAATACAAATGAGAATTACCAAGAATTAAATTTTATTGCCTAAAAACAGATTAATTAAAATTAAGACTGACAATAACTGTTCAAAGTGTTCTCCATTATATAGGTTTTCGTATTATTTCGACTTTATCTACACTCCGTTTAATTTATGGTACTCAATTTAGAATCACCTTGTACATTGAGGCTTAAAGGCGCTAGGTATCTGCGGATATCCAGGTCTCTCCCATGTAAAATTTTAGGCAGCTTGGCAGCTTATCCGTTAGTATCCCCAATTCAGCTATATTAGCAACATGAAAGCGTGCAATTGTGTAGGTGTTTGGTTCGGTTCTTACATAAAACGTTCTTAGCACAATTGAGGAGTACACCTGCAAAATTCGCTTTGTCCAAATTTTCACTTTCTCAACTATAGATGACGCTATAATCTCACGACCAAGGTGTATCTATTTAACAAATCCTGGGTATTCATTTGTGCTTAATCCTATGATATATACACCACAAAAACTGCCTAGCCATTCAAAATGTTCTTTTTCCCTTGGCAAAAAACAATGAGAACGTACTTTGTTCACAAACGCGAAACAAAAGTCAGTTTTATCCTCATTACAATACATTTAACAGTATAGTGAACTTTTCAATAAATGTGACAAGAGATAGTTTCAGAAGTTAGTGTAGTTTGTAAGTAGTGGTCTTGTATTGTGTTGAAAATGGGTTAAATAAAGTTTAATTTGAATGTCAAGAAGATGTAATAATTTCTGTTTTTATTTTATTTTATTTATCATTACATTCACAAAAGATATCTACCATAAATTGAATGTCAAGAAGGTGTAATAATTTCTGTTTTTATTTTGTTTTATTTATCATTACATTCACAAAAGATATCTACCATAATTTTTTAAAGAAGATGTTTACTGCAATTTGTCCATTTTGGACTTTCATATTGAACTTTGTTCAAATATTTGTTGCTTTAATTTAACAAAAAAAATCAAACTTCTTGTACTAAAATCTCTGATTGTTTTTTTTTTAATTTAAGATGGAAGAATTGTCAATGTAACGTATTTAGTTTTTTCCCCAACTGTTTTTGCTTTATATTGAAAATATGTAAAAATGGACAAAGAGCATTTTGCAGGTCTGCTCCTCAGTTACTACCGTTTGTGCATAAACTACAAAAAGTGATTGAAAAATACGGTAACTTAAACAACCGATGGTTCACATATTCTGTGTACTCCATGCAATCGACGTTACGTATTTCATGCACACCGTGATTGCGAAAGAGATTTAGATTCGGTTATCCATCTACAAAATATTGTCGGTACAGTTAGAAAGAAGGATTTTTTTTATGATTTGTGTTATGTCCATATAGTTTTCCTTTACCTAGTAGCCCTACATTGCGTAAAACATATCTACCAAGTGTGTATACAATTTTTTTGGGCAATATATAGAGGACGTATGAAATAATTTTTTTGTGGATGACAGTATATGAAACAAATGACTTTAGGTGCAATAAGCTTATTAGTGTTATACTAAGAATTTTGAGTGTTCAATTGGCAAAAGATAGCAAAAGTCAAGTTATAAACAATAAACTAAAAAATGTTTTACACAGGAACCTGGGGATGAGGTATGGACATCCGTTTAATTTCCGATATTCGATCAGTGAAGTTAAGCAGCACTGATCGAGTCCAGCAATTGGATGGATGAACGATAGCTCGTCTAACAGTCTGTAGGCTGTCAACAGACAATCCCAGGAAGGCCGCTAGCCTGATGCAGGCGAAGAGGCGAGCCCGGCTGGAGGGTCGAAGAGGCCTACCCAGGGGGTTTGCCACTCTGCTAGCGGTGCAGGCGGGCAGGCCCAGGCGGTGGGTTAGTTGACAGTCGAAGACCGTGGTTCGGAGTCCACGCTAAACTGTAGGTCCCTAGGTAAAAAGGGCCCATTGTGGCCTACTTGCCTAGTAAAATAAGTAGCTACTACTACACAGGAACCTAGAGTACAAAACAGTGTGCAAAATTCGTGAAAATTATCTGCGCGGTTTGTCAGTGCCTGCCCATATGAACTGTTTACAATTTGCACCATTAACCTCGGTAGATGTGGAGTAATCAATTTCCTTTTACTAACATATGTACAGATCAAATCCCTCAAATTTAACAGCCACGAATGCGGAACGAATATTAGTTGTGACGTGACCATGAATGCTAATGCGATGGCAGACTTCAGTCATTCTGAATAATACATTGTATCAAGCGGTGTGTATTTCATTATTCATTTTATACTTTTGCTTTTATTTGTCTACGTATGTACTTCTGTCAACCACATGAGACAATAGTAGATAGCGGTCCTGGACTCCAGACACGTTTCTTGTCCCTGATAATTAGAAACAGTAGTAGAATATACATAGATAATTACTTCTTATGTAAATATTCACCGCTCTAAAATTAGGATGCCAAAATTTATATATCAACACGAGCAACGCCTGTTCAGGATATTGTTAATTTTGAAATAATAAATGCGTAAAAATGGTCCATATTAACGAATTTACACCTTCAAAACCAACATAATCCTATATAGGCACTACTCACAACGATATTAAAATTTTTGCGTCCAGATTTTTAATCGATAAATATTTACATAAGGAGTAACTATCTATTAATTTATGGTAGGTAGTAATGAATTCATAATATTCTAGAATTTTTTTTAAACTACGAGTATTTTCGATAAATCAAATAAAGATAAAATGCAGTATATACAAATATTTACAATTTCAGCTGGTAAATGGCAATTTCATGCACTGAACCTCAAATATGCCCTGAAAGTTTTCAGAATCGCTAAATGTAAATATAAAGTGTAAACTCAGATTCCAAATGGTGGATTTAAAAGAGCAGACACACAAAATGTGGAATGTTTTTAGATTATCTACCTACCACAAAAATCCGGATTCAACTTCCAAAATATCTATAAAGAATGATTGTCAAGTTGCATTTACATTTTGGTTTGGTAAAATGTCAATTTACTATGAAATTTGAATTGTTAATTTAGTAAAGGAAATGCCACTGAAAATATATTAATCCTCATAATGGTCAGCACCAATTTGCTTGCTCAATATTGACAGTTAATGAACTGATGACGAAAGAAGTGACATTTTGCTTTAATCAGCATTTATTTGTCGACTGAACTTTTGGGCGATGACATTTTTCTGAAATAGCGAAAATAAAAAAATTATGTATACATAAATTAATGTAGGTATTTATTATATATTTAAAAATAAAAATTACAGATTTCATAATTGTATATTATTAATATTATTATCATCTATTAACTAGTATTTTCCTTTTAGATACCTATTAATACTTTCTTATGGAGAATGTACAAATCAAGCTTAATAAATATGTCATGCACTTTCAATTTCTTTCTTTAAGATGAGTCATTATAATTTATACAATTTATACAATTTGAAAGAAAATCCAATTTTTTTGTGATTGTCAGTTATTGTTAAAAAATAAGTAGAACAGTTTATGTTATAGAGATTTAAAATATATTTTAATGTATTATTATATTTCATATTAGTCAAAAGAATTCATTGTCTAGCCATAGATTATAGTGTATATAATCTTTCGCCTAGCCGAAGAAAAAACATGCAAAGCAAATATTTAAATAATTTAATCCATGTTTCAAAATACACAGAGTTAGCCGAAAACAATCCAAACTTTTAACTACGTACATAAATTTTAGCTTGTGGCAAATATTTTTGTGTAGATATTATGGGTATATTTAAAATATTTTGATGATTCCAGAGATCCCAAGAGATTTTATTTTTAAGTGATATGTATCACCATATTTTTGTAAATAGCATGCCATACACCTTTTGAATTAATTACTTTTCTTTATGCAATGTTATGCTATAAATTCGAGGTATTAGGTGAATTATTTTAAGATATCCTTTATTTTTTTTCCAAATCCAAAATATCAATTGCAACACGCAATTATTATTAAAATTAAAATTGCTATAATTATTTCATTACTTTTAATAAAAGTTTAGTTGAGATATTTCTGGATTTTTTAAACTCTGATTTTATTCAAGAATTAAAATGGTTTCCATAAAAAAAATATCCGTACACTATGTATATAGGGTGTTTCAGATTTAAAGTGACATAGATTAACTAACTGAAATTAAAAGATGGTACACGTGTATATAAATCATTTTTAATTAATACTTCTTATATGGAGCATTTCTAGAACGTTTTAAAATTGCACTGGTGAAATAAGAAATTAGGTAACCAAAAAATGTTCAAAAAACATCTAAAAGCTATGTTAGACAATTTCACTTTTTACAATTTACAGAAATATTTCTTATGCAACTTTAGTTAAACAAATTCAATGTTCTTACCAATGTTCTTGTTTTTTCTAAACTTATTATTGAAATATTTGTAGATGCTTAATATTATGATGAAATATAGTTGGTTTTCCCTATGCCCAAGAGACGATAGCATTATATTGTATATACAGGGTGTTCCAACCAGAAGTAGGCACCCTGAATAACTTTGGAGATAAAAATTTTTTGAAAAATTGGTGAAACATGTCAACCTTGTTTCTAATGGGGACATATTTTAATGTAATACTTGTATACCTATCATCATCCCTCTACCCTACACGGCCACCCCCTCAAAAAATTCAAATGGCAAAGGGGGTCGAGTGATACATCTTTTGAAAAGTCTTTCAATTCTCTACATAACTGTGTATTTTTTAAAACTGTTATCGATTCGTTCCTGAGAAACAATTGTTGCATTATTTTAGGTTCGGAAAATAAAAATAGAAGAAGCAGTTTAAATTATCGTATGTATTGTTCAAAATGATCTCCACCGACTTCCATAGAGTAGTATAATTTGTCTTGAAATTCTGTACGAACATTTCTGAACACATCTGGATTCAATAAACGGCATTCTCGAACAATTCTTTCACGTAACTCTTCCAGAGATGCCGGTTTTGTTGCAAATACCGTCGATTTCAAATGTTCCCACAGAAAGAAATCCAAGGTAGTTAAATCGGTTGACCTAGCGGGCTACTCCACAAGATCTCTTCGTCCAATCCATCGCTCAGGTAACCGATTATCCAAAAATTGACGGACTGCTATAGCAAAATGTGGGGGTGCCCCATCCTGTTGAAAAAACAATTCGCCCGCTAAAAGATTATCGTCTTCTTCGAGGATTTAGGTAATCATTGGGTCGATGTTATTTTCTAACAGATCGAGATACCTTTCGCCATTTAAATTGTCAGGAATGAAAAACGGCCCGACAATGTGATCCCCTAAGATGCCAGCCCAAACATTTAACTTTTGAATCCTTTGGGTATGAGTTTCCATGAACAAATGTGGATTAGTTTCACTCTAATACCTACAATTGTGCCTGTTTACATCTCCATTTAACTGAAATGTCGATTCATCAGAGAAACACGTATTGTACAGTAGATTGGCATTATCGTTTAATTGTTCACTAAAAATCTCACAGAATTCAAGCCGACGATCGGGATCATCTTCGTTTAATTCGTGTACCAATTTAAATTTATATGGATGAAATTTGTGGGTCTTTACAATTCGATGAACACTGCTTCGTGATACACCGGAAGCCTCAGCTGCTTTCCTGATCGATTGAGTATTATCCATCTGCAAATGACCCAGAACTGCCACTTCGACTGCTTTATTCCTAATCGGTCGCTGAGGTTCATGATTTTTGTTTCCTACAGAACCTGTTTCCATAAATTTTGTCAATAATTGTAAAACATATTGAGAACCAACCCTTCTATCTGGGTGATTTCTAGTGAATATGCGCTCCGTAGCTCTAGCACAATTATCGTTTTTAAAATAAATGCTGACAATTTCTATTCTCTCCTGAAGGGTATAAACCATTTTGAGAACTCTGGTACAATGTATCTCAATTTAAAACTGGTTGTGAACAAATTAATGTTCAAGGACTATCAAATACTTATGAGTCTTTTATTATTCTAAAACTAAACGGACAAGGAAAGTGTTTTTTTGACGAAAAAACTCGTGTTGATTTGAGAGCATTAAAAATGTAGTTTTTTTCTATAAATTCCAGTACCCAGTGCCGTGTATTTTAGATTTTTTAAACGATTACGATTGTGTGTAATCATCAAAAATAAAATTATTTTCCTTAAGAACG
The DNA here is from genome assembly GCA_029963845.1 of Rhamnusium bicolor. NCBI lineage: Eukaryota > Metazoa > Arthropoda > Insecta > Coleoptera > Cerambycidae > Rhamnusium > Rhamnusium bicolor. Next base: position 1,892,733 of record JANEYF010004054.1, on the reverse strand, counting down.
AATCGATAAAATTTAAAAAAATACACAGTTATGTAGAGAATTGAAAGACCTTTCAAAAGATGTATCACTCGACCATCCTTGCCATTTGAATTTTTTGAGGGGGTGGCCGTGTAGGGTAGAGTGATGATGATAGGTATACAGGTGTTACATTAAAATATGTCCCCCTTAGAAGCAAGATCGACGTGTTTCATCAATTTTTCAAAAAAATTTTATCTCCAAAGTTATTCAAGGTGCCTACTTTTGGTTGGGACACCCTGTATGTATCGATGTGCAGATATATTTTTACATAATTTTACGTAAAAAATTGTGTTATTTGGGATATAAATTTAATCTAATCTAATCTAGTGTATGGGAGATAGAGCTGAATTCAAGACACCCCAAAACTTATCCTTGAATATTAACCTTTTTTTAAATACAGCGCATTTTATGGTTTTTGACCAAAACTGTAGAAAGCCATATTTCTGGAAGGGCTTTATATATTTGAAAAAAATTTGGTACAGATATTATACTTTTTTTAGTTCAATCAAAAGCATAATTTACTTTGGACAAATTCTAGGACCGGGCTCGGTTTTTATATTGTTACTCTCTGTGCCGATATTGTTTAATTTATTGTTGGTAACATTTTTATATCGCCCCTATAATCGGCTGCTCCCTCCACCCCAAACAGCTGGCTACAGACTGGTTCATTATTCATTATCTAAAGTATAAATGCATGTAAATAATTGCATAAATTCGTTTAACAGAATTAAATACTCAACTATACTCAATTGGCAAAAAAACTTTCCAAGTTTAATCGAGGTTGTGAATTGTTTAAGGTCTTTACGCATTTTGGAGAACTTGAAGCATTTTCCAAGAGGTTCAAGCCCTTCATAAAGACGTTAAGCTCTTCAAAAAGTCGTTAAGCGCTTATAAAAGGCGTAAAGCTCTCAGTCACGTTCAAGGGCTTCAAGTTCCACTCAACAGCTGGATTTTGGGATACTTCCATTCACTCACTCCAACCAGTAGTATGTAATTTATTCTTTACACCTTTCGCGGCCTACACACATGTTGGGATGCACACCATCCACTTCTAGGTTTCATGATGCATGTTGCAGTGTGTGTAGACTAGGAATTAATATACCGTGGTTGGTGAGCATGGCCCTATTCTGATGCAGGTTTCAATATGCATCGATGCCGATTGTAGACAGTATATGTGCCGAATATATTAACAAGGGACATAGATAGAGATCATTGGGAAGAGTTTATAAATATATTTATTATACTACTAAATTATTAATAAACCACTGTGAAGCGGTTTAAGTAATACATTCTCCAGAATAACTTAAAATTTCCTTAAACTCTCCAAAGGGCTTTAAATCCTCTTAAGCGCCCAGCCCGTTAAGGAGCTATAGTCCTTTAAAAGAATTTAAAGCCCCTTCAAAGAGCCTAAAATTCTTTCAAAGAACTTTTTAAAAAAGGCTTGTATTGCGAATTCAATTCTTTTCGACAGTGAACTTAGCCGCTCTGATTAAACTATGAATTAATTAATTTCTCTTAAGGTTATGTAAAATCACATATTTTAATGACACTTTCCACAATGTCTGCAATTGAAATATCTACGGTTTCATCTACTATCCAAAAATGGCTTGCTTGATACCACCTTAGGCAGATGTCCAACAAGGCTTTTTCTCTAAAGGTTTCCTACAGAATTTAAATTTTGCTGGTCTCTGAGCTTTATGGGAGTTTTAATAATAAATTGGAGGGGTTATCAAAGATATGTAAAAAATAATGTAATTAAATCCATAACGGAAGCGTAAATTTTTCGAAATAACGAAGAGGATGGTCCATTTTCCAATTAGTGCAGTAAAAATAAATTATGACCTGGGCAAAATTGCAACACAAATGATTCTTTTTGCATTATACTGTGTGAAGTGTCTTTTTTAACATATTCAAAATCCCCATTAATGCCGGCTCAGGAAGTCAGTGAACATCCAAGATGGCGGCTGAATTTTTTTTTTTTATTAAAAAATTTATAACTTTGTATAACTTTGTATTTATAATGTATAACTTGGCAAAAATGTTTAAAATATAAAGATAAAAGTATAGAAAAATAACCATTGACTTTACTTAATTTCTTTTTTCAAAATGGCGGCCATTTAAATAATTAGGTATTTAGTTTTCAAATATTTAAAGGCCACCATTTTGGAAAAAAATGTGCACTAAAAATAGATCTTATTATGTACTAAAGCATGCCATTTACATTGTACTTTTGTATTACCGAACAAATACAATTTTCCCCTCCGTGAACTTCACACCAGATATGACATTCACAGGAAGTAAGGAAATATTTCTCACTAATAATAGGCCAGTGAATAGGGAAAAAATTTAACATTAATTCTAACATTTTTGAAACTTTGTCACCTGTTGAAGTACCAACCAAAAGAAAACTATAAAATTTTGCAACTCGAGTCAAGGTCGGCAACATTGTTAAAATCGCGAAAAATTAAATTAAGCAAAATCTCGACGAACAAAAATGTAACACCGCTGCAAATTTGATAGAATTTGTATTACAATAATAAAAATATAAAGCTACATTTGCAGCACCTTATGACCCGAGCATAATAATTAATTATCAATAATTAACATTTTTGCATCAAATATTTCAAACATATTATTAACATTCTTGCAAAACTACAGTGTTCCTGCTAAAATCGCCTTACAGGACTATGAACATTTAATAACGTTTATAGAGTTCGATGTAAAATTTACAGTGATATTAATTTTATTTTGATAGTAAAAATTTTGCAACAAATTATTTGTTGCAAATTTTATCAATCTGCCGACGTCTGGGATTGCTGCAAAATGGAGAGCGCATTTCAGTTAAGAATGCGATCATAGGCAATCCACCTGTGCATATGTTATTATTTTTTGGAATCTATTTTAGGTAAATGATACTCTACAAGTTGTAAATTGTAAAAAATGTACCACGCCGCCATCGGATAGAGTTGCAAACTTACACTTACATGTAAGGCGATTTTAGCAAGTACACTGTAGTTTTGCAAGCATGTTAATATTATGTGTCCAAAATTTGGTGCAAAAATGTTACTTATTGATAATTAATTATTTTGCCCGGGTCATCAGGTGTTGCAAATTTACCTTTATATTTTGAATACTGTAATACAAATTATATCAAATTTGCAGTGGTGGTACATTTTTGTTTGTCGAGATATTGCTTAATTTAATTTTTCGCGATTTTAACAATGTTGCCGACCTTGAATCGAGTTGCAAAATTTTATAGTTTTCTTTTGATTGGTACTTCAACAGATGACAAAGTTTCAAAAATGTTAGAATTAATGTTAAATTTTTTAGTTTTCACGTCTCTATTCACTGGCCTATAAGGGAAACAAGCAGAAAATAATTACTCTAATCGCTGAAAACATACAACAATAGGGATGTTCAGTAATTCATGCAGTTGATGATGCTGATGTTGACATTGTTAAAACTGCAGTGGAATCTTCAAAAATTAGAAATACAACAGTGATAGGAGAAGACACTGACCTATTGGTATTGCTGATTTATTGGTGTAATCAAGCATACCACAAGCTGTTTTTCAGAAGTGATAAAAAACCTTCCAAACAGAATAACATTTATGATATCAATGCCATTAGATATTCGCTCGGAAATGACTTAGCGAACAGTCTATTCTTTATACATTCGTATACAGGATGTGACAGCACCTCCAGAATATTCCATATTGGAAAGCAATCAGTTTTCAAACGTGTTGTTGAAGATCAATACTTTCGTGAACTTGCACTATCGTTCAGCTCAACAAACCTTAATCCCAGTCAGGTTGAGGAATTTGGAAAGAAGATAATTGTATGTATTTTTGGTGGAAATCCAGATGATACACTAAATACACTTAGGTATAGAACTATTATTGATAAAGTATCGAAGGCAGAATGTTTCGTTCAGCGACAGAACCTTCCCCCAACGGAATCAGCTGTCAAGAACCATAGCCTCCATGCATATTTGCAAATTTGTATATGGAAGCAAATGCAAGAAGGCTTGAACCCAACAGAGTGGGGATGGAGTATACATGATAATATGTATGTACCGAAAAAAATGGATTTGCCACCAGCACCTGAAAGTATATTACGCATAGTAAGATGTAACTGCAAAATCGGCTGTGGTGCCATGAAATGTAGTTGCCGAAAGAATAGTTTGGAATGTGCCAGTTCATGTGGTCAGTGTCAAGAAACAAATTGTGAAAATAGTCCGCAGCGAATAGAAGATGAAGAAATGGAAAGTAGAGATGAAGATTATGATGAATTGTGAAAAAACAGCCAAATCATTTTAATTTTTGTTGAATAAAGAAAAATAACCCATACTTTGAAATAATGGTTTTTTGTTCTTGTAAGTCTAATGTGTAATAAAGTTTTCTCTAATGTATAATAGGCAATTTGAGTGATTCAATACCTATCTTACCTATTCAATACCTATTTTATGCTTTTATCTTTGTATTTTAAACATTTTTGCCAAGTTACACATTATAAATACAAAGTTATACACAGTTATAAATTTTGTAATGAAAAATACAAAATTCAGCCGCCATCTTGGATTTTGACTGATTTCATGCGCCAGGATTAATGGGGATTTTGAATATGTTAAAATAGACACTTTTCACAATAGAATGCAAAAAGAATCATTTGTGTTGCAATTTTGCCCAGGTCAAAGGAATTTTTACACCATATTGACTGCACTAAATGTATGCTGACAGTCAAAAGCTGAATAGCAAAAAGTTGTAGACTGAAACATTAAACAAGTTTTTACCCTAGTTATAGTACACTACGAACGATTAAAAACTGAAGTCCGCACGTTTTTAAATATTTGATGTTTCTTAACCAGTTCGATTCACCTATAACACTAACAACAGATGCATAATAGATTTTCCTTTCTCTACTTGAATTAGGTACAATGCTATAATTTTCTCTTTAATGCCCTATTTGTACTCTGTAGTAAAGTTCCACTGCTACTAGCTAGCAAAAGATTAAGTCAGTGTAATAGCGAAACAATTACCAGGGTGGTGCTACAGATGTTAGAAAAATTTGAACTGTCAATAAGTCAAGTGTTGATGTTTGTGACTGATGGCGCCGTGACAATGCGTTCGGTAGGCCGTTCTTTGCAAGAACAAGGTTTTACGTTTATACATGTTACCTGTAAAGTGCATGCTTTACATCTTGTGACAGAAACTATTCGAAAAGGTTTTGCAGAGGTGGATGCATTAATAGCAAGTACAAAAAAAGTGTTTCTTAAATCTCCTAAACGTGTCCGTGCATTTCATAGCAAGTGTCACGGTATTTCTGAACCACCACACTCGATTCTTACACGTTGGGGAACATGGTTGCGGGTAGCTTTTTATTATGCTGAATATTTCCAACAAATAAAAACTGTGATACTACAATTCGATCCAGATGAGACTGCAGCTATTAAGGAAAGCCAGACAAAATTCGAAGATATTTCTGTTGAAACTTTAAAAAACATTGCAAAAGACTATAAACTATTACACGAAAGCATAAAAAAATTTGAAAACAGTGCGTTGTCGTTAGCGGAGTCACTGCAAATAGTGGACGAAGTAAATCTACTGCTACACGTTATAGGTGACGCAACAAATGAGCGCGTTAACGAAAAGTTCGCAAGTGTGTTAAATAAAGACGTCGGTTTTACCAAATTAAGACAAATATGTGATGGTGCAGCCCCAGATCCGTTAAGTACGTTCATAGACTATTTTACGTATGCGTGTATTACATCAGTAGATGTCGAACGGTCGTTTTCAAAATATAAGAATATATTTTCACCAAAGCAAACATCATTCGTGAAGACAACCATAGAGACATTTCTGATGCTGCAAAATGGCTACACATCTTCTCCAGTTTATGATAAGCAAGCTAGTTCATCAAGCTAGTTAGGAGGGTAAGTTTTACATATATTGTTATAAATTGTAACTGTTTATTGTGTCTCGTATTAGTTAATTTCGCGTACGCCACTGTCCCACGGAACATTTTTGACAGCCCTACTCATAATTCTCGAAATTAATTTAATACTCCAGGGAAATAAGGTAAAAATAAAGGCCATCTGCGGAATGAGGCCGAACAAGCTGAATTTTTGCAGAGACCTTCATTTTGATGTTCCAATGAAGCACAAAAAAATCTCATATGCCTACCCTTGTGCGTCTTGAGATATCGAAGCTCAAAGGTCATGAAAATCGGTTTTTCGCGAGAATCTCGCTTCCAGTGCATCTGACGTCGTAAGAACTCATAACAAAACTTACGTAAAATCGTATTCTCTACAAAATTGTTCATATACATTTTTTTCGTACGACCAGCCGTTTGAGAAACATCCCGATTTGACTCACTCGGCTCAAATATTTCAAGCAGAAAACTGCCCGCCAGATACAGTATTTCAGAACGGAAAACGTTTTCTGTTAGCTATGTATGGTGCTCCAAAAGATGAAGTGAACCTTGACAAATTTAGATACACCCAATTCATTAAGGCTACACGACTTCTTAATAGACCTGTTAAATTGTCATCTCTTCCACCTACCAGTGAAGCAGCTCGACAGCATATTTATCGGGTCTACTACCAAGTACAGATTTGGCTAGGGAAAAATCTACAACCCGAAGAATGGGGTTGGGATTTAAAAAACGACATATTACAGCCGAAAACAACACTACTGCCACCTGCTCCAGACGAACTATTAAATACAATATTCTGTAATTGTAAAAAGGGGTCTGGTGCGCAGTGCGGGTGTAGAAAAGTCGGGCTGCCATGCTCCAAAGTTTGTGGTCAGTGTCACGGACAGGCATGCCAGAACCCGTCAACAGAGTTGCAAAACATCGAAGACTTCAGTGACCTTGAGCCTGAAGAGGTTTTGCCAACAGACATAGAGCCAACAGATATAGAGGAAGCGTCTGACGAAGATATTGTGTTGATCGAGGTGTTAGTGGAACCCGACGAAGACGAGGAGGAAGGCAAGGAAACATAATGCGTAGTGTGGAAAAGAATGTATTTTTTGTTATTAATTATTTATTATATATTTTTTTATAAATAAACAAATTTTTAACGGCTTTAATTATGGGAATTTAATTTTTCAGTCTAACAGATTAAGAAAAGTGCTTTTATATTTATAGCTCTGCAGTATAATACAGTATTACCTATTACGAATGCGCGCTCCCGCTTTATCATGCAATATCTCGAAAACGGTTGGTCGTACGAAAAAAAATGTATATGAACAATTTTATAAAGAATACTATTTTACGTAAGTTTTGTTACAAGTTCTTATGACGTCAGATGCACCGGAAGCGAGATATTCGCGAAAAACCGATTTTCATGACCTTTGACCTTCGATATCTTAAGACGCACAAGGGTAGGCATATGAGATTTTTTTGTGCTTTATTAGAACATCAAAACGAAGGTCTTTGGAAAAATTCAGCTTGTTCGGCCTCATTCCGCAGAGGAAGTTTTATTTCTCTGGAGTATTAACTTATATTTTTACGTTTTAAATCACCAGCACAAGATGAAGTGAACATAATAGGAAACTTCTGCGTGTCCTTTTATTCCACTCCTTAGTTCACCTATTATTCTATCTCTTTTTGCAAAAAAATTAATAAAGTCAGAAATTATGGGTAATCGATAATACAGAATAAAAAAAATACATTTTTAATGTTCGTTTATTTTAACTTCAATACAAAATCCGTTACACTACCTAAGTACTTGATAGGTAGTAAGGAGACCTGGATACGATGAAGAACGAAAGATTAGGTCTTATTTTCCAGCTTATTTTACACATCTGGTGAAATTAAATAAGGATATTAAAATATACAAATTTTATATAAGCTAGAAAATAAAACTAATACGTTCTTCATCGTATCTCTCCTTACTACTTATCAGACTTATTACCAAGTAATAAATATGCTAGAAAACATTTTAAGTTTAATTCATAATCATGCAAAAATGTAACAAAACTAGCCTTCCTATCATAACTTTCTTTAAAAATTAATTCAACATAAATTTCCTGAAAAATATCAATAACGTTTGCCTTTCCTGGTAATAATGAGTACGACCGTTTATTTGCTTTCATGGTCACACTACATTTTCCTCTTGACTGGAGTTCGTTTTCATTTTTATACCTGTATATTAACAAACTAATTACTATATAGTTGTACTACATTAAAAAATAAAGTTTCCTTAAATTATTGGTCATTTTGACGAGCGCATTTATGAATGAATAGACAATTATTTGTTAGCTTTATGAACTAATCATATATATTAAAAAGTAGAATACATATAAGGTATTATATAGAATAAAAAAATTACAGTGTTTTCCGCTTCAAAGACTTATTCACCGTTACAGATATGAATATTTTAACTTCACTTCTAGACAAAGAAATCGTTTTTAAAGAATTAAATCTAAAAAAAATTTACTGTTTCACTTGTTTGTTTCAGGGTTTAATAGATGAGGAACAAAACTTCAAAAGGACTGTTATCCATTTGACATAATATTACTGAAGAGCAAGAAATTGCATGTCCATTGTTATTTGCTTCAGTTGATAATTTTTGTAATCGGATTCCTTTAAAGATGGTTAAGTTCATTTTTAACGTAATTGTGGAAATCGATCACGTTAAGTTAATTAACTAAGATTATTACGTCTTTATTTTGAATGAAAGTATGTATTGCTGAACATTGTGAGTAAATGATCGAATATCTAGTTGAAACAACAAATAATACAATAACGTACCTATTAATATTTCTAATTAGGTTATTTAAAGGAAACTGAAAGTAAATCAAACAGACAAGAAATGTAGACCACATTCGCTTTTAGATTTTTACTTTAAGACTGGTCGATGGTTGTGCTTCCTGGTGTTACAGATTATCTAATCTGTAAAGCTGTAAAGTACCTACATATATATACTAAAAACTAAAATTATTGTAATAAAATAATGTGAAACTTTTCTCTTATCCCATATTTCTTAAAATTGTTATCATTTAAATCTTATTTTAATGTGCATACAACAAATAGGTTTTCCATAAAATATTTTGTATGTGGAAGATATGGTACGAAATAATCTAGTAATTGTCTGACATGATATGTGTAGAATGGTGTAAATTTATCTAAAATTGTAGGAATTATAAGAAGATTAATTATCATTTTCATTGGTACTTAAAATCATGTGCCTCTGTAACGAGTACTTTATTAGTATAAAAAATGTAAATATAATATAAATTTAAGCAATTTTTCTTCATTAAACAGACAGGAGAAAATGCATAAAAATAAATATTCGTAAGTTTGTGATCTAAAAGAGTAATAAAAATATAGATTGTAGCAAATATTTATTTCAGATTTCTGTACCTGAGACTCCTAAAAGAAATGCAACTAGAGAATTTCGTTTACAATTGAACCATATACCAGACAGTCCACAAATTTCCAGTGGACATCCATTATAGGTCCAGAACTAGTCCGAAGGTCCATCGACAGACTTTAGACATCCACTGGATGTCCATGTCAGGATGTCCAATGAATGTACGCAATAAGGTTATCCAATTGACATCCATGTTATGTCCATAATGCGTTTAGAGATGTGTGGACACTATATTACTGGAAAAATAAACCTCTGCACTTGTGACTTTACGTCAAAAGATTAGTCAGAGCGTGTTTTTTGACAACTAATATGAGACACAAAAATAACAATATCCCATACAGCACAAGGACCTCCAGTGAAAATCCACTGGATGTGCGTAATCCACCGGACGTCCAGTGGACAGCTGTTTGTCACAAAATTGTACATCCGCTGGATGTCCATTCACGGACATCTAGAGACCCAAAAATGGATTATTGTTTTTACCTACATTAACTCACTGTATACACATAGGGACATGATAGCTTCTAGTGATCGGGTCACACCATATATAGGTTTAGTTTTAAATTATAAAGACTAGTATTATTGCATTGTATTAAATTAAAAACTCATCTTGCTTGCGTGTTGAATCGGGGACAATTTCCATTTTAATATATTTATTAATTCTTTTATTTTACATTGTATGCCTTAATCTAGGTACTTTGTTTATGTTATTTATATCATTCATTTTATTTAACATAAATGTTTCTCAAGTCGGCGTTACATTCGCGTGTGCCGCGGTAGACACCAACCCAGGCCGCTGGTATGGACTAAATACCTTTACGGTCATAGTTTTTCTTATTTTTTGTCCTTTCCTGAAAACAGGACAATTGCCGTACTACACAGAATGCTTTAATAAATTAAACTTATGAGCTATTGACTTGTTCTTTTGCGGAGGGGGAGTTATGGGAAGTTGGTTAATGGGACAGGGATTTGTTATGTCTTAGTGCGTTGTAGAGTGGTAGTCTTTTCGTATATATGTATATTTGTGAGTATGTTGTACGTCGTCGTATCGTCTCAGGTGCGTTATGTCTCTGGCCAGTCTTGATGTTTGTATGTTTGTTTTTAAGAATTTCGTTGCAATTTCGTATTGTGTAGTTGTATGTAGTTGATGTTTGCTAGTCTGTGTAGGTCTTCTATGCGTATATATCTGTTTGAGTTCGTCAGTAATCTAAGTAGTTTGTTTTGTGTTTATAATCGTTTGTATTGTGTGTCTGAAATATGGCTCCAGGCCGCACAAGAGTAAGTTAATGTCAGTCTCAGTAGCACTTGTATAGTAAGAGTTTATTGTCTGTTGTTAGGATGCTACGTCTATTTATTAGGGCTGTTAGGTGTTCCGTAAGTCTTGTTAATTGTGTTGTTTATATCTTGGTCGTCTGTCCGATGTAACTCCAAGGTATTTAACGGTATTTTTATCGGCTATAGTTTTATCATTAATGTTAATATTCGTGAATTTTCGTTAATGTGATAGTTTCAGTCTTGTCCTCGTTTAGTTTAATCTTCCATGTCTTGTTTGTTCATGTCGTACCGTACTTTTTGTGTAACTGTCTCTGCGTAGAAGGATTGTCCGTAAATAGTCGTGTCGTCTACCTATAGTACGATTTATGTTGGGGTATGTAGGGATATCGGAAAGGTTAAAAAAGATAGGTGAAAGGACCGTGCCTTTCGGCACGCCTGTTTGTATGTTTTTGAGCGATGACACCACATCGGTAACCCTCACTCTAAATTTCCTGTCGCTTATATGATCCTTGATAAGGCATACAAAATATAAAGATAGTTCTACTACATGTTCTAGTTTATAGAGAAGCTCTTAATGCCAAATAGTGTCAAAGGCTTTTTATACATCTAACAGGAGCATGCAAGTTGACTGCTTTTATTACAGCCTTCCATAACGTCCTACACTACTCTGCACAGTGCGACAGCCGTGCTGTGCTCCTAAAGCCGAATTGATTTTCTGGTATGTGGTTTTTGAAAGAAGCTGACAGCAAAAAAAGAAAAATTAAGGAATCGGCAATAATATTATTGAATGAAGAAACATGTTTATCACATTGCTCTGTAGATTTTGGTACAACGTAGATACCGACGTTAAAACAATTGAACAAAATTAATATTGTATAATTTTTAAGTATCAACAGTTCTATGTAAGTATCTATGGATATTACATAAACAAATAATAAATATATGTATCAAGTTTCACGCTTGACATATTCTAAAAAAAAGATAAATAACTTTGAAAAAGGAAACATATTCGTTTTCCGAAACGTTAGGGAATTATATTATTATTTTTGTGTCTCATATTAGTTGTCAAAAAAACACCCTCTGACTAACCTTTTGACCTAAAGTCACAAGCGCAGAGGTTTATTTTTCTACTAGTATACTGGGTAACTAACTATATTTTTTAGTTAATGAAGAATTATTTATGTAGTAGTAAGGCTGAAAGAAGAAAAAGGAAAAGCTAAACAAATATATAAAATCTAATTCTAATATTGTGGCCGGACATAAAAACATAAAATAAATAATATGTAACCTTCTTATGAACTATTATATTAATTAGGTATAATACATACTACCTATGTATTATTGGTAAATAGGTAGAACAATTAGAATATTCTTTTGCGTATTTTTCCATTAGCGAAATTGTTAACTATGTTAGCTAAATCTGTTCAGTGGATGGTAAAGCCAGATGAGATAGACCATTTTGATCCATTGTTGATGGTAAATAATTCTTGCTTGCGCCCTCCCTAGTCCGTACCTGGGCACGCCACTGCTACTATCGTATTATTAGACTCTAATGGACGTACAAGTCAAGGTCTGTAAAGGAGTTTTACGGACTTCGCGGGCAAGTGACTTCCCATTTTGAGAAATAATGGTTTTCTAAAGCTGCATTCTCACAATGACTTTTTGCTTCCTGCGTTTCGCGTCGCTTGTTTTTTTTATTGAATTTCTTTGTATTAATTAAAGCAGACGACGTAAGACGCAGGAGCAAAAAGTCGTGTGAACGCGCCATAATGGAAATGAAGTTATGGCGCCATCTTCCATTCAATAGTGAAATTTTGTAGCTACGAAGACTGAAATATTTACAGTAGCACAAGAATAGAATATTCTTGTGACAGTAGTTTGTAACATTAAAATAAATGGTTGTAACAAACAGGACCCTATAACACCTTTCTTTAAAAAAAATTCGCACTGAACAAACTCACTTTCACGCACAGAGAGGAGAGAACCTCAGTCTGTGCTTTCACGTTTTTGATGGCATTTACAAAAAGTGCACAACACGCTTTTTCGATTTTCTGTGTTTTTGGATTTCTTTTCTATTCAGTATTCTGTAGTTGGTTTCTTTAAATTCCTCATAACCCAACCTGTGGTAAGTTTTATTATAATATAATCAATTATATTATATTCTGTGAATGTGAGATTTTACGATAGGTTAGTTTTGTTTTATTACTTTATTTAATAATAAAGGTTCTAAGAAAGAACCTGAATTTCATTATAGCAAGGAAATTAAATAAATATAGTTTATTTCTTACTAAAAATTAAATTATTTTTAGTTAATAATCAACCTCCCCACCGAATACTGATAAGTTATCAATCAAAACATTTAAATGATTGTCATTTCCTTGCAATGAATCACTGATATAACTTTGTTGAGCATATTCAAAATACAAAATATAATTGTACACAGACCATTAGTTTTTTTATCAGCATATTTGATTATACAGGGTGTTTGGTTCAGCGACATATAGTTGAAACAAGGTAGTAGGTGAGATGATTTGGAACTTATCTATCAACATACTCCATTATGCAAAGCGTTACGAGCGATTTCGAGATATCGCTGTTTTTCCTAATTTTACATAATTCACACATAAATTTTTATAAAACATTAGGTATTTAATGTTTTTATTTCTACCATTTTTTTTATAAACTTAAATTTTTATTCTATCGATTTAAAACACTTAAAAGATTCTACATGTGAGAAGAAAGTATTTATGACCCAGTGAAAGTTCCAAAATGTATTGCTGTAATATCGAACTTCGACTTTATAAGCCATCGATAAAAAAATATGCCAATAGGTACAATTTGTGTTCAAATATCTTTAAAAACTTAGTTGTTCTTTGCTCTTGAGAATAATGTATTAAATGTAAAGTTGTATAAGATGGTAAAAGTTCTTAAAGGGATTATTTCGCAGAAGCAAAAGTTAAATGTGGTAGGTGTTTTAGTCCATATAAGTTGTGACTTCGGTGTAAGAGCATGGTTGAGGGCGACGGAAGCGACGAAAAATTGAACCACATGTTTAAGTTATCATCACTAGTGAACAATATATTTCACATATCGAGTTACAGATATCAAATCAAATCAAAATATACTTTATTATCCAGAAGAAACAATTTCTCATTGACAAAAAGAGCAAACGTATACGAACAAAATAAAACAAAGAACCAGAAAACATAGATATAAACAGATGTAAACATAAATATATAACAAACAGAATATATAAGTCAAACAAGGCAATAAAAAAAACAGTTTAAAATAAATAATGAAATCAAATTATATTACATTAAAACGTATCATTGTAATAGTCTTCTAAATTATAATAAGGTTTGAAAATTAGCAAACTTTTAACTGCCTTTCTGAATTGACTATTTGAAACAATATCTTTAAGGTTATTAGGAAAATTATTACACATCTTATAACCATTGTAAATAATTGAGTCCTTGACTAGAGTACATTTTGGAATTGGTAAAGCAAGATTTTTATTTTGACGAGTGACATAAGATGATGATGTATTATTAAGACCACTTCTGTGTTTGTGAATTAAACATACTGTTTCTAAAATATGAATGGAAATTACTGTCAGAATTCCACGTTCCAAGAAAAGTGGTTTGCAAGAATCACGAATTCTAACGCTACACAAGTATCAAACAGCACGCTTTTGAATTACAAATATCATATGCATTAGGTATTTACTGCATACACCCCAGAAGGTGTTATTATATCTCAAATGTGATTCAATTAATGAAAAGTATGCAGGTTTTGCAGTCATGTAACCTAATTCATTAGATATGACTCTGATGGCCTAGCTTCCAGATGCTAGCTTATTACATAGGTTAATGATATGTTCTTTAAACTTTAGGTTGCAATCGACATTTAGTCCTAGGAATTTTGTACATGGCTTACTTTCAAGTGTATGCATGCCCAAAGGGATACCTATAAGATTACATCAGAAGGTCATGATGTTTCTTTTATTAATATTAAATGAAAGCAAGTTAAAAATCACACCAATCTTTGACCTTACTTATATTCAAACACATTAATTTCCAAAGGGTATTACCATCTTTATTATGCCACAGTATCGTAGTGTCATCAACAAGTAGGGTAAAGTTTCCTTTACTATTAATTTTAGTCGGCTCGTTAATATACAATAAAAACAGAATTGGGCCAAAGACAGAACCTTGAGGCACTCCATGACTTATATTGAGTTTGTCCGAGTAAGTCGAATTCCTAACTATTTGGTGACGATCTGACGATAAGACCGAAATCAGTTCAAGGTAGTATTTCTGAAGCCATAGTGTTCAAGCTTTTGTAACAATATTTCATGGTGGACACAATCAAAGGCTTTCGACAGATCACAAAATATTGCCGCAGCGGACTCTCCGCTGTTAATTTCAGTGTAAACTGTCTTTAAAAATGAGAACATGGCATCATTAGTACTTTTATTTCTTTGAAAGCCAGATTGGTGATTACTAAGTAACTTGTAGGAAGACAAAAAATTAACAACCCCTTTTTTAACTAATTTTTCAATAATTTTGACCGATGTGGGTATAAATGATATGGGACGAAAGTTAGATGGATCATCTAAATCGCAACCTTTGTAAAGAATCACTATAGATGTCAGTTATAAAAAGAATTGAATGGATTCTTCTTATTTAAGAGATCCTTCCAGTTAGACTCGAGGCACATTTGAAAAAACTTATAATTAGTCCTGCTAAACAACCGTTCAATTTTATACTTTTGACGAACAATATTATTTAAATCTACTTTTACTGAACAGTATCCTGCTTCTGACCTGATAAGCCAGCTGAAATCACTGAAATATTTTACCTATCTAGATTGCTACAGAAATAATCAATTATAGTGGCTGAGTACTGAGAAACCCTAGTATGTGAGATGACATGCATGTTTAGATTTAGATAAATTAACAGGTTGATTAGCATTTGAGTGTCATTTGATTCTTTATTACTAAAATTTATATTAAGGTCATCAGTTAATACAATTGATGGTTTTTCAAGTAATCGAGATAACAATGATTCGAGTTTATCTAAGAATAAATATACATCTGATAAAGAAGACCTATATACACATACTATATATAAATTAATTTCAATACAATAAATTATGGAAAACTCAAAACTGTTTTTCTTCCAGAGAATCATCAAATTTGTCACAATTGACAAATGCGAAACTGTTTTGTAGTGCATTATTTATGAGTATTAATGTTCCGCCATGAATAGAATTAATTCTACGATATTTCGATAAAACAGTAACTGGGTATATAGATGGGTTCATTAGTTTTTAGCCAATGTTCTGTTATTAAAACTATACTTGGATATGCATGGCTTTCTAATAGGATGTATAATTCATTGGTTTTATTACGAATACATTGAATGTTTAATGAGTAATAATTGTTTTATTGGTATTGGCTTTTGAATTACACCTAAAAAAGAATTATTGTCTAAAAAGGAATTAACTCCCATAGAAGAATTATCTAAAGCTATATTGCTGTTTTCTGCAGATGTGATATTATCTTGCATTGTACAGTCGAATTATCCACAACTAATTGTTGCAAGTCAGTAATAATTGTTTTTAATACAGTAGTTGGACGTTTTTTGCCCAATGGGCCTAGAACACATTGTTTTATATAATTTGATAGAGAAGCTTTATTTTGCATCTTGTTTGCTGTAATGAATTTGACAGATGTGTTCTTCTACAACATGGAATATCGCTTTATAGCTTCTGTAAACCTGTCATTTAATATTTTTTCCCTAGGTTGATTATATTCAGAAAGTATTATTAAATTCGTACTCTTGCATATAGGGAGTAAATAGTGTAATGCTAAGTTGAAAGTTCTAGAATTAGAGATATTTAATGTATTAAACATAACTATAACAAAGTTATTTTGTCCATACTGTATAACGTTATTAAATATAGTTTTTGTCAAGTCTAAAAAGTATATGTTCGGTCTAACAAGTCCTTGTACAGAATATTTGGAGTTGTCCAAATGGAACGTGACGATAATAGTTTATATGACGTAGATTGGGCCAATGAAAATACCAGTGAAAATGAAATGGAATTATATAACAAAGAGACGGAAATAAAAGTTGAGGATTATGTTTTAGTATCATTCAAAGATGGAAAAAGACATGCTTTTTTCTACAAATATATGTGCATCGTTTCAAAAATAGACGAACCTGACATTGAAGTGATGGGATTACAAAGCTTAAATAATAAAAACGAATTTAAATTGAATGAAAAAGACGTTTCTGTGGTGCATCGCGAAGCTGTTTTAGGATTCTTCCAATTCCTCAAATTGTGCAAATAAGTGCAGAAAGAGTGAAATATGTATTTCCAAAACCAATGCCAGTAGTAGGAAAGTAGCTTTTAACGTGTTGCATTTTTTCCCATGCTTTATTTTATTTTATACATATTTTAAATAATGTCATTTGTTTTCATATTAGTACCGAGTTTGCAAGTTTTTTTGTTTACTTTAGTTAGACAGTATTCTGTACTGAAATATAAAAATTAATAAGGTTGCGGTACATGATTTTTATTCAGATTTTCCCGCTTGTTTCATTTATACCCCGCAAATCTTATTATCTTGAATAGTATAGGAGCTACAGGCTTGTTTCACATTTTCCCTTACCTGTTTCATTTTTTTTTTTTCAAAATCCAGGTTAAAAGTGAAATACAGTTGTTTATTTATTTATTTTGTTTAGATTATATATTATATCTAATGAAAAGATCAAGTAACACTGCATCTAATACATAAATGGGAAATTTCAATTTGTATTTATAAGTAACTGAAAAACTGAAAGTTTTATATTTTGTTTCGTATTTACCCCACTTGACCCTATATGATTAAATAAGTTTCAAATCATCTTGTCTACCACCTCCTTTCAACTATACATCGATGTACCAAATACCCTGTATATTTATATTATAATTTGTACACTGTGAAGATCTAACTGCATACAATAATAAGAATCACTGATAACTTTTCATTTTAGATTCGTTTAATAATGGCAGCCAGTTCCAATTTATTTTTTGATTTGTTAGTAGAAGAATACAAAAATAGAACGCAAAATATGGATCTCGATGTGGACGTTGTAGGTACAAAACGAAAAAACTTTGAAACAATGTTGAATATGGCACACAATGACTTAAGGAAACAAAATTTTGCTGATGCTAAACAAAAATACTATGATGTTCTTGACTATTTAGAAAATGAGCCATACCATGATGAACTGAATTTGTTATCTGAAGAGGAGTTTTGTATAAAATGTTGCTTTTCCTATAGTAGTTTAATGGATTCGGCATGTTTTCAAGAAAAAAACAGTTATAAATATCTTAACAGAACAATTAGTGAAAGCGTTGCAAGAAGAATATAGTTATAGGCTATTTCCAAAGTATTTACTAGTTTTGCTCTCTTTTAAAAGGAAAGAGTAAGTTAATTCTAATTCCTTTTTTTTTTCACAAAATATTTCGTTCTAGTTGGGTAATGACTTTGTATTGGTGTAACGTTGTTGGAACACACAAGGAAGATGAAGAAGCCAGCTACAAGTCCCTGGATTTTTTTCGAAGAGTTGCTACCGACCCAATCTGAAATTAATGATAAAGTAAAAATATATGAGAAAGAATCATTTTATGGGTAAGATGAAAAATTGAAAGTTTACTAGTTTATTAGTGTGAGTTCTGCAAAAAATCTGAATTGTTTACCCGCTAAATAAACAGTATTAACTTACCATGTGGATAACAACACTAGAGAGCTCTGTGCGTATAATGTAGTTAGGTGCTCTTATTAAAGAAGTAGAATCTGCTGTATGTAGGCACTAGTTATAAAATGAAAAATTAATATACAATAAAAAATAATTACAAAAATACGTGAACGCCGGATTCATTACTTTACGCTTATAGGATGCACTTTAACAAAAATTGAAATTTATTCTTGTAATTATCAGCGGTTAAGATGGGGAGGTGACTTATTATTAAACCTGGCATTTCGCTGTCCATGTGGACTGGTGTGTGTGTGGGGGACAACACACACATGTATTTTTAACTAGCTATCACAAGAGTAAAAGTGTATTACTAGTATTTGTTGTAAATGTTCCGAAGTTAATCTTTGGCGCCTCTCATTAAAAATCCATTTGTATTGTGAGAAGGATGTTGAACGTCGACAGATGTACTTCAGAGATTCCAGAATGTCTTATGTAGAAAAGTCTATTTATTTGCCATATAAAAGGTCATCTCAAGTGTGACATCTGTCACCTCACAGATCGATGCTCGGGGAAATTAAAAAAAAAAAATTTTGAAAAAAATCGTCATGTCGAATAGATCTTAAATATGTTAAACATAAACTGACAAAACCAAAAAAAGTCCTTCTCATGAAAAAGTGTAGACATCGAAAAAAATGAATGAAAACACTCCCAAACTGTCTACTTTGGTAGACTGCTGTCCTGTGCAAAAGCTTCAGTCCCTTTGTAAGAAAAACAAAATTTTTTTTTAATTCTTTAAAAGATCAAATAGATATTAAATATGTAAAACATAAACTGACAAAATCAAAGTCCTTATAAATGGTGAGGGGTTGTAGATATCGAAAAAATAAATAGATACAACACCCCCAAAGACCTCGAACCGACTTTGGTAGCCCTGCTATCCTGTGCAAAAGTCTCAGTCCCTTTAGAGGAAAAACAAAAAAAGTTTTGAAAAAAATTCTTTAAAAGATCGAAAAGATGTTAGATATGTAAAGTATAAACTGACAAAACCAAAAAATCCTTATATCTCATGAAGGGGATGTAGATATCGAAAAAAATAAATGAAAAAAACACCCCCAAATACCACCTGTCGACTTTGGAAGCCTACTATCCTGTACAGAAACAAAAAAGTTTTGAAAAAAGATTGAATAGATGTTAAATATGTAAAACATAAACTGACAAAACCAAAACCAAAAAGTTCTTATAACTCATGAAGAAATTCAAATGAAATGAAATGAAAAGACACCCCCACACCCTGAGTCGACTTTGGCAGTCTACTACCATGTGTGAAAGTCTCAAGCCCTTTAAATGAAAAAAGAGTTTTGAAAAAATTCATTGGTTTTTTTAGTGATAGGTAGATCGGTCACGATGTTTCCGTGACCGACTGGATCATCATGTCCAGTCAAGATGAGTCACAAAACTGGTTGGTCATTTTTAAAAATGAAAAGTAAAAGTGTCATTTGATGTATCACAATTTTCTCATCAAAATAGTGTGTAATACTTGTATAAATGAGGCTTATGTTGAAGAAATTATGCAAATTAGGATTTTTTGGCATTTTATTTTTTCACTCCCATCATCTGAACTGAACTCACCTAAATATTTCTTCATCACAGATGTTCTCGATGCGCGCTGGTTTTGTTACGAATTTATCCAACATAACACTTTTTGAAGTTGCGCTCTTTGGGAATAAATAATTGCTTCACACTTTTTTGGCAATTTTTACTATGCGTTTTGTCGAGCAAATAGTATGCAGTGGTGTCTGGTGTTTGTGTTAAGTATTGAAGTATGAGACCCAAACGTTACTTAAGGCATAACTATTAAAACTAAATGAAGTTTTGCAGAAAAAAATTGCCATTGAAATTGGCGAAAAAGTTGAGAAAATTGTGCGCCTCACTGGATTATTTTTTAAACAATTTCTGAAATATTTGCAAAACATTTTTTTTTTCAGAAACGGGAGAAAAAAATTTTTATGCTTTAAAGTGTCACTTGGGTTCCATGCTCCAATACTAAGATATAACATAACCTAAATTTCATCAGCCACCACTGGTAGCATGGCTTTGATACCTCATTCCACGAAACCTGGCTTCGTACATATTTTTTAACACCAATTGGTTTTTCTTTTTTTCAAAGAAATCCCAAATGAAAGTTTTTTTGTCAACTTTTAGCATTTTTTAAACAAAAGGAAAATTAAAAGGTCTACTTATTCCTGAGGATTTATTTCAATTTCTTTATCCAAATACAAGTGATTGATAGTTACACATCAATTGTCAAGTGTCATGATTAAATTTCAAGGGAAATGGCAGGACATTTACAATTTTGGACAAGTTGACCGTGTCTGTGACCACTTTGGACACGTTGCTATTTGACCAGTCAACTTAATTGTTACCGGACCTTGACTGAGTAACTGCCAATACTAGATTCATGTTAAAAACACAGAGCATATGAACGCAAGTGCTAATAGGCTATCTGTTTGGGAATGTTTCATTAGGTGCTTAGGATATAGTATTATATCTACGTGAAAGTTGTCTCTGGAATTTATTGCTGCCTCCCAATCTCTAATTATAACTTATACTCAGTTGCTTATTTATGGGGCCCACGCCCATGATAATGTACTTAAGAAACCAGCTTTAATTATTATTTGTACCTGGTTGCTGTGAGTATTATATAAAATAGTACAGTTGTTTCAAAATTTTTTTTCTAAAAAGAAAGTTTATAAAATGTTTTTAACCTTCCAAATAGACAGAGATACTTTCTAATAGAGGGGAAACCTAGATTTGTATAAATATGATGTAGCTGTAAAGTTTATAGTGGTTAAACTACTAGGGAATATTTTCTACATTTAAAAATTATTTCTCAATAAACATGGATCGAACCCCACCTCTTAGTCCTGTTATGAGATATATGAGACACGGATTGCCCATGGTGTGCATTTGTATAAATAATTTTTATTATCACAGGGATTTAAATTTCTCCTTATCATTTTATTTTGCAGTTATGGGCGAAAGCTGTTAAACATACTTTGGTGTACGAAGAAAACAGAAGACAGCTTCCCTTCTGAATGCAACGAGTGCATGAGAACTAAAGTAAAACAGTATATCTTAAAAGATTATCCGCCCATGAAAGACACCAAAATAAAATTTGAGAGATTCTTAAATAAATTTGTGGAACTTTATGAGAGAATCAGTAAATGCAGTTATATTGATTCCATTGAGAATTGCATTAATGATAAAATTGCAGAAATTGAGAACCTAATGCCACCCAAAAAGAAAAAGAAAAGAAATCAGATGAGAAATTGGTAAGTAGTAGACTAAATTAATGTATAATTATTTTTTAAAGCCTTACATAAACACTGTTTACTGCCAATACCTTTTAGCTACTGAACTCATTTTTCAGTAGAAGCAAAAAAATTTTTTTGCTGTTATTATTTTCTGCAAAACTCAAAAATCGATAGAACAAGTCGAAATAATAGTCTAAGATCCGAATTAAAAGCGACCTTCACCTATCCGTTTAATGGATGAAAAATATTTTATATTAATTTTAATATGTTATAAAATATATCGCGAGTGGGTTGGCTAAAAAATTCCTGGCAAGACTATGATTAATTAAAAATTCAAAAATAACTTTTTTTTTTAAACATTGCCCTCATTTGTTTAAGGAACAAATTTTATTCCAATCGAAACTATGAAGCCTATAGAATATGCAAACGTTAGGTTGTCTATTTTTTTCCTGGTGTAACTATTGGGTGGGCAGGTATAAACATATAATTCAATACTAGTAATTTACATTCATCTGTTTGATGAATAAATCTTATATCAAAATAAAGGTAATTAAATTGCGAACAGAATGATATAGGGTTGTCTGCGAAAAATCTGGTTTAAATTCCGGTTGGCGAGCTTTAAAAAGCGAAATATTGGTGAGAATGAAAATGTGCGTTGGTTAGTTCAACTTCATTGTATTTAAAGTTCTTTTTTTTACGAAAAGCCAACTTCAATGAATATTTTTAAAAATTTCATCATTAAAATCAATTACAGAATAGTCCGAGTCACACAAAAGACACTTTTTAATCATCTCATACAAATTTTGAAGTGATGTGCAGGAAATAATTGCACCTTTTTGAAAAATCTGCAATGCTAATTTGGAAATGCACCTCATAGTACTAAATGTGTTTCATTTTTTTCAAAAATTTCATTTTGATTATGTAGGTTTTTTCCATACGGTTTTTTAGTTGGCACTGATGCAACTGGTATATAGGAATTCATTACGTCAAACCACTGACCAAAGAGTTCGATGAAATTTCCAACAGCCAGAGCTGATTCCTCATTTTCACCAGGTATATACCTTTTCCGTGTAGTGGCTGTTGTGTTTGAGAATAATTGAGCTGCTAAAGAAACATTCTGTCTCCGCGTTCTTTCACAAGTTAAATGTAATGAAGTAATTTTATGGCAAGAACTTATTTCTGTGTTTGTTTCCTCTATTAATTGTGTAACTGGTTCCTTTGTAATGATTGTTCCATCCTCCAAACAAAATCCAGTGTCAACAAACCAATTTCTTATTAATTTTAGCAGATGTAGTACATCTGCAAAAAAATACACATTTTTATCCGTCACAGGATGAATATAATATGTTTTATTGATATTAATTTCTAATTCTTTCCATAATCCTATATTGCCTCCCCCACAATCAGAGACACAAGCAACTACATTATAATTTATTTTATGAAGCTGTGTAGTTACCTCGTCTAATAGTTGTTTTGTCATTTTGGTGTCAAATGCAGTATATTGGTTGTTTCCAATTGTCAAATAATCCTCACACCATAATTACCTACATATATTTATGTTCTCCAACTACCTCATCTGCTTTTTGGTCATATTCATATATCGATGACACTTTGACTTCATCAGATGATATAACTGCAATTCGTTGGTGTGGAGTTTTATTTTGTCCACATACAATCCATAATTTTTAACACATCCTTTAATATCCCATCCCTTAATTTTATATTACTTGCCCATCGCTGTAAGGTAGATATACCAGGCAAAGGATATTTTAATTTTTCTTTTACGTATATATATGCACGTTTACTGAAATATCTCAATGTAAATGCTTTTGATATTTCATCCTGATTCCATCGAGCTTTTCCCTTTTTCTTTAAAATTATATCCAGCTGATTTTTCGTTAAAAAAATCAGATAACATTTCTTTTACTTTTGAATCTGATTATCCTTCATATTGTTCAGCAAGTTTTTGCAACTCGAATTTGCCTTAATTTACAAAAGCAAACTGTTTTTCATTTACTTTGATTTTTTTTCTGAAACTGTTCATTCTCTTGCAAAAGGACATTATAATTATGTAATAATTCTTCATATGCACCTTCCTGAGGATTTCCTTTACTTGTGGATGGAATGTTTTCCACATTTTCTGTAGATACTAATGGATTCAAAATTTGTTCAACAATCTCTTTGCATTCTCCAGTTTTAACTCGTTCACCTCTTGCAGTTGGGCTGGACATTTTTGTCAAAGTTGCAGGAAACAAATTAAGCGATGGAATAGCTAAAACATAATAAAATTAGGCACAAATTATTTTTTAGTAGGTAAATTTTATATATCATCAGTTTTTTTTTTAGTTTTTTTTTTGGCAGTACATTCATCAATTTTGATTTCATTCCATCTTCAAAATCATCAATGGTAAAATTTTTATTGCAAATTCTTTTATTATCAGAGTTAAATTTTTCTTTTCTTCTGTGACATTTTTTTAATCCACTCTTTCCTAATTAAAATGTCAGTAGGAAACGAGAAAAAATGATATTTTTTTGTCTGTTTGTTAAAAGTTCGCTATACTTAAAATTAATATTTTCTGAGATATTAAATTGTTTCCTAAAATTTTAACAGAAAAGTTGTGAAACATAAAAATTAATATCTCAGTAACAATTAAAGATAAAGTGTTGAATTTTTTTATGGGTAAGAAAATTATCAAAATCTCCATGACAAACTTTCTAAAATAACATCTGTTGACCACACGAAAACAGCAAAAAGTATTTTTTTTTTTTAAATAACACTATACCTAATTAAATATACCACAGATAGAGAAAGAAAGTGTGCATCTATCCATATATACTATCTTATAACCAATATGTATGGTTCTTTAGAAATTTCCTAATTTTATTGATGAAGTGAAATTTTATAATGAAAATTTTAAAATTTATTTTTATAATTAAACATCAATTAAGCTGCTCAAAATGTTGTCTGTTAACCTCCAAACATTTTAGAATCCTTCTATTCAGTGAGTGTATAGTAGCACTCCGAATTTCATTTGAGTCCAAACCTGCAAATGATCTCCTAATTCTATCCAGTTGTTCCTCTCTGTTGTGTACCGGGGTTCAATAGATTTCACTTTATACTGCCCCTAAGATTAAAATCCATCGGGGTCAAGTCAGGAGACCTAGCAGACCAACTGCATGAACACATATGCCTTATCCACCTGTCTTCGAACATTTGATTCAGTTCGTTATTAACTGGTCCAATACAATGACTTAGAGCTCCATTGATTTGGTACCAGCATGGAAAATGTTGATTAGTAGGTAAATTGTCTCAGACGCCCATTACAGCACTTTTTTAAATATCTAAATATTAAAATTTTCATTGTAAATGTAACACAATTTATTACTCATCAACAAACAAAACACGTTAAAACTGAATTTGTATTTAAAATTCCTTTATCTTATAAGGATTTTGATTGCTCCAAAATTGCGAATTTCTTTGAAAATTTTGCTTGTCATTTTTTTCTAAAAATTGAGCTTGTGTGCTGATTAATATCATTTTACAAAATTCTTTTCTTCGATGTAAATCTTGAGGATAAATTTCTTGTATAGTGATAAACTTAAAATAATGAAATTTATGTTTCTTTAACATCCTCGGAATTGAACTATAGAAAATGTCCAGATCCACTGCCGCTGAACGAATCAAATGATTGCAATTTGCGTAAAAATATGCCAAGACATTAATTTCATTATCTTCATTTGATGTTATATTTCTTCTTTAATAAAATTTATTTATTTATTTATTTATTTTTTTTTTTTTTCGGTTTCCCGATGCCGGTCAGTCCTCCCGTGGCCTCCGACGCCTCACGGGAGTCGCGCCGGCGCATAAAATTTATTATTGTTATTATTATTATTATAGGTCTAGCTATTTTTCTCTTTTGTGTCGACTGCCAAATCTAACAAAATTGCCTTGTAATCTACTAAACATTTGTGGGTTCATTGCTGATAATTCAGGATACATTTCATAAATTTTCTGCATGTTCTGCTAATTATTTTGTCGCAATGTCCATGAATGTGAATTAAATTATGAGTAATTATTTGCCATTTTCCCCACGATAATACACAAATTATATGTAATCAAATAATACAATAACTGTCACATTTGTTGAATTTGTTATATTTTGGTTTGTCAACAATGCTACTAAAGTCAAAGCCTTCTAGAAAACGGCACTCTTCAATTATTATCATCAGAGATATCTAAAGAACCATACATTTTGGGTATAGAAAAATGATACATGGTTAGACGCACATTTTTATCCTCTATTAACTGATGTATTTAATTAGGTATGGTGCTATTTAAAAAAAAATGCTTGCTGGAAATAGGATGAACCAAAACCATAGATTTTGTTAAATTGATCATGATTGGTTTTGATTTGATTTTGCTCCTTTTTTTCCTATTCCATCATACATTTATTTTATAACTTTAATTTTAGGTGCAAGAGAATTTAGAATCACAAGTATTAAACACATTATTAGACATAAAGAACAATTTGCTAGTAAGTCAAGAAACAAAAGAAG
The DNA here is from genome assembly GCA_029963845.1 of Rhamnusium bicolor. NCBI lineage: Eukaryota > Metazoa > Arthropoda > Insecta > Coleoptera > Cerambycidae > Rhamnusium > Rhamnusium bicolor. Next base: position 1,866,440 of record JANEYF010004054.1, on the reverse strand, counting down.
ACACTGTTCAAAAGCTGAACAAAAAAAATCAGTCGGTTACAGGAAAAATTAGTCAAAGAGACTAATAAAACCCATGACGCTACTAAAAAGCTGAATAATAAAATCTTTCAGTTTCAAGATAAATCAACCAAAGAGGCTAATAAAAGGCATGCTGCTGAAGAGGAATTTCAGCGGAAGCTTGCCAAACATCAATTTGAAATAAAAACTTTGAAGTATGAAATCATAGTTTAGAAATTATTTTTAATACTTAATATTTAATTCTTGTAGAGAACAACTAAATAAAAGTGATAATGAGTGGAAAAAAGTATGTGATACAAATACATCTCTTCAAAAACTTTTACTAGAACAAATTAATGATAAGTTTAACATACAGAAAAATATTTATAAAACGTAAGACTTTTTCCTTTTGTGATACAGCTTTTTAATGACAGTTAAATTTTAGGTTCGAGAAGAAATCAGTATTCATGGTTAATTATTTAAAAGAAATTAATCAGTTTGTAACACCTCATAGTATTCCAAACGACATTGTTGTTAAGCAAAATATTGATATATGGGATAGGCATCTAAACAATATCCAGGAGGACTTAAGACAACTAAATGTGGGTATCAATAAGCATATCGATTTTACTAATGGACGAAATTAACATAATATTTCTAGATTGTTTACAAAAAAGTTAGGGAAGATATGATAAATACGGATCAGTTTAATGCAACTTGGCCAGAAATGCCAGAGTTTCCCAAAGATGAAGATAATATAATATTTGTTAGCTTTAAACCTGCTATTAAAAATATAATAGATATTGAAGAAAAAACTACTCAACAAAATGTAAGTAAATATTTAGCTATATATATTCTAATTCTGTTTTTGGCCACTTAATGATTATTAACGATTTAATTATTTTAGTACTTTCTAAGAAATACATTTCTAAACCAATGACAGAGATGATATTAATGTTGTGAAGAAGTAATTCTTTCAGATAATGCTTCTTAGCACTTTAAGTCCTTTAGATTTATGACACAATGTCATCCACTTAACCAAATCTATTTTCTAAAAAATGTATCTTCTGGTTTTTTTTTTTTTTAATTTGATGATATATTTTTTTTTAGTAAAGGCAATAATCAAGTCCAATCACAACCCATTCAAATGTTACAAACCATAAGATATAATGTCCCACAACCACAATATCCTGTACAGCATTCGTCGTTCTTTGTAGGACCGAGTCTTGTTTATCCAAATTTGCCACCACCAAGTAAGTTAAAAGTTACTATTTAAAAAAAAAAAAGACACAAATGCATAGATATATTTCCCCATTATAACATTTTCAAAAAGTTAACACAACTGGTTTTTCACAAAAATTTAGATGAATTGGTTCTGTATATGTAAATAACGAACTAAAAATCAATGATATAGATTTTTAAATGTGTGGATCCTTGTACAAATATTTTCCGCCAAATTGCAATAGATGGCTTTGTGCTGTATGCTAACTAGTATTCGAATACACAAAAGGGGGTATGGTTTACAATATATAACTTGTGGTTATAAAAAATATGCAAAGACCCTCGTTAACTAATTTTTCTTCAAAATCCAAATTTCCAATCAAATATACAGTTAGTTGCACATTGTGTTTAAGGAATATGGCACCTAACTTTATTTTTTAAAATAATTCAATTTTCCTCAGTTTTCTAATTTCGAAAACATCAGTATGTCACGTTATCTCAGCAAGATTTTGAGATATTTGAATTTTGGTATTAAAATATCGTTACTTACTTTATTAAATGTAGTTGATGAAAATAAGAAGAAGAATTAACAATGACAGATATTAATTTTTGATATGCAATATTTTGACAAGTAAACTATATCTTTATTTCAGTAATGCAGCTATTTTGTTTTCAAAGACAACTACTTTTAATAAACTTATTAACATTTTAATACAAAAATCCGAATTTCAAAAAATTTTTGATATAACATGACTGGTGGTACTTTCGAAATCAGAAAAATGAGGAAAATCGAATTAATTAAAATACAGAGTATTCTTTTTAAAAAATAAAGTAGGATGTCATATTTCTTAAATGTGATATACAATTGCTTTTTTTTATACAAAATCTATATTCTGTGATAAAGATTATTTAAGAAGGTCTTTGCACCTTTTTGATAACCAAGTTATTTAAAAAAAGTACATTTTCGCTTGAGAACAATTTTATTTAAAATTATATTTTACACAAAAAAGGTTATACAAAAGTTCGGTAAAACTTATCGTTTTCATCCTAGTGCTGCAAAAACTAAAATGTCCACATGCCGTGCTGCAATTTCGCCGCGTGCACGGCTCCTAAACCTCAAACTCAGTTAAAGGATAAATGATGCAAAATAGAAAGATTTCATATAAGAGTGATCTTGTTCAGAATTAAATTCTGAATAAAATGTATCTATAAAAAATACAATAAAGTGTTAGTACAAGTTACAAGCCATCAAAGTTGAACCGAGGCCGCAACAAAAAACTCGCGTACACAGGCTCTAATCTGACAGGATTAATGCTTTAAGTCATTTTGTGGCATTTCAGTTGTTTTTCACTTTTTACTCCATAGGTTATTTGATCAGAAGAAGTAAATTCATAAGAACAATGTGATTTTTAATTTGGTAACAGAATTATTAATATGCAATATTTTTTTATGAAATTTGGTTCAGTCCCATTTCAGGGGATGCATAATCCAGTGTTGTACTCAGGTTTTTTGTAAAAGAAATCACTAATATGATTTCTAAAATTTTCACTTCAAAAAATTACGCAGTAGGCAAAATGTGACACTTTTTCCTAAAGTACAGTTTCTCGCGCTCTACAATCAAAAAACAATTAGTCAAAATCGGACGATAAATACAAATTTATGGGAAATTATGAGGGTGCCCCACTTTCAAATGGGTCACACTGTAAATGTTAATATGTCCGTCAATTTGTACTTAAATTAGACCCATTTGTGTATGAATTTCAGTGAAATGAAAGCAACATTTATTACTTTTTTTTAGTGTCTTTGTCTCCTAATAAGCCGCCACATCAGAACCCAACATTTTCTCAAGAAATAGGTCCAGGTGATGTGCATGTACGCCAACAAAGCTGTGCAGAACAAAAGCCAAAATCAGATAAAAAAGTACGAAAGAGTAAATCAACGGAATTCATAAACAAGACGAGTGACAAAGAGATTGAAATATCTGCTGGGTCTGGGGAAAATTGTGTTGAGAATTTGAAAGCTGGTGCCTCTTCATGTAATGGTATATCTAATGATAGAAATTACCAAGAAAGAGAGAAAGTATGTTACTCAAATTTTATTAATCTAGTACATATTTAATATCAAATTATTATTCAGATTTTATTCGAGTATGTTTTTGACAATTGTTCTGGAGCAACAGAGGAAGATGTAACACTGGCAATGCTCCATGTTTTGGATGAAAACAAAGGTACACTGTCAAAACTTTCAAAAGAACAAATTGTTCAAGAAGTTAAAGTAGTTCTTAGGTAAGTAAGCAAACTTGTTTTTATTTTTTAAGAGAAACACTAGACAGAAGAATAATTACAGTTTTGTTTAGAATGAAGAAACAGACAGCTTGGGTTGCACCAAAATCTCCACATGTTGATTGGAAGAACGATCACTCTGAACACAACTGTTCTATTTGTTTTGAGGAATTTTCAGTAGGTGAATCATACACACTGCCATGTCAGCATAAATATCATAAAGAGGTATGTGTACATTATACATTTATATACGTATAACAACAGAAAATTCAAATTTGCATTTCAAGTTGACATTTTTGATATTGATAATTAAAGTTATATTTTTTTTATTCAACCTACATGATTTTTTATAAATATTAAATGGCAAAAGGTCGAAATCAGAACAAATGGAAAAATGCTCTCTTCCATATCTGAAAAACTAAAAATTACAGAATTTCTATTACAGTATGTTCACGTTAAGGTGGACACAAGCATAAAATCTTTATTTTTCGAGGTAATCGAATGATTTTTTTTTTATAGTTGTGAAGAGCATCAAAATCTGCATTTGTTTACTATACTACCATCCTCTAGCTACACACGCACGGCCTGCTACAATTTTTTTTATACCCCCAAAATTCGAGAAACCATATTAGCAATTTTATCCAAAATCTGATACCAACGAGTTAAACAGGATCCCACAAAATGCCTCTGTACCAAATTTCATAAAAAAATGTCAAATGACATTTATTTTGTTAAGAGGCAAAGTTGGCAATAACGCCATCAAAATAATATATGTAATAATAGAAGCTAAGAAGTAGGCTTTGGGAAGAAACAATCGACTATCGAATAGAGAAAATAATATGTCTTGTTATTCAAAAATAAGTTGTGATTTCACTGAATTTTGACAAACATACGTTTACAATTCTCAACAATCTTAATAGGCATTTTCAAAAAAAATTCAGTAAATTCACGACTTATTTTTTAATAGTAAGATATTTTCTCTATTCAATAGTCAATTGTTTCTTTCCAAAGCCTACTTAGCTCCTTTTATTACATATTTTGATGGTGTTTTTGCCAACTTTACCTCTTAATAAAATTAATACCTTTTGACGATAAAATTTGGTACAAAGGCATTTTGAAAAGGTCTTGTTAACACGTTTGCGCCGACTTGTGCCACGGGTGGTACAAGTCACGTTTTTGCAGCAGACGCGCTTGGCCACCGATGGTACAAGTGTATATTTAATTCTCTATGTTCTAATATCCTTACACTTTTGAGAAGGATATTCATATTAGGTATACGGCTCCTATATAGGTATGTGTTAGCCCATGTACCACCGGTGGCGCACTCGGCTATAAAGAAGGCCGTTATGCTTTAATAAAAATACGTGTCTAAAAAAATAAAAGAAACAATTATTATTAAAAGAAAACTAAGTCAGTAACATCAAAATCTGTTATTAAACATATAAAATGAATCAAATAGAAGTGTACGTATGTTTTTCATTAGCACAGTAGACACATTGTAGGTTGTTCGGGACATTCCATGCAAAGCCTCTTAGCTTTTTTCATCGTTTCTTTATATCCTTGCTGCTCTTTTATCTTTTAGTAACATAACGAACACCTTCTTCTACACTCCCTTGCTGTGCCCTCATACCTTCCCATCTTCCATGTTTATACTTGATATTATAATATCAAGTATAAACCTATATACCACCGGTGGTACATTACGGCCCTAATGAAGAAATCATTCATGGGGCCGTTATGTACCACCGGTGGCACAAGAAAATAACAGAAAATTATTTACAAAAACAACACAAATATACACTATAAACAATATTTATTTACAAAAAAAACGTTTTTATATAAACAAAATCAATTAAAACAATGTCGGCACAGCGGTACGTTTACTATTTCAAACGTCGGCGCGAACGTTTAATGCTTTCATGTCAGATTTTGGACAAAAAAATCGCCAATATGTTTTCTCGAATTTTGGGGTATAAAAAAAATCATAGTAAACCACATAACCACTTCCTAACTTTTATTGGGAAATTGAACACATTGTTCATTTTTATTCATATTTTCTAAAAAAACTTTTTATTCAACTCCTATCATTTTCCAGTTGTTATTTCTTCAACATGTTTTCTTTTGTAGTGCATTAAAAAATGGTTGAAAACAAGTAGTGTTTGTCCAATTTGCCGCATACATTCCGTTATAGATGATGAATTTCCTCCACTACATTAATCTATAATGCATTGATATAATTTTTCTTATAAAAATTACAAGAATCGCTTTATTCTGGGTATACCTTTAATTTTATTTAAGTAGTAATTAAATGTTTCACTAAAACTGTTTAATTGTTAAATTATATTATTGTTAGTATTATATTTTATATTGCAAATAAATATTTTTGAAATACAGTTTCATTTTATTAGAGGGTGAAATACCATTTAAAAAATATCTATTAGAATTTAAATTAGTTGTATTTGTACAAATAGATTAAAATAAGTAGTAACATCTACTCTGACATCAAATGTGTACCTTATATCAGTATGGACAACCCTTATTGTTGTAATAAAAATATACACTATTGTATTAACAAAATATCAGTTGTATCACTAAATATATTAAAATTAAATATCAATATTTAAAATAAAAATATGCATTGTTTAAATATTTTAAATAAAAAAAATCCAAAATTTCATTGTCATAAAAAAAGTTGATAACATGAAAATGTTTTCAAATGAATCAGCAGAGCCGCGCCAAGGGAGAGGCACCGAGGCCTAGCAGCTGTCGGCCTGAGCCTGCTTTATTTTTCTAAATATTATTTAAATTTATCAGGGGCGGTTGGTCCATGGAAGCAAGGGAAGCAGTGCTTCCCTTGGGATTATTAAAAAAAAACACATAATTAGAACCTAATTATTATTTATCACATATATTAATTATTAAAATTTACTTTTACCCAATTTCAATAGACACAGCCCTGCATTTCAACAGCTGAGATAATGTTGCACGCTAAAACCGTAACGATGACGTACTCGATTAATCGAGCCAACAGGAACTCACGCGACTTCGATATAAGCAACTTCTTGAAGTGCATGCCATCCCCACTTCACAATCTTGATATCTAAGTCGTATAGCATGGTAATGCGTTTTGTTTTATAAATTTTAATCTCGATTTTAATATTATACTTAATATTAATCTTCCTAGTATTATTCTCAGCTTTTGTGCTATATTTGTAAAAACTTTTTTGGTGTTTCTAGACCTGTGGTGCGGCGACAAGTGATTTTTAAAACGTTGAACATTAGTGCGCGTATAAGCAGTTTTAGAATTGCTTATTCAATATGGAAGCTGGTCCTAGGACTATGGAAAATATTATTTGCGTTTGTGTGGTGTGCAATTGTTGAAAAAGGGATTTTCAACATATTCGTTTCAAGATAAACTGGATATTATTAGAAACGGGAGACCAACACCTGATTTAAAACTTTTAAAAACGAAAGTTAAATCATGTTATAGGTATTTTAATATTGAAATGTACAGTGCTAATCAGTGGTATACGGGTTTTGAAAATTTGTGTAAATTGTTTTGTTGGCCATGTGTACTTTTCACAAATGAAAAGGTGTTTGGAATAGAAATAGCTTTTCAGATTTAAACAACATTCACAAAGTGACAAAGCGGCATGGTAAGTGTGAAACTCATTTGCGAGCGGTGCTAAAAGAAAAAACATTTGGAAAATCACGAATTGAGCATTCATTAGATCAACAGTTGAAAGAAAGTGACCGTAAGCATAATGAACTTGTAAAATAAAATCGAAAAATGTTAAAAAGACTTATTGACATTGTTTGTTTTCTCGGCGAAAATGAACGTGGTTTTAGAGGTCATACTGAATCTCGGAGCGTTGCTAATAGGGGCAATTTCATCAATTTAGTTGATTTATTAGAAAAATACGATACAATTTTAAGTAACCATCTGGAACACTCCACGGTATTTCGCGGTACTTCAAATCATATTCAAATGATTTGATTCAGTCGATAAGCAATATTGTTTTAGAAAAGATCAAGCAAGAAATAAAAAAAGCTCCTTTTGTTGCAATTATGTTAAATGAAACAACCGATATTACGAATATTAGTCAGTTGTCAATCGTAGTACACTACATAAATCCAAATGAAAAAATCCAAGAGCGCTTTTTAGGATTTTTAGACATAACAACGCAGCTTTATATGCTATAATTTGTCAGATAGTCGATGATCTACAGTGTGGTGCTAAACTTATTGCCCAAAGTTATGATGGGGCCGCTGCAATGGCTAGTGAATTGGGGGGGCCTGCAGGCCAAAGTAAAAGAGACTTTTCAGAATGCAATATTTGTACATTGTTTTGCGTATCGATTAAATTTAGTTCTTGCTCAATCTGCAGCGTGTCTTAAAGAGTGCAAAGTATTCTTTTTTCAAGTATTAGTGGAATGGCTGCCTTTTTTTCAAAATCATCAAAACGAACACGAGCTTTAGATTTGGAAGTACAGAAGAGACTACCCAGAGTTGCTCTAACACGATGGAATTACAATGGGAGGCTAATACAAACTGTATCTGAATATCGACAGCCTCTAATTGATTTATTTGAAAATATTTTACAAGGCAAAGATGATTGGGACACTGAGACTTTGAATGGATCCAGAGGTTACTTAGATTCATTGAAAATATACTTTGATTTTAATTTCTTTTTCAAGAAATTCAACCAGTGAAGGGCAGCTTTCAAAATTGTCCCTGTCGACAATAGAAAGTGACTGTGAAGTTATTTCCGACTTCGCAAAAAAGGAGAGGCAGATTAAACTACATTATAAATAGGTAGGTATGTGCATGTTAACCACTTAACTAGCCGGCTCGATTTATAGTTGGCTAAAGAGTGCACGATGGCAAGTGTGACTGAACAAACTCTCTATTTCGCTGCGGGTTCGATCCCCGCCACCGGCACTGGCAATGTCGGTGGGTATGGTTGTGTGTCTGCATTTTTTTCATAAGTGTAACCCTTGCCCGTGCAGCTTCGGCTTTGGAATCGGGGATTGTCTAATTTTTGTGGTGTTTTTATGTTTTGTTTATTGAAGAGTGGCGGTCCTACAAGTGTACTTTTTTTCTAGATATCACTAACTTTGCGGCTTTCGACATATGCTTTAAAATGAGTATACGGAAGCCATGAGTAGGTATGGAGATACTTGGGACGGGAATCCGCCCCCCAGATTGGGGCCCACATAGGGCTCCGGGCCCCCGTGTTAGGGCTCCACGCAGCGACCCATTTTCAGTGGGGCGTATATGGAGCTCCGGGGACCCCGTGTTAGGGCTTCACACAGCGCCCCATTTTCAGTGGGGCGTATATGGCGCTCCGGATCCCCTTGTTGATGCTCCGTGCTGTGGCCCCCATGTTGTACCCCCTTAATGCGTCGTCTTATAACCCAACGTCGAGCCCCATTGCTACTAGGACTGCGAGCCCCCGTATTGATCTCCGCACAACATAACCACACTTTTGTCCGTCGACGTTTGCCCTAGCTTTAAATCCATTCTTCAATCAGAATATTATTTTTAAACCTGTAATAATTGTATCTGCCACTTACAATGAAAAAAAACCAGGCCACAGAATAACTAACAATCAGAAGGGAATCTCGTAGCGCATAGCGTGGAACAATTTAGCTCCAGAATCGGCCATGTTTTTGGAATAGAAGTCAGGGGCGTATTATTTTGTAATGTTGTGGTCAGATCTGTACTTAGGTATTTGTGATCTTGCGATTTCATGAAATTACTATTCAAGTTTTAAACTGTCTCAAAATAAATGTGTTGTATTTGTCACCTTATATGAAACTTACAATTAAAACTAGAAATAGAGATTTATGAGAAAATCTGATGCCTCTGAAAAATCATTAACCATATAATATTATGAATAATGAGAATATTAGGCTTCTAGAACATCAAGAAAATATTGTAATATGGTAAAAGATGTGCGATGACGGTGGAATGTATTTTATGTTCTCCAGAGTAGTGAGTATATATATATATATATATATATATATATATATATATATATATATATATATATATATATATATATATATATATGATGAATTTAGAAATATTTGAAATATTCAATTATCTACAAGCAGGTATCAAGTAAGCAACATAGTTAAAAAAAAACTACCTATTTTAAATGGGACTCACAAAACTATAAATGTTTCTCCATTTACTTTCCGAGATTCATGCAGTAAAGATAAAAAAACTTGCTTTGTTAGGAAAAATTCAATAAATTCAATGTTTATTCCATTAATTAACTAATCAATTCTTTTCCCCAGCCCTAATTAATTTTTAATTACTTTTCAAGGGGGGTTTGGTGAAATATGGATAAAATAAAACAAAATAGTATATAAAAACAAAGTTTATTCAGTTACATTTTTAGATTAAGAAAATACAAAACAGTATGAAATAAAATACAAATATTTTGTTCTAATAAAAAGAAAAATGGAAAATATATTTTGCAACATTAATGTATGAAATTTTTCTTCGATTGGATATATTTAGCCACCGAAATAAAACTGACACGTCAAAAACAATAGTTATTTAGATAATAAGACCGGAAAGTGATTTCTTACTGGGCGAGCTGGCAGTTTCAAGTCGGCGAGCCCAGTAAAGACACTTTCAGGGTGTGTTGCGTACAACATTTATTCTACAACCGTCCTCACCTGTTTCAAAAAACTTTAGTGTATGAAAGGCACTCTTAAAGTTTATTACTGATGTTTCCATATTATCATTTTATTTTTATTATTGCGGCTTTTAAAATTTTGATTAATATTTTTCAATGTATAAAATACCCTTAGTCTAATATACAATCTAATGATGAATTCTTTAGGGAAATAATCACATGGATGTTGGAATGGTACTGTTTTACAAATGTTGTAAAATTCATTTACATGTTTTATCACTAACACTTCAAAGTATTGTCCAAATAAACACTCTAACTTCGCTATAAAATTTACAAAGTCATCATCTGGCATATTTAGGTTTCCAAAAGTATCTAAATTTGCATTTTCATATGCTTTAAAGTAACAAAAAAGGGAGCTGTCATCTAATTGTTCATGCGCCTTAGCATAATTTTGACAAACTACACAGTCATGGATATTTAAAGATTTTTTTATCAAGTAACCACAAACATATCGCCTAAAATTTTTTTCCAATATATCATTTGACTGATAATCAGTATCTATAGGAATCAATTGTGCAACATCTTCACTACATCCTTCTGAAGTATGTGGTAATTGATTCACCATATCTGTTACTTTTAATAACATTTGATCAGTATCACCTTCACAATTTTCAGTTCCCGAGTGAAATAAATTTATACATAGCAACTTCCTAAATGATCTCTCAAATTGTATGGAAGTTGGATTTACACAATTTCCATTCTGTTGCCGTATTGAACCAAAAAAGTTTTCTAAACTGTCTTGGTTTAATCTCCTTGTAAGGAGATATTCATAATTAAAATTTTTTAGATTGTCATATAAAAGAATCAGGCCACGTATTGTAATTTTTAAAACACTTTATAAACTTAATTTTGTTTGTAATATCTTCTCCTGCAGCATTGTAAACTTTTAGGTTATCAAAGAACTTATAACAATCTTCTAAAAATTCTATTTGATAAGGTAGCCCTTTGAAAGCCCTATTGAATTTTTTTGAGCTAGTTGTGTTTGATGAATTTAAAATGTCAAATAATTTATCCATTCTTTCAATGAATTCAGATGTTGTAACAGCTTCTGATGGTAGTACTCCAAATCTTATATAAACATTTAAACCAGCCGATACAGTAGCACTAAATACCTGCGTAGCAAATTTAACCTTCATTTTTTTCAAAATTATTTGGGTACACATGAGAATCCGTTAACTTTGGTGCTGCCCTTGTACTGTATTTTTTATCATGGTTATAAAATATGCGTATGTACTCCCAAGAAATTACTTTTCCATCATAAACATACTTGTGTTTTAATAAATTACTCCTTGCAGCTTTTATTAGATGTGGTGTGTCAAACATGTATATTATTTTCTGGCCTTCCACATTAAAAAAAGGATGTTCAGGTGATATATTTAATAACTTTGTCATTAATAAATTGTTAGAACCCATATCAGATATTACTACGGCAACATTTAAACTAATGTGTTTCAACTTTAAAATGGCTTCAGTTACAATTTCCTTTAATGAATTTGCCGGGCAAGTGGAATTAAAAAAATAATAACATAATGGTTGTTTCCATTTAGAGTAAATTCCTCTAATCATTAAAACTGTAGCGTTAAGTGCTGGCTTGAATACTCGCTTATCCTTTCCATGATCCTCAAATCCCACAACCGTGTCGGTTGATCTATTATAAAATAAATGAGCCTTAATACTCATTTCATCTATACACAAAACACATTGTTTATCTTCTTCTTGAAAATTATCTACTTTCATTTTAAGGATGTGAAAGAGTTCTTCATTATATAATCCAGGGCGGGGCTTGATACCTTTAATAATTTTTAATAAAGTTTTTGGTGAAGGAAGGCAAAATGAATGCATTAATTTTTGTTTATACAATTTTGGGCCTGTAAAATACATCGCCAAACATATTTTTTTGAATTCTAAAGGGTATCTTCGACCTTTTGGATGATGCTGTATTTGCGAAACTTGGACATTTATAAAGTTAGCAAGTTCAGGTGAGGGACAAAATTTAAATGTAAGTGATTTATACTGGTCCAATGTGACGTGTTCTAAATTTTCCAGTTTGCCATGTAGCTCTTCAATCTTTCTTTTTAAATGATCATTTTCATGTTGCAAATATTTGACAGTTCGCCTGAATTTTTCTTTCCTTGGACTGTGAGATGATAAGTACAATGAAGTTTGGGTGCTACTGGATGGAGAGAGCAAAATATCTGTGCGATTTGCGGATGTGTCAGATGGTACCATTGGAATATTCACATCTAGTGGTGAAAGTACATCTCTTGTTGGACCTAGAAATATAAAAAAGAGCATTAAGACAATCTGTATGAATATGTGCTTTTAAAATTCTAGACTGTATTAGAAGCTATCATATTTTTTCACTTCACGATACTGATTGACTCAAATGTACATATGAAAACTTTTTCATATATTTTGAGAAAAAAAGGCCAATATTAATATTAATACTTATTATTTTATTAGTATAACTTTTATAAAAGAAAAAATTAAATTGTACGATTACTAAATAAAGAGGTACCTGGAACTATTACAGGATCCTCTAGCACTAAAATTTTATTGGGTACTTCCTCCAAGGTATCGTCATTTCCTGTAGCATCAATTTCCATTTGTTTTTCCAACGAAATTTTCCTTTTTTCTGTAAACATAATTAATGAAGATACCTCACTCATATTAAAATTACGTTTATAATAAGTAATAACGGAAAAATGTATAATAAAAAAAAATCCTAAATACATATTACACTTCTCAATCATAGATTTTTTTAAACAGATCTATTCGCATTTTGTAAAATATTCAAATTATAATGGTCTTACCTGTACTGCTTTCAACTACAGATGTAGCAAATGCAGTATACGAGTGGTCTGTATTTCTTGAACATCCCTCTAATGACCGAAAAATTGTTGGTGTTGCATTATGCAGAAGTCGATTATTATTTAAAAACATTTCGGATGAGAAATGGGCACTACACAACCTGTGACTTTTGTGTAAATGATCTACTTGTTCCAACAGGTCTTCCCTATGGCAAACTATAGCCCATATCCTTGCCCTGAAAAAAAGAATATTAAATTGAACCAATCGTAAGCCACAATAACAATAGTCTTTCGAAACTTTCTACCACATTACCTTTACCTTACTAGCAGTTAAGGCATCTACTAAGATATATTTAGGTTTTAAAGTACAATAGTCTCGGTAATATATAAATAAGTACTTAAACAATGCGCCTAAGAAACACTTTGTGGGTGTAAGCATAATATTAACGTGCATTATGTGATGTCATATTACTTATTTTATCCTAAAACTGACTCTCCTATCCATTATACATAAAATTATAATCGTTTCCTGTTTTAATTTCTCTACAAATTTTTGTGATCCAAACTTACCGTCCAACATCCTTGGGAAATCTGAAGAAGCTCTCCTTGCAATTATACTGCTTGTTTTTGCAGTTGTATGCAGAACACACGCTTCCTGAAGATTTCTTGGAGATATCCATCTAATCCGAATAATAACACTTTTAATTAACAGTTTAAAAATATGTATATAGGTATAGTGTCAAGGCACTCTTAATATAAAAACTTAGCTAAACACTGACTTATATAATGTCACAACTCACAATTCACACTCGATTTTAAACAGTACACAATACATTAATACACAACACCTTAAATAGAACTTTTCATTTTATTTTCACATATGATATTTAATGCTAAATTGTATGTTCTGTGAATTTAAGGGTTATAAACAATAAGCACCGTTGCCAAATGTGAGCTTTGAAATTAATGTACCAACCAGTCCAACCACATACTACAATTTGTAACACTTGTCGCAATAAGGTGATTGATTTTGAATATCAGTTATATACATTTAACTATTTCAATAGTTCTCTGAAAATGTCGTAAATTGAATTTTCTACGCTTTAGTGCGTGACATTAAATTATTGTACAAATCATTAATTATTGTACGTCTGGCAATGCTTCATTCTATTCCAAAAACATGGCGATTTCGATGCGCGATTAAAAATGCGCAAACCTTGGCGCCAATTGAAAGATTCTCTTCTGATTGTTGGTTATTCTGTGACCAGGCTGTGTGTGGTGGTCGAACCTCCGACCTCTGCATTTGTAGACGAATGCCTTCACAACTGAGCTATCGAGCTTATTAATTTACTGTTTCAAAAATGTGAACAGTTGGGGCAACATTTGATTAGAAAAGAAAACCTCTACAAAGAAGTTGCTAGATATGTATAATAAATAAATACAGATAATTATTTCGTAATAATTTATGAAATATCTCTAATTAACCTTTTATACAAAATAATTCGAAAACTTACCTTGTGTGGAAATCTCGACAATTGATGCTTCAATCAGAATATTATTTTTAAACCTGTAATAATTGTATCTGCCACTTACAATGAAAAAAAAAACCAGGCAATGTTTAGTTTTAAAAAAAAGATATTTGGTTAATTTATTTTATACTTTCAAAGGATTCGGCCCTTTGATGCATTATAAATTATTAATGAATTACATTTGAACAGATGTTCATTGAATATAGAACAACAAAAATAACTATTTCTGTTAACATAATTGAAGTAAAAGGGCCAGACAATAACAAAAGTATAAGTGTGAATAAGAAAAAAGCATTCTTGCAATAATAGATCATGTGAAATATAGGTCTTCTTAGAGAAAGTGACAATTCACCACGTAGAAACCGGTGTGCTGAGGCCCTCGCATAACATAACCAAACTTGAAACTCGAAGGGTTTGGCCATGTGGTCCCATAGAACATAAACAGATACATCGTGTTGAGACTACCATACTAGAACTGTGAACATAACCTCACTGCGCGAGGCCCCCATGCAATAACATAACCTTACTTTTCAATGATTTCCTTGGGGACTCAAATAACGTAACCTCATATTCACTAGAACCTCTCGCATCCAAGGCCCCTTGCGACAACAGAACCTCACTTTTCCGCCGTCGTAGGTATTGAAAAGCAACGTGGATGCTCTACCTGTGTATACGCTAATGATTTGTATCGAATGAAGATATCCGATATCGTAAAAACCCTCAGTCCTTAGGAAGTAATAAATATCATTATGTCACACATGCAAAAAACGACTTGTTTAGTTGCTTAATGTGTTTAATGTGGAAAAAAAATTCATAGATGTATTAAAAGACTTTTTTACTCAACCCAACATTAATTATTTAATATAATGTAGTTCAGAGTCACATTTTTATTTTAATGCTTTCTTGATCCAATAAGTTTCGTAAAAATGATAATTAAATGATGATTAAGTAGTCTGTATAGAGAAAATGGTAATAAGGTAGATACTGAAAGTTAGAAATGTACATTAAAATTTCTATATCTGTGTATAATGTTAAGGTGGTAAATTGAGTAAATGTTGTAATTTGTGCAGGAGACCCCCATGCCAAACCGTGTCAAAAGCTTTTTCTGTATCGAGTAGCACCATTTTAATGCTTTATTTTTTGTTGTAACCATTAATTATGTTGTGCTCAACTTTGCGCACAACAACAACGTGGTATTGTAACCTCATCTGAAACCGAATTGTATACTGGATATTAATTCCTTTTTTATTAATTATTCTATTAATATTCTTGAGAATTATTTTTTCAGCAATTATTCCTAAGGAATTTAATAGTGAAATAGGTCGGTAGCTAGTTGCCTGAATAGGGTATTTATTAGGTTTCAGAAAAAAGTACAATAACGGCGATTTTTCACGCTGTTGGGAAATATTGCAGTCGGATCGCGGAGTTGATAATGCAAGTCAGTTGTACCAGTCCTGTTTTAGTAAGTCTTTTGTATAGTAAATTGGGCATATCGTATGGTCCGGGGACTTTTAAGTTAGGCAATGTTTTGAGTATGTTTTTAATTTCATTTGGTGTAGTAAGTAATTTAGTTAGTTGTCTAGGAGGAATGTGGGTATAGGTGGGTATGTTTCGTGCCTGTCTGTCGATGTCCGTCTGTTCCTCTGTGACATTGACCTTCGCATTGTACGTTTTGCTTAAGTGTTGAGCAATTGCATCTGCTTTGTCCTTATCTGACAAGGCAGCTTGTTCATTTATTATAATTACTGGTATGTTATTAGTATCGCGACGCAAGAGTTTTGACATAACCCATAGTGTGTTGTCTTTAGCAGTTAGCTTGGATATTTTACTGAGCAATGTTTAGGTTTAAAAATATATTTTGTTAATTTACTTTATACTTTCCAAGGGCCGAATGTGCATTAGAAATTATTAATGAATTACAATTGAACAGATATTCATTGAACATAGAGCAACAAAAATAACTATTTCTATTAATATAATTGAAGTAAAAGTCCCAAACAATAACAAAAAGTATAAGTGTCAATAAGAGAAAAGCATTCTTGCAGTAATAGATCATGTGAAATATAGCGTTTCTTAGAGAAAGTGACAATTCACCACGTAAAACCCGGTGTGTTAGGCACTCGCATAACATAACCAAACTTGAAGCTCGGTGCGTTTGGCCCCAGTGGTCCAATATAACATAAACAAAATACATCGTGTTGACACTGCCAAACCCCGAACTGTGTATATAACCTTGCTGCACGAGGGTTCCCATGACAAGTTTTGAATATAAATGCATTTTTTTCAACGACCCCGTTGCCCTATCACAAACTCTATACATACCATCACTTTTCAATGATTCCCTGGGGCCCCAAATAACATAACCGCACATTCACTAGAACGTCTCACGTTGAGATCCGTGGGGCTTCTTACAATATAACCAAACTTGAAACTCGATGAGTTTGGCCCCCGTGATCCCATATAACATAAACAAACACATCATGTTGAGATTACCATATCCGAATTCGGTACATAACCTCGCTACACGGTGCCCCCATGCGACAACATAACCTCACTTTTCAATGAATTCCTCGAGCCCACAAATAACATAACCACACATTCACTAGAACGTCTCGCTTCTTACAACATAACCAAATTTGAAGACTCGATGCGCTTGGTCCCCGTGGTCCCATATACCATAAACAAATACATCATGTTGAGACTTCCATACCCGAGCTCTGTACATAACCTCACTGTACGAGGGCCCCATGCGACAACATAACCTTACTTTTCAATGATTTTCTTGGGCCCCAAATAACATAATCGCACATTCACTAGGTTCTTATAATATAACTAAACTTGAAACTCGATGCGTCTGGCCCCCGTGGTCCTAATAACATAAACAAACACATCGTGTTGAGACTGCCATACCCGAATTCTGTACATAACCTCGCTCTACGAAGGCCCCCATGACAAGTTTGGAATATAAGCGCATTTTTTCAATGAACCCGTGACCCTATAACAGACTCTACATAGGTATAAAGTCACTTTTCAATGATTCCTGTGGACTTTTTTACCCCACTTTCTGCGTCTCGTGTCCAAGGCCCCGTGCGGCAACATAACCTCACTTTTACGTCGTAGTATGTATTGAAAAGCAGCGTGGACGCTCTAGCTGTATACAGTAATGTTTTGTATCGAATAAAGATATCCGATATCATAAAAATCCTCAGTCCTTAGGAAGTAATAAATATCATGTTGTCACACATGCAAAATCGACTTGTTTAGTTGCTTAATGTGTTTCCGTGGATAAAATATTCATACATATATTAAAAGATTTTTACTCTATTCAACATTAATTATTTAATAAAACGTAGATCAGACTCACATTTTTTATTTTAATGCTTTCTTGATCTAATAAGTTTCGTAAAAATGATAATTAAATGATGATTAAATAATCTGTATAGAGAAAATGGTAATAAGTTAGGTACTGAAAGTTAGAAATGTATATTAAAATTTCTTTATCTGTGTACAGTGTAAGAATGCAGGTGATTTTAGAAAAAAGTTAAAAAATGGACAGAAAAAAATTGAAAATTTTGCATATTCTGACAAAAACGTTATAAATATTACTAGTTTGTATGTGAAAAAAAAATACATATTTTCAAATTATGAGGCGGTTTCATTGTTATCTGTGAAGACGTATATTTCCAAAAATCTTTTATAAGGAAAAATTGTCCCACAAAAAAATTCCAGCGTATATATTTATTTTTAATCAAGTTTCTCTTAGATAAACCCGTAACGATTTAAAAATATTTCGAAAATAGTTATTTCAATTAAACATACTTAATTAAAATTGAAAATGGTTTTTACCAAAAAAAAAAAAACTGCTAAATTTATTTATTACTCAAAGGCAAACTGTTTTATTTAGTAATATTCATAAATTACCTTCAGTTGTGGCGGAGTCCAGCAGGTCTGCTTTATGTTAATTTGTGAAAAGTGAAGCCATCTATTGTTTTGTATTTATTCAGATATGTACCTGGTATTCTGTGACTTAATTTAAAAAGAAAACACTTGTTTAACATATTGAAGTCCTTTATTACAGTTAAAATATTCAATAGTGATAGATTTACTACAAATTCAATATAAAGGTATTACAAACTGAATAATAATGATAATAATAGCATGTTTATTAAATTCAACAGTACGAGTATTAAAAACGACCTAAGAGTATTAAAAATATTAAAATAATGTATTGGTATAAACAGTATCCCTAATAGCATGAAAAAATTGTAATTTAAAAGTGAAAAACAATACACCAACAGAACAAATAATATTAAAAATCAGAAAATATACTTCAAAAAGATAATTTACGAGCAAAAAAAAATTAGGTACCTATATAATAGTATTAAAATACTCAAGTTTTACAATAAATAATACAAGGATATTATATATTAAATACAAAAGTTAATAAAATATACGAGGATATAATAAATATTCAATAATCAGAAACAGGGGTATCGCAAATTACATTGGTAATGCAAATCATACAAACTTAAATTTTTAACTTTTTTATAACCATAGGGAACAGAGCCATAGTCATTAGAGAATTTTCGTTTGGTGGAGTTGGGTTTATATATTTTTGTTTCTTCTCTTGTCACGACCTCGTGCTCTTTGGTTCTTCTGATGTTTTTGGAGATAATATATATAGGTTCTGATGGAGTTAAAACCATATTCTTGATACTATCGAAGTTTATCAGTTGGGAAGCTGCGTAATTGAGTGATATACCTTTCACTTTGCATAATACTTCTTCTCGTTGTTTGTGCGAAGAGAAAACTTTATATGCGTAATTCTTAGGCCCATCGGATACAACCTCTGTTATATAGGACCCAAGGCCGTAATTTTCTAGTTCGTCTGTCATCTCACCAATAAATTTACCAACTGGAACATCAAATTCTCCCTCTTTGGATATGTATTGACGCTGTATCAATATAGTACCCTATCCCCTAGCTGTTCCAGGTAACTATATAATTTGAGGCGGGCCTGTGCTGTGACGTATGAGGCTATTACTACATTTACTGTAGTTAGAGGGTCGTAAGCTTCCGCCCTAAATTCGTAATTTACCACTAAAGTATTTTCGTTTACGGGCAGCATATTATTAATATATACGTTAGGGTTGGTGAGCATGTTAAATAATTCGCCAGGGTTGTCAACGATCTTTGTCTTGGGCTGATTTTCCCTCTGACCAAATTTACCCCAAAATGAATTTAGTATTAGTTTAGCTAGGGAACGTAGGCCTGGATTATTTAAAACCTCTGTGTACTCCAATTTCACGTCTTCCATTTCGAAAAATTTTTTAATATACGCATTCTTTTGATCTTCGGTAACACAGTCGATAGGCCAGCCAGAAGCTTGCTGTTTTCTCTTGACGAATGTCTCCATCATCCCCCGAAAAAGACCACCAATCTGCTTGGACTTATTAAATTGATCGACCTGGTAACTCCAAATTTCATGTACTTCCATTATAACATACCCCACTGTCACGGCTTTCATCACCTCATCAACTACCCATGTGTCTGTGAGAGCCCTCTCTTCAACATCGTGTGAGCAATCACCCTGGTTCATTTGTTCCCCACAGATACGACACAAGATGAACATAAGCTTATTGTTCATTTTTACTGGTAATACTGGATGGTAGAGATCTTGCGGGGGAAGAATCTTGCACTTGATGAGACCATTGATTGCGTTCAAATCTTTAGGGCATTTATCTCCAATGTAGATCTCAGGATGACCAATGGGAAATTTTCCATATTTGCAGACGTAAGGATAGAGGGAGCAGACGTCAACGTATTTAATTTTTTCTCCGTCTTTGCACTTGTAATACTGTCTGGTATTTCCTGTTCGTCCGCCATAAAAACTATCTCGGGGATTGAGAGGTATCTGATTGGTAAGATGATGAGTTTCTGTATAGGTGGTCATTTCTTTGTTGTCTTTTAACATTTTTCTGAACACACACTCCCACATTTCAACGACGTCATATCCAAAATTTCTCAGTCTTTCCGTCTTTGCCACCGTTGATTCATGTCTTGAGTTTAGAGTTTCTGTAGGATTGTCTTGAAGCGGATCATCTCGACCATATTTGAAGCACTCCGGACACCCGTGGTAATAGCAGCCGTGAAATTCAAATACTTGATTGGTATCAGAGCAGAATCCGTCGACTTTGACTCCATGTACTACAGCTTCCTGTTGTTTGGCAGCATGACGAATATTAATTTTCCGTTGTTTCTCCTCTTCCCAAATAAGCCACTGGATGGCAACCTTGCTCTGGTTGTCCCTCCATCTATATCCATTTTTCGGAATAATCCCTATGGTATTGGGCTTAAGGAAATTACGTCTGAACACCTTGTTACAGGCACTAGCAATTGTACAACCCTCGGTACCACCGGTTTCAAGTAATTGTTGACGAAATTTCAGACATGCGGCAGTCAAAATTTCAACATCGGATACACAATAATCAATTATGTCTTTCTGAATATTGAACTCATCGACATTCTTATGGTCTTCATACCATTTAAAAAATATTGTTCTATCGTCTGGCTTCATGTTGTCCGGGTCGTAATATGTCATAACTGGTAAAGGTCCTACATAATTTGTGTTGGCGGTGGTGTTGAATAAGTGTGGGAAGTAGCCCTTCTTGAAGCCATTCCCCAATCCGAAAGCTTTTGGCAGTTTCGCTAGGGCCATGGGGGAAATAATTTAAAGAGTCCAAGAACTTGATGTTTTGGAACTCCATCAACAATATCTTTGTACCTCGCATTATTAGTTCTGGCTTTAGATCTGTTTGTGTCAGAAGGTAGTTCAGAATAAATTGGTGATCGAAAGCCTGGCCGTTGTGTGCAATAACGACTACCTGTTTGAATTTTTTTCTAATTGTCAAAAGGTGATGCATAAAAGGTGAAATAACATCGTTAGATTTCAATGTCTGCAATCTAATGCCGCATTTCTGACACACTTTACTTTTGGTATCCATGCACTCACTGCAACACTGTTTGTAAACACATAGACTGGGTTCATGCAAGAGGGCACCGTCGTCCATTTTCTTCTCTTGCTGTGTCTCCAGATCATAAAAAACGAAGAGGATGTCATTTGTCTTCGGTTTTCCAGTGTCGGGACGTATATAACATAAATGATCTTGGGGCATGTGGGCGTTGCATATTTTACAATATATTTCACCACATGTATGTTTCCTGTCGCTTTTTACAGTTTTACAGCATTCACCGCATCGGGTGATTTGTTCACATACAGAACCTTTGCCTAGTGATCGAGGTTTCCTGTGATTATCATAGCAGACCTGTCCTCTGAATGATCTTTTACAAACATCACACGTCACTTTCAATATATGTGGACAGGCGGGTGTCTGTTGACAGCAAGAACAGGTACCACCGCATCGGTGTTTGTTTTTAACATTATAGGGGACGTGACATTTTTCACAGTAGTATCCACAGGCAAAAGCGGCGGTTAGAGAAGTTATTACATTGTAATGTCCCTCGTGATAAAGCAAATTAATGTGACTCCCTTCATTATTCCCTTCAAACATTACATCTTTACCCTTACCGCCGTAGAGATAAACAGTAATTTTATAATTTTGCAAATGTTGTTGAAACTGCAATAGTTCAGGAATACCGCAGCCTGCTTCAGGAATTTTAACTCCGGCGTCTTGCTGTAATTTTTTTGCCCTCTCAGTTTGCAACTTTCCGATATCACGACGGATTTTGCCTTGGCTGGAATCTTTGTCAACACACGCCACAGCCACAACAAGAGCACGGGGCAAGCACATATTGTCTTTGTTATTAATTGTGATGATTCCCCTACGCATACCACATTCTTCGTTGAATGTATTGTATTTACCATTGCTTGCCTTTCCTCTCCCCGTAGGCATGCGGACAGAAGTTATTCCCAGACAAAATGTTTCAGTGTTTAGGCCGCACGAGTTTGACTGATAAACGTTGCTGATTACATTCCAGATGTCATCGTAGGAAATTTCTTCTGCTGGCCGGAAACGAATCCACCCATCGCCTCTCTTTAGGTCTTTGCCACAGAAAGTAAATCCAACTTGATCACCAGGGTGAAGTTCTTTGGTGCATTTTTCAATTAACTGATTAATGGCATCCCTCACCCAGGACACAGGTTCTTCACCTGATGGTACTGGTTTAATTTTAAACTCCACGGTGCGTCCTTGTAGATTAAATCGTTTCACCTTCTTAACAAAATCTTTGGCAATGATGAACTTTTCCATTTTTACTTCTTCAATATAAATTCACCGTCTCGTTTAACGAACGCCGAAATAATGATTGGGTAGATGGTAGACTTGCAAACCTCTATATTAACGGAACGGTTAATGTCGGTGAGATAAAACCTGAAAAAAGAAAACAGCGATGTATAGTATCTAGTACAAAATGAAAGTTTTTTATTTGATCTCACACGTCGTTTTTAAAATCAATGCGAAATGCATACCTGAATACTGCAGTCCCCTGTTTTATCAGTAACGGTTAATGTCGGCTAGAGGTAACCTGAAAATATATAATATATAAGGCGTTTGAAATACTAGAGAAGTGCGCCATCGTCCCTGATTTATTAACAACCGTCGTTGCAATGTCAGTTAGCTGGTGTGACGTCAATACATATATATATTTATAGCATCGACAGCTTATCTAGGAAACGTGGTTATGCATGTCATATTATATTTTACGTTCACGTTGAATTACTTATCCTTATTATAAGCTCAATTTATAAAATTATATATATGTATTGACGTCACACCAGCTAACTGACATTGCAACGACGGTTGTTAATAAATCAGGGACGATGGCGCACTTCTCTAGTATTTCAAACGCCTTATATATTATATATTTTCAGGTTACCTCTAGCCGACATTAACCGTTACTGATAAAACAGGGGACTGCAGTATTCAGGTATGCATTTCGCATTGATTTTAAAAACGACGTGTGAGATCAAATAAAAAACTTTCATTCTGTACTAGATACTATACATCGCTGTTTTCTTTTTCAGGTTTTATCTCACCGACATTAACCGTTCCGTTAATATAGAGGTTTGCAAGTCTACCATCTACCCAATCATTATTTCGGCGTTCGTTAAACGAGACGGTGAATTTATATTGAAGAAGTAAAAATGGAAAAGTTCATCATTGCCAAAGATTTTGTTAAGAAGGTGAAACGATTTAATCTACAAGGACGCACCGTGGAGTTTAAAATTAAACCAGTACCATCAGGTGAAGAACCTGTGTCCTGGGTGAGGGATGCCATTAATCAGTTAATTGAAAAATGCACCAAAGAACTTCACCCTGGTGATCAAGTTGGATTTACTTTCTGTGGCAAAGACCTAAAGAGAGGCGATGGGTGGATTCGTTTCCGGCCAGCAGAAGAAATTTCCTACGATGACATCTGGAATGTAATCAGCAACGTTTATCAGTCAAACTCGTGCGGCCTAAACACTGAAACATTTTGTCTGGGAATAACTTCTGTCCGCATGCCTACGGGGAGAGGAAAGGCAAGCAATGGTAAATACAATACATTCAACGAAGAATGTGGTATGCGTAGGGGAATCATCACAATTAATAACAAAGACAATATGTGCTTGCCCCGTGCTCTTGTTGTGGCTGTGGCGTGTGTTGACAAAGATTCCAGCCAAGGCAAAATCCGTCGTGATATCGGAAAGTTGCAAACTGAGAGGGCAAAAAAATTACAGCAAGACGCCGGAGTTAAAATTCCTGAAGCAGGCTGCGGTATTCCTGAACTATTGCAGTTTCAACAACATTTGCAAAATTATAAAATTACTGTTTATCTCTACGGCGGTAAGGGTAAAGATGTAATGTTTGAAGGGAATAATGAAGGGAGTCACATTAATTTGCTTTATCACGAGGGACATTACAATGTAATAACTTCTCTAACCGCCGCTTTTGCCTGTGGATACTACTGTGAAAAATGTCACGTCCCCTATAATGTTAAAAACAAACACCGATGCGGTGGTACCTGTTCTTGCTGTCAACAGACACCCGCCTGTCCACATATATTGAAAGTGACGTGTGATGTTTGTAAAAGATCATTCAGAGGACAGGTCTGCTATGATAATCACAGGAAACCTCGATCACTAGGCAAAGGTTCTGTATGTGAACAAATCACCCGATGCGGTGAATGCTGTAAAACTGTAAAAAGCGACAGGAAACATACATGTGGTGAAATATATTGTAAAATATGCAACGCCCACATGCCCCAAGATCATTTATGTTATATACGTCCCGACACTGGAAAACCGAAGACAAATGACATCCTCTTCGTTTTTTATGATCTGGAGACACAGCAAGAGAAGAAAATGGACGACGGTGCCCTCTTGCATGAACCCAGTCTATGTGTTTACAAACAGTGTTGCAGTGAGTGCATGGATACCAAAAGTAAAGTGTGTCAAAAATGCGGCATTAGATTGCAGACATTGAAATCTAACGATGTTATTTCACCTTTTATGCATCACCTTTTGACAATTAGAAAAAAATTCAAACAGGTAGTCGTTATTGCACACAACGGCCAGGCTTTCGATCACCAATTTATTCTGAACTACTTTCTGACACAAACAGATCTAAAGCCAGAACTAATAATGCGAGGTACAAAGATATTGTTGATGGAGTTCCAAAACATCAAGTTCTTGGACTCTTTAAATTATTTCCCCATGGCCCTAGCGAAACTGCCAAAAGCTTTCGGATTGGGGAATGGCTTCAAGAAGGGCTACTTCCCACACTTATTCAACACCACCGCCAACACAAATTATGTAGGACCTTTACCAGCTATGACATATTACGACCCGGACAACATGAAGCCAGACGATAGAACAATATTTTTTAAATGGTATGAAGACCATAAGAATGTCGATGAGTTCAATATTCAGAAAGACATAATTGATTATTGTGTATCCGATGTTGAAATTTTGACTGCCGCATGTCTGAAATTTCCTCAACAATTACTTGAAACCGGTGGGGGTTGTACAATTGCTAGTGCCTGTAACAAGGTGTTCAGACGTAATTTCCTTAAGCCCAATACCATAGGGATTATTCCGAAAAATGGATATAGATGGAGGGACAACCAGAGCAAGGTTGCCATCCAGTGGCTTATTTGGGAAGAGGAGAAATAACGGGAAATTAATATTCGTCATGCTGCCAAACAACAGGAAGCTGTAGTACATGGAGTCAAAGTCGACGGATTCTGCTCTGATACCAATCAAGTATTTGAATTTCACGGCTGCTATTACCACGGGTGTCCGGAGTGCTTCAAATATGGTCGAGATGATCCGCTTCAAGACAATCCTACAGAAACTCTAAACTCAAGACATGAATCAACGGTGGCAAAGACGGAAAGACCGAGAAATTTTGGATATGACGTCGTTGAAATGTGGGAGTGTGTGTTCAGAAAAATGTTAAAAGACAACAAAGAAATGACCACCTATACAGAAACTCATCATCTTACCAATCAGATACCTCTCAATCCCCGAGATAGTTTTTATGGCGGACGAACAGGAAATACCAGACAGTATTACAAGTGCAAAGACGGAGAAAAAATTAAATACGTTGACGTCTGCTCCCTCTATCCTTACGTCTGCAAATATGGAAAATTTCCCATTGGTCATCCTGAGATCTACATTGGAGATAAATGCCCTAAAGATTTGAACGCAATCAATAGTCTCATCAAGTGCAAGATTCTTCCCCCGCAAGATCTCTACCATCCAGTATTACCAGTAAAAATGAACAATAAGCTTATGTTCATCTTGTGTCGTATCTGTGGGGAACAAATGAACCAGGGTGATTGCTCACACGATGTTGAAGAGAGGGCTCTCACAGACACATGGGTAGTTGATGAGGTGATGAAAGCCGTGACAGTGGGGTATGTTATAATGGAAGTACATGAAATTTGGAGTTACCAGGTCGATCAATTTAATAAGTCCAAGCAGATTGGTGGTCTTTTTCGGGGGATGATGGAGACATTCGTCAAGAGAAAACAGCAAGCTTCTGGCTGGCCTATCGACTGTGTTACCGAAGATCAAAAGAATGCGTATATTAAAAAATTTTTCGAAATGGAAGACGTGAAATTGGAGTACACAGAGGTTTTAAATAATCCAGGCCTACGTTCCCTAGCTAAACTAATACTAAATTCATTTTGGGGTAAATTTGGTCAGAGGGAAAATCAGCCCAAGACAAAGATCGTTGACAACCCTGGCGAATTATTTAACATGCTCACCAACCCTAACGTATATATTAATAATATGCTGCCCGTAAACGAAAATACTTTAGTGGTAAATTACGAATTTAGGGCGGAAGCTTACGACCCTCTAACTACAGTAAATGTAGTAATAGCCTCATACGTCACAGCACAGGCCCGCCTCAAATTATATAGTTACCTGGAACAGCTAGGGGATAGGGTACTATATTATGATACAGACAGCGTCATATACATATCCAAAGAGGGAGAATTTGATGTTCCAGTTGGTAAATTTATTGGTGAGATGATAGACGAACTAGAAAATTACGGCCTTGGGTCCTATATAACAGAGTTTGTATCCGGTGGGCCTAAGAATTACGCATATAAAGTTTTCTCTTCGCACAAACAACGAGAAGAAGTATTATGCAAAGTGAAAGGTATATCACTCAATTACGCAGCTTCCCAACTGATAAACTTCGATAGTATCAAGAATATGGTTTTAACTCCATCAGAACCTATATATATTATCTCCAAAAACATCAGAAGAACCAAAGAGCACGAGGTCGTGACAAGAGAAGAAACAAAAATATATAAACCCAACTCCACCAAACGAAAATTCTCTAATGACTATGGCTCTGTTCCCTATGGTTATAAAAAGTTAAAAATTTAAGTTTGTATGATTTGCATTACCAATGTAATTTGCGATACCCCTGTTTCTGATTATTGAATATTTATTATATCCTCGTATATTTTATTAACTTTTGTATTTAATATATAATATCCTTGTATTATTTATTGTAAAACTTGAGTATTTTAATACTATTATATAGGTACCTAATTTTTTTTTGCTCGTAAATTATCTTTTTTGAAGTATATTTTCTGATTTTTAATATTATTTGTTCTGTTGGTGTATTGTTTTTCACTTTTAAATTACAATTTTTTCATGCTATTAGGGATACTGTTTATACCAATACATTATTTTAATATTTTTAATACTCTTAGGTCGTTTTTAATACTCGTACTGTTGAATTTAATAAACATGCTATTATTATCATTATTATTCAGTTTGTAATACCTTTATATTGAATTTGTAGTAAATCTATCACTATTGAATATTTTAACTGTAATAAAGGACTTCAATATGTTAAACAAGTGTTTTCTTTTTAAATTAAGTCACAGAATACCAGGTACATATCTGAATAAATACAAAACAATAGATGGCTTCACTTTTCACAAATTAACATAAAGCAGACCTGCTGGACTCCGCCACAACTGAAGGTAATTTATGAATATTACTAAATAAAACAGTTTGCCTTTGAGTAATAAATAAATTTAGCAGTTTTTTTTTTTTTTGGTAAAAACCATTTTCAATTTTAATTAAGTATGTTTAATTGAAATAACTATTTTCGAAATATTTTTAAATCGTTACGGGTTTATCTAAGAGAAACTTGATTAAAAATAAATATATACGCTGGAATTTTTTTGTGGGACAATTTTTCCTTATAAAAGATTTTTTGGAAATATACGTCTTCACAGATAACAATGAAACCGCCTCATAATTTGAAAATATGTATTTTTTTTTCACATACAAACTAGTAATATTTATAACGTTTTTGTCAGAATATGCAAAATTTTCAATTTTTTTCTGTCCATTTTTTAACTTTTTTCTAAAATCACCTGCATTCTTACACTGTACACAGATAAAGAAATTTTAATATACATTTCTAACTTTCAGTACCTAACTTATTACCATTTTCTCTATACAGATTATTTAATCATCATTTAATTATCATTTTTACGAAACTTATTAGATCAAGAAAGCATTAAAATAAAAAATGTGAGTCTGATCTACGTTTTATTAAATAATTAATGTTGAATAGAGTAAAAATCTTTTAATATATGTATGAATATTTTATCCACGGAAACACATTAAGCAACTAAACAAGTCGATTTTGCATGTGTGACAACATGATATTTATTACTTCCTAAGGACTGAGGATTTTTATGATATCGGATATCTTCATTCGATACAAAACATTACTGTATACAGCTAGAGCGTCCCCGCTGCTTTTCAATACATACTACGACGTAAAAGTGAGGTTATGTTGCCGCACGGGGCCTTGGACACGAGACGCAGAAAGTGGGGTTAAAAAGTCCACAGGAATCATTGAAAAGTGACTTTATACCTATGTAGAGTCTGTTATAGGGTCACGGGTTCATTGAAAAAATGCGCTTATATTCCAAACTTGTCATGGGGGCCTTCGTAGAGCGAGGTTATGTACAGAATTCGGGTATGGCAGTCTCAACACGATGTGTTTGTTTATGTTATTAGGATCACGGGGGCCAGACGCATCGAGTTTCAAGTTTAGTTATATTATAAGAACCTAGTGAATGTGCGATTATGTTATTTGGGGCCCAAGAAAATCATTGAAAAGTAAGGTTATGTTGTCGCATGGGGCCCTCGTGCAGTGAGGTTATGTACAGAGCTCGGGTATGGAAGTCTCAACATGATGTATTTGTTTATGGTATATGGGACCACGGGGACCAAGCGCATCGAGTCTTCAAATTTGGTTATGTTGTAAGAAGCGAGACGTTCTAGTGAATGTGTGGTTATGTTATTTGTGGGCTCGAGGAATTCATTGAAAAGTGAGGTTATGTTGTCGCATGGGGGCACCGTGTAGCGAGGTTATGTACCGAATTCGGATATGGTAATCTCAACATGATGTATTTGTTTATGTTATATGGGATCACGGGGGCCAAACTCATCGAGTTTCAAGTTTGGTTATATTGTAAGAAGCCCCACGGATCTCAACGTGAGACGTTCTAGTGAATGTGCGGTTATGTTATTTGGGGCCCCAGGGAATCATTGAAAAGTGATGGTATGTATAGAGTTTGTGATAGGGCAACGGGGTCGTTGAAAAAATGCATTTATATTCAAAACTTGTCATGGGAACCCTCGTGCAGCAAGGTTATATACACAGTTCGGGGTTTGGCAGTGTCAACACGATGTATTTTGTTTATGTTATATTGGACCACGGGGGCCAAACGCACCGAGCCTCAAGTTTGGTTATGTTATGCGAGGGCCTAACACACCGGGTTTTACGTGGTGAATTGTCACTTTCTCTAAGAAACGCTATATTTCACATGATCTATTACTGCAAGAATGCTTTTCTCTTATTGACACTTATACTTTTTGTTATTGTTTGGGACTTTTACTTCAATTATATTAATAGAAATAGTTATTTTTGTTGCTCTATGTTCAATGAATATCTGTTCAATTGTAATTCATTAATAATTTCTAATGCACATTCGGCCCTTGGAAAGTATAAAATAAATTAACAAAATATATTTTTAAACCTAAACATTGCTCAGTAAAATATCCAAGCTAACTGCTAAAGACAACACACTATGGGTTATGTCAAAACTCTTGCGGCGCGATACTAATAACATACCCGTAATTATAATAAATGAACAAGCTGCCTTGTCAGATAAGGACAAAGCAGATGCAATTGCTCAACACTTAAGCAAAACGTACAATGCGAAGGTCAATGTCACAGAGGAACAGACGGACATCGACAGACAGGCACGAAACATACCCACCTATACCCACATTCCTCCTAGACAACTAACTAAATTACTTACTACACCAAATGAAATTAAAAACATACTCAAAACATTGCCTAACTTAAAAGTCCCCGGACCATACGATATGCCCAATTTACTATACAAAAGACTTACTAAAACAGGACTGGTACAACTGACTTGCATTATCAACTCCGCGATCCGACTGCAATATTTCCCAACAGCGTGAAAAATCGCCGTTATTGTACTTTTTTCTGAAACATAATAAATACCCTATTCAGGCAACTAGCTACCGACCTATTTCACTATTAAATTCCTTAGGAATAATTGCTGAAAAAATAATTCTCAAGAATATTAATAGAATAATTAATAAAAAGGAATTAATACCCAGTATACAATTCGGTTTCAGATGAGGTTACAATACCACGTTGTTGTTGTGCGCAAAGTTGAGCACAACATAATTAATGGTTACAACAAAAAATAAAGCATTAAAATGGTGCTACTCGATACAGAAAAAGCTTTTGACACGGTTTGGCATTGGGGTCTCCTGCACAAATTACAACATTTACACAATTTACCACCTTAACATTATACACAGATATAGAAATTTTAATGTACATTTCTAACTTTCAGTATCTACCTTATTACCATTTTCTCTATACAGACTACTTAATCATCATTTAATTATCATTTTTACGAAACTTATTGGATCAAGAAAGCATTAAAATAAAAATGTGACTCTGAACTACATTATATTAAATAATTAATGTTGGGTTGAGTAAAAAGTCTTTTAATACATCTATGAATTTTTTTTCCACATTAAACACATTAAGCAACTAAACAAGTCGTTTTTTGCATGTGTGACATAATGATATTTATTACTTCCTAAGGACTGAGGGTTTTTACGATATCGGATATCTTCATTCGATACAAATCATTAGCGTATACACAGGTGGAGCATCCACGTTGCTTTTCAATACCTACGACGGCGGAAAAGTGAGGTTCTGTTGTCGCAAGGGGCCTTGGATGCGAGACGTTCTAGTGAATATGAGGTTACGTTATTTGAGGCCCCAAGGAAATCATTGAAAAGTAAGGTTATGTTATTGCATGGGGGCCTCGCGCAGTGAGGTTATGTTCACAGTTCTAGTATGGTAGTCTCAACACGATGTATCTGTTTATGTTCTATGGGACCACATGGCCAAACCCTTCGAGTTTCAAGTTTGGTTATGTTATGCGAGGGCCTCAGCACACCGGTTTCTACGTGGTGAATTGTCACTTTCTCTAAGAAGACCTATATTTCACATGATCTATTATTGCAAGAATGCTTTTTTCTTATTCACACTTATACTTTTGTTATAGTCTGCCCCTTTTACTTCAATTATGTTAACAGAAATAGTTATTTTTGTTGTTCTATATTCAATGAACATCTGTTCAAATGTAATTCATTAATAATTTATAATGCATCAAAGGGCCGAATCCTTTGAAAGTATAAAATAAATTAACCAAATATCTTTTTTTTAAACCTAAACATTGCCTGGTTTTTTTTTTCATTGTAAGTGGCAGATACAATTATTACAGGTTTAAAAATAATATTCTGATTGAAGCATCAATTGTCGAGATTTCCACACAAGGTAAGTTTTCGAATTATTTTGTATAAAAGGTTAATTAGAGATATTTCATAAATTATTACGAAATAATTATCTGTATTTATTTATTATACATATCTAGCAACTTCTTTGTAGAGGTTTTCTTTTCTAATCAAATGTTGCCCCAACTGTTCACATTTTTGAAACAGTAAATTAATAAGCTCGATAGCTCAGTTGTGAAGGCATTCGTCTACAAATGCAGAGGTCGGAGGTTCGACACCACACACAGCCTGGTTTTTTTTTCATTGTAAGTGGCAGATACAATTATTACAGGTTTAAAAATAATATTCTGATTGAAGAATGGATTTAAAGCTAGGGCAAACGTCGACGGACAAAAGTGTGGTTATGTTGTGCGGAGATCAATACGGGGGCTCGCAGTCCTAGTAGCAATGGGGCTCGACGTTGGGTTATAAGACGACGCATTAAGGGGGTACAACATGGGGGCCACAGCACGGAGCATCAACAAGGGGGCCCCGGAGCGCCATATACGCCCCACTGAAAATGGGGCGCTGCGTGGAGCCCTAACACGGGGGCCCGGAGCCCTATGTGGGCCCCAATCTGGGGGTGCGGGATTCCCGTCCCAAGTATCTCCATACCTACTGCCATGCCCCTTTTCTTAAAAAAAATGTTGCCGTGATTCGCTCGGGACCTCGCACTACCCATCACCCTATATCACAAACTGCTTCCCCTGTATCAAAACTCACCGCACGCCCAAAACAACCCCTGAAATGTATGTATTATAAAATCAAGTAAAAAAACCCCGGGGGGGGGTGGGGGGGGAGGGGGGAGGCAGCCCGGGGGGGGGGGGTTTTGTTTGTTTTTTTTTTTTTTTTTATTTTATTTTTTTTGTTGGGGTTTTTTTTTTTGGGGGGGGGGGGGGGGGGTTGTTGTTTTTTTTGTAGGTTTGTATATTTTTTTTTTTTTTTTTTTTTGTGTGGGGGTTTTTTTTTTTTTTTTTTTTTTTCCCAAAAAAAAAAAAAAAAAATTTTATTTTTTTTTTTTTTTATTTTTTTTTTTTATTTTTTTCCAATTTTTATAAAATTTATTTTTTTTTTGAGAATGTGTCAAAGAAAAAGTTCTTTTTTATTGTTAATCACTTATTTAACATCGATTTATTTCCACTACCAAGGCCAGTCGCTGGTGCCAGGAGATAAGCTAATCAGTACTTATGTAAGCAGTGACATGCCAAATTTGGAAATTTGACTAAACCCTCACTTTGTCATGGGGTAGGAATCTTTATTGTACTCATCGCAGAATGGATCCCAGTTTTACGTCCCTTTCAAAAAATGGTGACGCGAGCATCTCCACTTATGCACCATAAGGTCTTGGTGAAAGCATGCACCACTGTCCTTCAGACCACTGAGCTGATATTTGTTAATTTTTTTGTCATATTTGCATTTTTATACAAAATAAAAAAGTTAAATTATATTAAAGGTAATTATCTCACAAATGAGGGCGGCCAAAAGTGATTCTGCCCCGGAACGTACAACAGTGTAATATGTTTTGTCTGTAAACAAGTCGCTGATAGATTTTATGAATACGTATACTTAGAAAGCGGTTTTTATTAAGACACTGGTTAAAAGACAGAGTTGGATTCAGAGTCACTGCCTGAAGTATAAATAATTTGAAAATTTCATATAGTGTGAAATTTTGTATTAACTTATCCCACCTTAATGCTCTACTAGAGCAACAACAGCCATTGATGACAAAAATTGGGAAAAACCTATGCAAAAAAATCTTGCACTTTATGTTTTGTCTGTATAAATTGACTAAAATTTGTTCAATAAAAATGTGTACTCTAGTAATTCATTCATATTCATAGGATACATACTGTAAGTTGCCTGACGTTTATGATTATTATGTGGTTATTGTTCTTTTAATACCGGCTTAAAATTCATGAAAACCACATGGTGGCAGCATATGAAAAAAAACACTGGCATATGAAAAAACATAAAAGAGGCTTAAAATATTTCTTGTTCTTGTCATTGTCAATATATCTAAAACTTTATAGTTGAAGATCCTCCAGTTAGTGTCGCTAAGATGCTGAGGTAATGCATACATAAATACTCTATTTTACTGAGAATTTAAAAAGGTTGTAAAGACATTTGATTGGACTCTGTGAACAGTTCCTTATTGCAATAACAGCTGGTGAAATTTGGGTTATGTCTATCTTCATATTGGAGCATGAAATCCAAGGGATACTTTAAGATATAACTATCAAGACAGTTTTGCAAAAAAAAAAATATGAAAGGATAGGAAAAACGAGTGGAAGTAAAACGCGCATCAAAATTGTGCTCCGAGTTTAAACTCAAATAATCTTCTAAAACATATCAAAATTAATTTTAAAAGAGACTGCTGCTAATTATTAATAGTGATTGTGACCTAATTTATTGCGCAAATGTAATAAAATGTAGTCATAATAACAGTTATTAGTGTGTTTACAGTTTTCCAATAGAAAAAAAAAACTGATGGTGTGATAAGAATAAATTTGTACAGACTAGACTCGTAATTTTTAATCTTTAATATTTACTGAAAATAGTGTTCTTACAGTATGAACTGGAGAGACAATAAATGTATTAAATGTTTAAGCAGTTCTGAGGAAGGTGATGATGCCTAAATTTGCATCAAAAGTGTGCTAATTTAACTGCATCTGAACAAAAATGCATGCCCTTACAGAAAAGATCATTACGACTTATATGTACTATCTGTGACAATTTTATCAGGAAGCTACCTGAATTGTTAAATATGGTGGAGGAAATACAAAAAGATGTGGCGCAAATGAAGGATAAAATGTCTAGGATTAAAGATGAGGAAAGTAATAACACTGCCAGTCGTAAATATTCAGATGTTTTGAAAAATCAGAACTTGTACTAGTTGTTAAACCCATTAGTGATTAAGCTAGCAACCTAACTAGAAGTGAAATAAAGCAAGCAATACACCCAATTGATATTGGAGTAAACATCTCTCAGAGTAAACAAGTCTCTAAAGGTGCAGTTGTCATTGATTGTGAAAATAAGATTGAAATGAATCTACTGAAAACAAAAATATCTGAAAAAATTGGAGATAAATATAATATAGAAATAACTACGCTGAAAAATCCAAAACTAAAAATAATGAATATTCATTACGAGAATATTGATATAGAGGATACTGAGATAGTTAATAAAATTATAAAACAAAAGAGAGAAATGATGTTCACATTAGAATTGCAAAGAAAATTGAAAATAAACAATACAGAAGCTAAACATTAATTTTAGAAACGGATCCTTCAACTCACAAGTGTTCTAGCTAATGAAAAGGTCAGTATTGGATGGTCCAGAGGTAATGCCTATAATTACATCAATTTATTGCAATGTTTCAAATGTTATGGATTCAATCATGTTGCTAATGTTTGTCAGTCAACGTCAGTTTGCTCATTATGTTCAGTTAACCATAATTATAAAACATGTAAATCGCAAGAGGTTCGATGTAGAAACTGTATTAAAGTCAGAAAAATTTAAAAATTGTTTTGGATATAAATCATAAAGCAGTTTCTAAGGACTGTCCGTGCTACATGAGACTGGTAAACGAAGCCAGAAAATTGATTAATAATAATAATAATAATAATAATACCTTTATTAACCATTGTGTGATACATATGTATATATGGTAAGTCAAATAAATTATGTACAGTGTATAAAACAAACAGTAAAAGAAAAGTAGACAACAAAACAGTAACATGTATGAAAATTAATTAATTAAGTATTGTGCCAAAAACTCTAAAACACTATAAAAAGTCATTTCTATTAAGTAATTTTTTGTAGCTGTCTTAAAGCCTGTTATAGTTTTTAGATGGTCAGGAAGTTTGTTAAACAGATTGATGGCATTGTAATTAGGCGAATGTTTATACAAAGTGGTAAAGTGAGGCGGTATTGTCAATTTGTTATTATTTCGAGTATTGTAAAAGTGTGTATCTCCCAGTTTATTAAAATTTGTAAAATTTTTATATATATAACACACACATTTTAGAATAAAAATACATATTAATTAATATTTTATTTTTCTTAAAAACACCTCTGCAGCTATCTAATGGTTTTAAATTAAAAATGAGTCTGATTATTCTTTTTTGTGAAATTAATACCCTGTTTATATTTCCGCCTGCACCCCATGTGACTATATTCATAGACAAATGGCTGTAGACTAAGGCATAGTAAATATTTAACAAACCATTAGTATCAAGTACAGTTTTCATTTGAAGAATAGCAAAAAACGCAGAACTTAATTTGTTGCAAACAAAATCTATGTGATTGTCCCAAGAGAGTTTAGCATCGAGTCAAGTTCCTAAGAATTTTATATTTGACACCACATTAATGTTGTTAACCACTAGAAAATTTGGAGTAAGTCCGCTTCTATTATGAAAATTTATGGAGGCAGTTTTTTTATCATTCAATATAAGTTGATTACTCTGGCACCAGGTATCAAGCTCATTGCAGACATGAGTTATATTGTCAGCTAACTCCTCAGGGGTCTGTGCTGACACTGTAATGGTAGTGTCATCTGCGATCATTGTAACTCTACCTTTTGTGATGTGCTTTGGTAAGTCATTCACATATAATGCAAACAGTAATGGTCCCAACACATAACCCTGAGGAACTCCCATGTGCACATCCCTCATATCTGACATAGCATTATTATATTTTACCACAATTTTCTGTTGGACATATAGGACTCTAGCCACTTTGGTGAAGTTCCCCGTATTCCAGTATTGTATAATTTGCTTACTAAAAACTCAACATTAACAGTATCAAACGCGCGAAAGAGGTCAAACATTAGTGATATAACGTACATTCCTCTATCAAGGTCTTTATAGACCTTTATAGATTATCATAGGGAATTGCAATCAAAAGCCAACTGTGATATAAAAACTTCAGAAGCAAAACCTCTTCATATCAGTCATGTGAACATTAAATCAATTAATAATTTCTTCGATGATTTTTTTTAATTTTATAATTAATAAAGTTTTTGATCTTATTGCACTCTCAGAGACATGGTTGTCACCCGAATTCCCATCCACCTTGATATCTCTGCCACAGTACACCATTGTTAGAGTAGATCGGCCAACCAGAAGAGGTGGCCTATGTTACTATGTAAAAAATAACTTAGAATACAAAATATGACTATGTCATCAATAGGCAACTTGAACAATTCTGTATAAACATAAAAATTAATAAGAGTAATATTGCATTTGGAGTAGTATATAGAGCACTATCTATACATATTTCTTGTCTCCAGGAGTTGAAAACGGTTGTATCAAATATTTATGTTGAGTCTGAAAATATTATCCTCATGAATGTTGATTTCCTAAACCGTAATTCTCACACTAATATATTAAATTCTCTACTGGACTTGTTTAAATTAAAACAAATTGTTGACCAGCCAACTGGAACTACTGACAGTTCGTCAACTCTTATAGACATAATTTGTACAAGCAGTAACATGGAAATTATTAAGTGTGACACATTTGACCTGTTAAACATGACTGATCACAGAATGGTATTTTGCGAAGTAGATCTTGCTATGAGCATATCATTACCAAAGATAATTACTTATAGAAATTTTAAACATTTCGATTTCAACAAATTTTCTGAAGATGCCACTGCTCATAAACTGGAATGCAATAATTGTAGATATCCCTGACATAACAAATAAATTACCTGAATCGGGCAATTATTGGCCTCTTTGATATTCATGTCCCAATTTGTACTAGAAAAGTAAGAAAGTGTATGGCTGCAATTATTACTGACACCATTAAATATACAATTTTTTACACAATTTATAAAATATTTATAAAACATTTTTTTTTTTCAGAATCAGTTAGAAATATATCAGTATTTCAAATTTTATCAAAAAAATATTGCTTTTTGATAAAGTTAAACCTTTTAGAAATTCGCAGTGAAAAATGCAGAAAAATGATTTTTTTTTTTTTTGTAAATTTCAATTGGTTTTTTTTCTGCAAAACTTCTTCATTTAGTCTTGATATATGCTTTAAAGTATCGCTTGGGTCCTATGCTCCAATACTAAGATATGACAACTTAAATTTTACCAACCGTCACTGCCTTACTGTGAGGATTGTAACACCGTCACATGACACCGTCAGGTTGAAAAATTTTACAGAAGTCCATATAGTCAAATATAATATTTACTTCTCACCATAAAAAAATAGAATGTTTTAAAAAGGTGGGACAAATTGGATACATCAAAAATATCTAAATAGAATTTATATATAAATGGAAGAAAAAAATCACTAAAAAGTATGCATTCTTTCCACAAAAAATAACCGCAAAACTAGTGGTATAGCTGCCAGAGTACTGAGCAAAACACCCTGAGGCTTTAAGTGATCCAAGGAAAAAAAGTTGTGTTCCTTTCTTTAAGCTTTGCAGTGACATAAAGTTAATTTTTTTGTTAGTTATGTAGCATTTTCGTGAATTTATTAATAAAAAGGTTTTTATTGATTTTTTAAAATGTATCTTTATAATTTGACCAATAAATTCGTCATCACGATGATCAGAAAATTTATCAAATTAAGGGGACTCACTTTAAATAAGATGAATTGTTCAATTCATAACCTAATCTGCAAGTGAGTGAAACAAGTTTACAAACACTCATGAATAAAATATAAATACCGCGCCTGTGAACTTCGTCAAAAATAAGATATATTGTTGAGGGCACTAGAATCAGCATAGTAACTTGGTATCGGTAGAGGTTCGGGTCTTAACGTCCCATGATTAACATGTTTACTTTTTTTTGAAAAAAAATTTGCAAAACATTCAGTATACTACCTTCAGGAGGCACTTTTTTTTAAATATGACCAGTTTTTTTTATTTAAATCCAAAATCACGTTATATTCGAATTTATTTATTTTTTTTTTGATATTTTTCATGAAAATTTCAAATATCAGCTTCCTCAGGGAAGTCCCTTGAACATTGTTCTATTAAGTAAGAAAATTTTTTCTTAATTAATTTATTTGCTTAGCTTGCCTTCCAGTCGTCGAGAGGTTAACGCTCTCAAATGATAATTTTTTAATGTAATCCGTCCTCTTAAATACAAGTATAGAAACATTAGGCATTAATCTATTAAAACGATAATCCAACAAAAAAATTTATACATACAATTAATTCACAAAGTTAATTGAAAATATATTATTTTGTAGCCTCAATATCCACAGCTTTTTTTTCCTCACCATCTTGCTTTTCCACTTCTTTTTTTGTTACTACTTAATTTAACTTCAGCTGCATCTATTTTAGCAGCAATTTCAGCATATTTCTTTGTCCGATAAGCCTTGCGGGCTTCATCCAATAGTACATTGTGTATCAAATTTCTATTAGTATATGTATCAGGTAGCAAAGATGGATAAGGATTCCCACGTAACTCTAACACTGCTTTCAAATGTTTCACACCTGGATAAGGTCTGGGCGCCTTCACCATCCGTGTATAAGAGATGTTATAAGTCTGATACCTAGGTACGAGAACTTTAAACAATTTATGCACCAACTGTTTTTCTACAATCCAATAATCAGCCATTTCCATGGTAGTTTTGTGGCAATCACCATATCGAATTGCGTCAGATATTAACTAAAATATTCGTTACCTAATTAAATTTGACAAAAAAATATAAAAGATGTCTAATTATTTACCCTCTCTGCGTACATTCGTGCTTCATCAGCTCTAGGATAATTTAACTCAATTCTTTCATGTTTTATTAACGCTGTAACAGTTTTTCGTAATTTATTCAATCTTTCCTCAGGACCTAACGGATTTCTAAATTTTCTTAATCTAGGATTTACTCTTATTCTTAACTGCGATACTAATTTGGAAACTTCTGCTTGATTCATTTTGGTACATAAGGTAAAATTTTTATTCAACAAAAGTAAATTAACCTAAATAAATAGGTTATGTTCTTCTTCTTCTTTCTCACGAACTCTTTCCTATGTGTAGTATTTTATTTGCATCGATGGTCAGTTCACTTAATCACATTTGATCTGGGTAGAAGTGACCTGCACGAGTCGCAAATAAAACGTGCAGCAGCCTCGGATATCAGGAGCGCATGCGTATTTGAGGGGCACATGTTTATTTTATATATTTATGTTAAATCGGATTTAAGTAGGTTCTTATAAAAAAATTCTGAAAAAAATGGAAACAGATGATCCAGAAACCAACTTGACATTTTCCTTTCCTAAGACCTCCATTATTTTTATATTATGAAATATAGTAATTGCAAAATCGATATTTTTTTATGAAAGATATGCAAATTTATTGTGTGACATGCAAAATCTGATTATAAAGTCAACCATTTGCAGCTTTTCTTACCCCACTACATGGTAATGTAGTGGGTAAAGATCACATGTGATTCTTTCATCCGTGGTGGAGCAGTATCGGCAAGGGGGGAACTGACCTGAACATAATCTTGTGACATCATGACAGCCAAACTGGCGCCTCATTCAAATCTTGCGCTCTTATTAAAACACCTTTTATTTAACTTAAAGGTTCCTTAAGTCTGGAAAATTGGTGACTAAAATATGGTTTGAAAAAGTTTCAACTCAACACAGTAAAATTTGTTTTATTATATAGTAATGATGAATCATCAATTATCACCAAGTAACGGCTTATACATACAATTTAATTTTTAGTAAATCTACACCTACGTGGACTTGTTCTTATTTATATTTACCTACAAAGGTATATACTACTAAAATTTTACTACAAGCAAAATATTGAACTGCAAAAATCTAGTGTATCGGGCCGTTTTTTTGTCTATTAATGTATTCAATGTTTGTTTTTTAGTTTTACCTAAATAATCAGTAGTTTTGTCACAACAGTTTTTAAGTAAAATATTTGAAGTGTGAGTTAATATGGTAATTTGCAATATGTTCCGAATTTCGCAATCACTAAAATCCATTTTTACCGAGATTTTTACTGAAGTAATTTTAAATAAAATGGGTGACAAAAACCTCTCATATATGAATATTCAAAAATTCTGCCGCATAGCCTTGCAGTAATTTAATAGATGAGACCATTTCTACCACTTTTCGTAAACCTCCTTGACTTAAATTTATAATGATTATAAATTATCACAATGGCATAAGGTATAGTTGGTCCTAGAGTATATTTAATTTAAATATTGTGGCTTTACATACGCGAAATGCGGTAAACTTCCGCCCTGACCGCTGTTTGGCCGAACACTGCAATGTCTTAGTTTATGTGATTCGCTTTTTCCTTGCAACAATGCAATCGCCGTCCTAGATAGAATGATTTTAAATAATTAATAAGTTATGACATGTTTCTGTTACTGTGAGTTGTTGTATGTATACAGGAAAAATAGATAAAAAAACCTGTTTAATCTTTGTTTTTTACTACTGATTGTCATGTTATTGATATTATAGGGGATGGAGAAATGTTGGGGCTTGGGGTAACGTTATAGGAGGGTTGTTGTGGGATTGTGGGTTGTCCGTACGTCTGTCTTATTATACATGTCCGTCGTATAGTGGCAGTCTTTCGTAAATGTGTTTATATGTGTGTGTGTGTGTGTGTGTACGTCATTATGTCGTCTGTGACGTGTTATGTCTCTGGTCAGTGTGGAAGTCTGTATTTGCTTTTTCAGAAATTTAGTTGCAGTCTCGTAAATGTATGGTTGTATAAGTTCTAGTCCGTATTGTTGGTGTAGTTGTCTCATGTTTGTGTATCTGTGTTAATAGTCTTAGTAGTTTGTTTTGTGTTGTCTGTAGTCGTTTGTACTGCGTGTCCGACATGTGGCTCCATGCCGCACACGCGTACGTCATTGTCGGTCTAAGTATTGTTTTATAAAGTAGAAGTTTATTATTTGTCGAAAGTACGATACGTCTGTTAATCAGTGAGTATGGTCTGTTTAGTGTTTCGTAAGTCTTGTTTATCGTGTTTGTTATATGTCGTTTGAAAAAAGTCTTTTGTATAGCGTTACTCCTAAGTATTTTACGTTGTCTTTCTCCGTTTTAGCCTGATGTTTAACCACTCAGCTATTGAGATCCTTTTCAGAAGGGTGTACAATAATTGCTTACAAAGGCAATAAATTCGTATCAAAAATTGCAGTATTGAAACAATTCTACTATTGGTAATTCATTAACCGATTAATGAATTACTCGATTACGAGTAATTCTTTGATCTCTACAATATTTTTTCCAGCAAATTCCAGAATTCACCAGCAAAAGTTATAATTTATAATTTTCTGTTCAATTTTGCCGATCAGAAAATTATTTTACAGATCAAATAATTAATTCCTCATACTTATTCACATTATATAGAAATTTGTATATTAAATTTAATTATAAATTGTTAATAATAAATAATATTACATGAAATAGATAAATTAAGAATAATAAAAAAAAAAACAAAAAAAAATTCCTAGAGTTGGATGAGAACCCCGATCGGTCGCGTGTGAAGCACGGGCTATACAATGGCGGATTTAGGATTTGTACAAGGAGGGGACGAAACAGTGGCGTTTTTAGGGGCGATATTAGAAGTAACCCAAGCAGCAATTTTGCCACTTGCAACTACTTTTGCACAGAAATTAACGTTGAGTGCGAATTGTCATCATGTCATCCACGACCTCTGGCGCAACGTCGCATTAGCTTTTGTGACCAAAGTAAAATAGGCACGTTTTAACAGCCGACTACAATATATGGACTGTGAATGTTGGTGTCTTAGGTTTATTATTGACGTTACTGAAACGTTCTCATAAGACTGAATTTTCAACGTATACATAGATTAGATTCATTCTTCAACATTTTATGGACGACGCCGACGCATCGTTGTGCGATGCGTGCATGATAAAGACTTAAGAGGAAGAACTAAAACAAACAATATAACTTATACATTATATGGATATCCACACTGAAAGAAATTTATACTAACCATGATTAGAAATTAACTAGCCCCAAAAAAATATCTGCATTAAATAGGCTCCAAATAGACTGCTTTGTAATCGCAACAAAAACGATTTTGCTAAGACGCACTTATTTACCGTTAAAAAGAGTTTATCTAAATATTTATTTATTGCTGTAAGTTGATAATTTTGCTCTCAGGAGTCAGAGCTTTATTTTAACATTAATAGGTTTTTTGTTACAGTTAATAAGCTCGTATTTTTTACACCATTACTACCTTGCAACCGGAAAAAAACGCTTTTCCTGCCGCTAATAGATGACTTTCTAACCACTATACAACTTACACTGTATAAATAATAAATACCTAGTAATGACAGAAAATACTCCCTTTCGTCCTGGTAATATCAATTTGTAGACGCTGTATAAATATATACTGGATCTAGCAGAATTTTTTTTCCTGAAAAATTGCTACCATATAAAGAAATATATATATATATATATATATATATATATATATATATATATATATATATATATATATATATATATATATATATATATATATATATATATATATATATATATATATATATATATATATATATATATATATATATATATATATATATATATATATATATATATATATATATATATATATATATATATATATATATATATATATATATATATATATATATATATATATATATATATATATATATATATATATATATGTTAAATTCGTTTTCCGGGTATACTCCCGCGTAGGTGATAGGCCCCGAGAGCGACCGTGGTTGTCTGAACGACGTTTCGGCAGAATCTCATCGTCGTTCAGACAACCACGGTCCCTCTCGGGGCCTATCACCTACGCGGGAGTATACCCGGAAAACGAATTTAACATTCACCACCCGCGAAAACCTGAAAAACAACATATATATATATATATATATATATATATATATATATATATATATATATATATATATATATATATATATATATATATATATATATATATATATATATATATGTATATATATATATATATATATATATATATATATATATATATATATATATATATATATATATATATATATATATATATATATATATATATATATA
Organism: Rhamnusium bicolor; assembly: GCA_029963845.1. Lineage (NCBI taxonomy): Eukaryota > Metazoa > Arthropoda > Insecta > Coleoptera > Cerambycidae > Rhamnusium > Rhamnusium bicolor. The sequence goes on along the minus strand of JANEYF010004054.1, from coordinate 1,822,407 downwards.
TATATATATATATATATATATATATATATATATATATATATATATATAAATTATGTAACAAAAATTGTGTTAAATCCTTTGATAAGATAGAAATACAAGAGTTAACACCTTCACTTGTAAAAAACTGTATTAAAATATCTCAAAAACTATTGAGTTTTGCATAATGGATATAATACAAACAAAATGTCGAATTAGCAAGCGCAGATTTATGGTTAACAGACAGCTTACTAACCGTAGATATGTGCTTTTTAACTGCACTCTTCTACTAAAAACGTGCAGCTGCGTGGTATATTCTCGAATATTTGAGCCCAGCTGGTGTGACGTAAGCAGGTGCGTCGGATCAGCACTGAACTTGTTTTTAGGTGGTAATGGTTTTACTCGGTAACACGCCGGTCCAATCGGGGCCTCCAGAGTACCGGCGCCAAAAGCCAGAGGAGCGTACCGACACTGTATTTTTTACGACTACACCACTAATTTTACTCATAACATTTTTTATTTCTGCCAGCACTTTTACATACCACCTTGTCGAATTTACTCGTTGACAATTATAAAAATCTCGTGCATCAGCACTTTCCACTAAAAAAATGCGCCTTTAAAAATAGTAAACCACCAGTAAATTGGTTCAACGAGTCATTACGTAAAATGCGTGACACATTGGCTAGCGTTAAGCAAATATGCAATGTAACAAAAAACCCTATGCATTTCCAAGTGTACAAAGATTTACATAAAAATTATAAAAGTGCAATAAATGTAGCAAAAAAAGCTGCTTACGATCAACATTTTGCAAATTCAGACAATAAATCTAGAGACGGCTGGAAACTAATAAATTATGAGCGTAACAATAAAAATTCGTCGAAATCGCAAATAGATCCTGCTTTATCACAGGATGATTTTAATCATTATTTTAGCACTGTAGCAGAAGATATTATTACTTCACTTCCAATCAGTGATATAAATATAAATGACATAATGGGTAAAATTCCTGTCGTAGCTGATTCCTTCTTTCTCAAGCCAGTTTCCACATATGACGTACTTGATGCAGTGAATGCTTTAAGAAATTCCCCTTGTACTAATGTTTATGATCTAAATAGTGAGATAACTAAAAAAACTATTGATACCAATTTTGTGTCCTCTTACCCTATTAATATATAGATGTTTTGAGGAAGCATTTTTCCCAGACGCCTTTAAAGTAACTAAGGTTATTCAGCTTTTTAAAAAGGGTGACATGACATTAGTGGACAATTACCGTCCGATTTCGATTATTCCCATTTTTGGGAAATTAGTTGAAATTCTCTTAAAATAGGCACTGTCTCAGCACCTTGAACGTAATTCAATAATTTCACCTAGCCAATTTGGCTTTCGTTCCAAATTTTCTACAATGCAAGCTGTACAGCGAGTTGTGGGTGACATAATTCGAAATTTTGAGGAGGAAGAACACACAGGAATCGCTTTGTGTGATCTCTCTAAAGCTTTTGACTGTGTTTCTCATGACCTGCTGCTAGAGAAATTATCGTATTATGGTATAAGAGGTTTGCCTCTACTTCTTTTTACATCTTATCTTAGAAATAGGAAGCAATATGTCAGTATCAACAACTTAAATTCAGACTTCAGCAATGTTAAACATGGCGTGCCCCAAGGATCTGTGTTGGGACCAGTTCTATTTATATTATTTATAAACGATATTCACTATTTTCTCCAGCCGTATAAATGTGTCCTTTTTGCCGATGATACAACTTTAATTGCTTCAAATAGAGACTGTTCAAATCTTCTCGATAGTTTAAATCAAATTGAAAAAATTGCTAACAAATGGTTTATTACAAATAAACTTAAACTAAACGGTGATAAATCACAGAAACTTGTTGTATCTTCGAATCATAACATAAGGGAGAAAGCGTTAAGTTGTTGGGGGTTATATTAGATGACAATTTAAACTGGAATAGTCATGTTGACTATTTGGAGAAAACACTTACAAGTGTAATCTTCTTATTACGCAAATTGAAGTTGGTATTGGGTTTCAACACACTACTTTCTGCATATTTTGCATTGTTTCATTCGCGTATTTCTTATGCAGTAACCTTATGGGGTAATTCAAGTCATGCCATAAGAATTTTTCGTCTTCAAAAGAGAGCTGTCAGAGTAATCAGTGGAATTAATAATAATAGGGAACATTGTCAACCACTATTCTTAAAATTCGGTATAATGCCTTCACCATCTTTACATATACACTTCTCTCTAATTGAAATACATAAAAACGTCAGTAGTTTTGATACCCACTCTGATTTACACAACTATAGTACAAGATCTGCAAATTTACTAAGGATACCTCGTTTTAGGCTGAAAAAGTCTGAAAGTAATTCATTAAATTTTAATTTGTATAATAAACTACCGCCTGAAGTAAAGTCACTAAATTTAAATCTTTTTAAAAACAATGTTAGAAGTATTATATTAAAACATTGTTTTTATTCAACTGAAGATTATTTACGGGCATCATTCTAATAAACAAGAAATTGATAAATAATAATAGATGATAAAAGATTACCCATTTAAAATCGCATTGTATTTATTATATTGATGTGGAGCAGAAATACCCGATATTTAGTTTAAATTTGTTAATTAGTTTAATTTTGTTTTATGTGTGTCCATAGGTGTATGTATGTGTATATGTGTGTGTATATGTATGCGTGTGTATATATGTGTGTATATGTTGCATGCATGTGTGTACATGTGTATGTATGTGCATGTGTATATGTATATGCATATGTGTATGTATGTTTGTATATACACTGGTTTGTCATATATGTGTTTTTATTTATACGGATATACTATGTACATTATAGCTTATGTATTTCTATTTGTGCTAGGTATATTTATATTTATATATATCAACCCTAACGATCTTTAAAAAAAAAAAATTTTTTTTAACTATAAGATTTTGTGCTCTGACTTGCTACAAATGTACAAACCTGTATATAATGTGGTTAAATAAATGATAACTATCTATCTATCATATCTTGAATTTTGTAGCTTCTCTGAATTTCTCATTTGTTTGATTATCGCAATTATATCTGTATTCAGCTATGAAGAAGAATATTTGACCACCCCTGATTCAAATCCTGGCGGGACTAAGTCCATGCATATGGCTATTCCGTGTATCTGCAATGTGAGCATGTTGAAAATTCTTATTTGTGACAAAAAAAGTAGACAATTTGTTACGCATAATTTTTGCAACCGTGAATGTAAATTTAATTATTGTTGGTTGTATAACGCATTATTTATGAATTGACAAAATGAATACATATTAATCAAAATTCTAGTTCATAACTTTGTTCTGTGTGCTGTTCACCATATTTAATTAAGTATAATATCTTAAAACTGTATATGTGCCTTTTTATATTCATCACTTATTTTGTGTCATATTTTCTCTCAACTTGTACATTTTGTACACACTTCTGGTATTCTGCTATTTAACTGACAAATTAAATAACAGGCTTTTACGAACATCTGGGACCGCTTCCACAAATCTGCATCCCTAGGGATTTAATAGAGAAAGATGAACGCAGATACTTCGTGAACGTGTTTCGTTTATCACAATCGATATTGATCTCCATTTTTTGCTTTATATTATTCAAATCTCTCCAAAATGTCTCCTCATTGGATGGAATGAGCGTAATATCTCACAAAGCTTTTAAAATGTAGCAAATGAAATATTTGGTATATTTTACCCAGAAAATTTAATATGAAACTTAAAATTATTTTTGTTAACAGTAAAAAACACATTTTCATTTAAACAAAAACAAAAATTTACACTTACTAGGTACTTATATAGTTTTCTATAAAAGCAGTAGAATGATTTTATCTATACGGAGTTGTTCAAAAAAGACAAAAACTATGAGAATTAAGAGAGAAATTTTAATTTGTACAATAAAATAATTCACTTTTTTAACAAAAAATGGTAGGTACTTATTTTAATATCTATATAAAATATTAAATTAATATGTAATAAATTTTGTAAGATTGATTTCACCAACATTCCATTTAATATAAAATTTTGTCGAATGAACCAGATATCTTAGTTTAGTTGAATGTAAGCTATTCTTTATTATACCTACTACATGTTCTTTATAATTTTATTTATTGTTTATATTGACTAAAAGGAATATATGTAAATTGATGGGATTTTGAAATTTGTTTTTGTTTTGGTGGAAGTATAAGTAGCTCGCGGATGGGCCGGACGACTCGGGCTCCCGGCGTACCATCTGGAGCACCGAGTACAAGAGACCAGTGGCGGTTGGTCAGGGGAGGCAGAGGAGGCTGAGACTCCTCTACAATTTTGGGAGTAGCAGAATATCTCCAAACTAATATTTTTCACAAGTAGAAATTTCTACTTAGGTATATCTCAATTCCAATGTTGTTTATAATTCATTAATTAATTTCCACTGTAAAAAAAAGTTTGCATTTCCTGTCCACAAACATGTAACATTGTAGTCCGGATGTCCACTTCACGTATGCATATTTCCCGGTCTCTCATCGCGCTTTCGCGCTTGCTTGGATGAACTGAGGCTAGCGGCCAGCCAACCCCCATTTCAATACATTGTTCGTGACCTTGAATTTTTGGCGCGTATCAGCAAACATTCTGGATCTGTTAGTGTTAAGGCAGCTAGCCATAGGGAAGTACTTACAAAAAATGTTCATTTTTCATTTTTACATCACATCGTTGAAAAATATACAGGGTGTTCCATATGAAAAAATTGAGAAAATTCAATTTAAAAAGTTCTTAATTGAATACTAATTTTTGGCCACCCTGTACATTTTTAGGAAATGAAAATGATTCAAAAATATTAATTAGATGTCTCGTAACTGGTATTCACATAAGTTTTTCTTAAAACCCATAATTGTGACTGTGGTGATTTTTTTAATATTCATCTGCAGATGGCATTATTTCAACAAAAAAATTCATTACATCAAAGTGGCCAATAATAATATAGGAATGAATAGAGCCTAGAAAGAGACTTCAAAAAATGTACTGATATACATAGCATTCCATTTAAAAAAAAGGCTCTTGGTACTGTAATTTCGTCTTGGCTCGCTCTGTATGTTCGAAAATAATTTCCAGTTATAGACTTTTTTATCTAGTTTACTTGCAAATTTTTAAAAAATTTCTAGCTATCGTAGAACTCGAGATATCGAGGTCCGACGCACTATTGCCTGTATATAATAATAATTTAAAAAGCTGTCTCTCCGAACTGCACAAACTTTTATCTTTATTGTCAACAATTCCGGAAACCTCAGCTTCTGTAGAACGATCATTTTCATCACTCAAACGTATAAAAATATTTACTAGAAACACAATAGCTCAAGACCGCTTATCAAATATATCGCTTATTTCAATAGAAAAACGTTTTTTGTCAGAGTAATTTCATTTTGTGGAGAAGTAATCAACCATTTTGCTAGTTCTGAAAATCGCAGATTACCACTGATTTATAAAAATATTTAGACTACACCAAAGATTAATATAGTTACTTAATTATTATTTTAGAAGAAATATTTATTCTCGTTATTTATTTTTTTCAAAATATTTTTTATATAACTTCTTAATCAAAACTATTTTAATTTTTATTAAAAGTAACAATTTTACACTCTGGCAGTGATAATGAATATAATTTTTTGTTTGTAGGAAAACACTTTTATTTATTAATTTTTTTCCACTACTATTTTGATTTTTATTAGAAGTTATAATTTAATAATGGGATAGTAGGGCTACTCTGGTAATCAACCCACGACAAAAAAAATGTAACGCGCCGTTGTACTACCTCAAGGGTAGTGGGGAGTGCAAATTGTAATCATATTGAAATTTATTGTTGCCTTTTAAATTTCAAACCTCCTCTGTGGACAATATCACGAGCCGCCACCGCAAGAGACGCCAATTTGAAAATTAAAATATAGGTACAGATTCTAAATTCAAGATAGGCGTTCTAATGAACAATAACAACATAAATAATACCAATTTATTCAATTGTGGTGGCCAAGTTAAAGTAATATTTTCTATAAAGTAAATAGTAAATTTAAAATTTGCTTGTACTTTTTTTAACTAGTTCATATTCCTCAATTTCGGTAGGGATTTGAGAGGAGGTGTACCTAAATAAGTATGGATGGGGAAATAAGTCACGAGCAATTTGGACAAAAAATTTATTATTAACAATAAATTTTAATTACTAGCCAACGTTTCGGTGGATAGTTCCCACCATCTTCAGGGCTGCAAGAATAAAATTATAAATTTTTTGATTATTTTTTGTACTTCTTAAATTAATTGAAATTTTTGTTATTTAAAAATTTTTGTTTTATGTAATTTTATCCGTTATGTGACATAATATAAAGTTTTATGTATTGTTATCCTTTATGTGTTGTAATGTAGTATTTTTATTTATTCATTTATTTTTTTTGTCAAAATGATGTATGATGTGAATTATGGCTCGCACTGATTTTAAAACATAGTTTGGTTCTTGCAGCCCTGAAGATGGTTGGAACTATCCATCGAAACGTTGACCAGTAATTAAAATTTATTGTTGATATTAAATTGTTTGTCCAAATTGTTCGTGAGTTATTTCTCCATCTACGAAGTGGACGTGAATTGGTAACTACTACTAAATAAGTACTTGCCCGGTCTATATGGTTTTCTTCTGTGCCAGGACTGCTAAGTAGATATTATTGTCACTTATATGCATAGATATGAAGGATATTTTTGCAATTTGATATCAAAATATTGAGTTGCATATTTTTTTTCGAAATTATTGTAAAGAACCATCCAAAATGAATTCACATTAATCAGAGAGCACATAATTCTGTATTGCTATTGATTGAACACATTTTTCCCGCACAACAAAAATGGTCTATTGCTCAGAAAGAATAAAAGCTTCACTTGTATTTTTGAACTGATATTATTTATGGTAAAATTACTTAAGAGTCTTATATACCCTATTAAATCATAATTCTCGATTATCTCGTTTAAAACTTATCCGATTTGAGTGCGATTTTTACAAGATTTTTCAAAAATATGTATAAAATGTCGCAATGCAATTTTTTTTTTTTTAGAGTCGTCAAAAAATTTTCGCATGCATTTTAAATATTTTGTATCCAAATTTTTTAACATTCCGACATTAGTCACTGTTTGTAACGTTTATATTCATGTGACCCAACTCTTGGATTAGTTGAAAATAAATTTATTAGAAAACTAAAAACTGCATATCTATATTCCGATAATAGCTGCCATCTCGCATGATATTTCGGAAACACGGATGCACTTGCATACACTGGACTCGTTTGCGGGAGGGGGAATCGGGCACTTAGGAACCACGTTGCGATTTGCGTAAACAACAGTGGCGTGTGTATTCTAGAGATATCTCAAATTTACTTATTTGTTATAAAGTGGGTACACTTGATTTCAATAAAAACTGGTACACTTTTTTTAGCTATGTAAATCATTCGATCTTTGATTGATATTAATAATCTTACAAATGTCACTTTGACGTTAATCAGTGGCGTCATTATTAAAAATGGTTCGACATCAGACAGATATTCAAAAATTACGAATTGTTTCTAAAACTGAAGATGGTTGGTCCATAAGAAGACTTGCTGCTGAATACATTGTGAGTAAAACCACGATAATGACTGTTAAAAAACAATGGGAAATCAACCAAACGGTATCTCGTAAAGTTGGTTCCGGTAGGCCCAGAAAGAGCAATAATCAAGAAGATGAAAATCTTATAAATTACCTAATAGAAAACGCTTTTCAGACTGCAGTAAATGCAATTTCAGAGACAAATTTCCCTGCTTCGGTATCTACTGCTTGCAGAAGAATAAAACTACAAAGCGACTTGAAGAGTTGTTCAGCGGCTAAAAAATACAAACTTTCAGAAGAAAAGAAGCAGGGTAGGATTATTTTTGCACTCAACTATATAATCAATGATGAAAACTTCTGGGGACCAGTTGTCTTTTCTGACGAAAAGGTTTTTAAATCCTGTAACGATGGACATATTCTCGTATATAGATAGGCCTCCTTCCACTAGATACGACGAAAAATATACTTTCGATCCACATATATTAGGAAGGTTTTCAGTCAATGTCTGGGCTTGGATGAGCCTAAATGAGTTAGGTGTGTGTTGGAACAGTGGTGGTCATCTCAATTCCATTAAATATATTGAAATATTAGACAATATTATGTTGCCGTCAGTAATAGAGGTGTTTCCGGAAAATAATTTTATTTTCCAACAAGACAACTGCTCCATACATACGGCCCATCAGTCAGGCAATGGTTTCTTAATAAAAACATAGAGTTGTTACCGTGGCCATCTAAAAGTCCGGATTTAGATCCAATTGAAAATGTATGGGGACTAATGGTGAAACATATAAGAAAATTAAATAACCATCCAAATAATGCCCAAGAATTGGAAGGGATAATTGAAGACGCTTGGGAGAACTTGTCGCAAGAAGTTGACCTTGCAAGAAATCTGATTTTGTCCATGCCTGCAAGACTTCAGGCAGTTTTAGACGCTAATGTAGCAATGACAAAATATTAGTTAATTCTGTATTACGTAATTGAAGTTCATTTATTTTATTTTTTTATTGTATTTTTATGTTCAGTTTGCATTGTTTACATTTTTTTTAATCTCAAGTGGTATTTTTGTGTTCTTATTTTAAAAATAGAATTATCATTATTCAGTTAGTATTTTAATTACAACCATTAGTAGAATTATCCGTAACAAATACTATTTTTTTAAACAATAATATGGCAGGCTTGAAAATGTTTTGAAAAAGTTATTTTCTAATTATTTTTTAAAATTCCATTTGAATAAAATAAAAGAGAAAGGTTTAATAAGTTTAAAAACACAAAGAAAACCGATCTCCTCCAAAAAAACCCAGGTCCGGGGTAAATCACTTCTCCACCCCCCTCTCGACATGCCTGGCCAGCCCTATTTACAGACATATGCACACAACTAAACTATTAAGATTTTCGATTATAAGAGTTGTACCAGTTTTTTTTTTAAATCAAGTGTACACCTAAGTAGACGTGTTATTGAAAGTGATTATTAGTGCAGTGAGAGAACAATGGGAAAAATAAAAACATATCATAAGCGTAAATACCCTAGCAGAAAACCGAAAAATCGAACATTAGCCCAAAAGAGAAAATATAAAAAAGTAAGTACTAGTGAAAATTGAATTTTTTTCGTAAATTAATAAAAGTAATAATTTTCTTTTATTTCCGGTAATTTCTGTAGAGAGACTAATATAAATGAAAGTTTTCCCATTTTGCCATCTCTAAATATTGATATGGAGAATGAAAGGCTCAATGAAAGGTGAATATGATAATTTTTATTTTTGATTTATTTTAAGCGCAGTAACCTCATGTACAGGGTGATCATTTTAAGTGCACCTTACTCGATTTTTCTGCTGTATTTTTAACCTAGGAAAAAATTTCAAAAATTATACTTATGTGCTTTTTCTAAGGAATCCGAAAATTAAAAACAATTGAATGTCAAATAAAAAGAAAACGCCGAAAAACTGAAAAATAAAAAAATTACACCCCGCATTAATATGCGGAAATGGACATATGACATTCCGAATACTGATTAAATTTGCGCATCACATACATATCGTTTACTTCCGGTTTGACCGGAAATTGCCTTAATTTTTTTTATTCTAAATGATATATCCTGTATATTCAGTTCAATTTAAAAAATTTCTTTCTGAATTCGGCAATATATGTAACATCATCATAATCTTTCATATTTGATAAAAATATTGGAGTTTAAATTTAAAATAACACAAATATATTTTTCATATTATTTCATCGCCTTTTCCATTCTGAGCTGAATGATATGACACACATTGATACTTCCTTTTATAGGAAAAATTTTTAAAATAATACTATGCATTAATAAGAAACGGTAAAATGGAAATTTTTTTGTAGATTAACGATTTAATTGTTTTGTTGTTTAGTTCTTTATCTATTTTTAAACAAAGTAAATAAAATAATTTCGGTTTTTTTTTTATTGTTTTTACATATTAATTGCAGGACAAGGACGCATGAAGGGTAAGGTTAGCTACTGCTTAGCTTATAAGCTTGACGCAATACAACTTTTTCGTCGGTTTATGTCGTACGAAACCTCTAGTACTCCGCCTCTGATAAATCAACATCACCCGATCTGAAATATTCCACTATGCCGTTCTGTAACTAGAACATCGGCCACCCTCGACATTCGCCGCGATAATTTCGGTTTGGCTGTATATATGCACCGTGGGCTGCGCGGGGTGTGGTAAAATCGAGACTATATTTCACTTGCATCTGATATAGACTCTTAAATGATGACACTGATGAGTGTGAGATGTTTGGACAGGAGCAATTTCAGAGCTTACACCATATGAGCTATTTTCCTTAGATACAAATATGCACTAATCAGATCACAAAGAAAATACTTACCCGTGATATTATTTTTCCATTACCAACCTTTTTCTAATATTAGAATCAACAGTTTTAAATTATACCTATTAACTACTCGTAGACAAATTCTTTTAAGATCAATTTTCTTATACAAATCTACTGAATCTAATACTGATGAAAATTTGGTGTGAATTACAAACATTACACAGATGATCTTTAAAATTTTATTTATTAAGGAAAATTTACAACTTATAATTAAATTTGTACAAATAAATTAATTGTTGACTAGCATATTCACATTAATTATAATTAATATACCTACATGTAAAATAATTATATAGGTAAAATTTCCTATATATATTTATCACATATGAAAAATTTTGAACAGTATAGAAAATATTAATGATAAAATAAAGAATCTTATAAAGATATTTCTTATATAGTATAATGATACAATACAATAAAACGTAAACAACTCAACATATTATTATGTTCGTTAACTTCTTCAAATAATTTTTGAATGATATAATACTTCAAGTAAGTAATTTAAACAAAAAAAGGCAAATACAAGAAATAATTTATATAGTTCTGTTGATGTGCATATTATCTGAGGGTTCACAAATAAAAATCTGAAAAGTTTTCAACCTTCCACTAAATGGAAATTTGTAAATTTCGCAGAAAATCACCCCAAAGACGACCCTTCACTGGTTTTACGCATTTATCTGACAACAAAAATTCACATAGACAAAAAAAATTTCTTTTGTATATTTTGAACTGAAGAGGATTTATGTGATTATTCTGAAAAGCTAACGATTAAAGTGCAGATCCAAATTAATCTCGAGATAAAATTATTGAAATTATATGTATATCACAGTACAAAGAATGACAAGTTTGTGAGATACTGACTATTATTTTCTCAATTCTCCATCTATTTTTAAGTTGTTTTTTGTTTCTAATTTTCGATGGCGTAAAACACTTTCTATTTTTTGACATTTTGTTATTTTAAAATATATGTCTCATTTGAATTTTAATGCAAAATGTTTTGAGAGGCTTTTTATCTTATTCTGTTAGGCATTTAGTCCGCAACTCTCTCTCCTTGCCACAACAAAATACAGACTTAAAATAATTAAAACATAATAATTAAAACAAACCATTAGAACATTATTTGTGTTCTAATTTTATTCATCATGCAGTTTTTCATATTTTTTTTAAACGTTTAGGTAGGTTTGTCCATAAGCAACGCTTGAGAAGAAAGAAAACTCAGGGAAAGTTCGCTAGTTATTTTTGGTGAAACACTCCATTCAAATTTTGTCACAGATCTTGCACATCGAGTCTTGCTTTACTACATGTCGGTCTTGTTTAATTTTATAACTGAGTAATCGATATTCTTCCAAAGAAAGCTAAGCTGGTAAGTATTTGTAAATAGAAATGATATTTTTGCCATCACACGCTGTCATTTATATAGAACTTGGAAAATAAAATTCTCACTCTCGCTAACCCGGCCTGCTTAGATTATACAAATTTGATAATATTCAGTATTTGCTTTATATCTAAATTGTGTTAATAAATTTACACCAAAACCAGTATTTCGTATTTCTAGGCATCTAAAACATGATTCAAATAAGCAATATAACAAATAGCCAACCGAAGAATTTCTATCTTAGACAACTTCTTGTCTGGGGGTAAAGTTGGAAGAAGTTTTCTAAGTTCAGCAAATGCAACGTTGAACGCCTCAACTCTTATTCTTTCTCGGGTTGCATGTGCTGTTCTATATTTTTGAGTGGCTCTGCGACGTCTCCGGCGTTCTTCTCGACTTAGTGACCCCATATCACTATTCTTTTCCCTAAAAGAAATATAGTATATAACATCATATTTTTGGTAATATGTCAGTGTTGTGTTGTTTATTGAATAAAGAGTAGGCAGTTATGATTCCCACAGGATTTAACACTGGCTCCCTACCTCTCAGGCAATTCAAGAAAAATTTTACTTTTATTTAAATTTCTTGACGAATCTCGACTGATAATCAGTCGAGATTCGTCTATAAATTCTACTCCTGTCAAATATTACACACTCTATAATCATATTTAAAATGTTTGTCAGCAACAAAACTGAAAAAACTTCGTGTTTTTTTCACGGCAAAACTTTTAGCTAATGTCATATTTATTTATTTTTAATAATTGTACTATTAGCAAATAGACTTACTATTAATTTATTAATTTATTTTAAAAAATCTGACATATTATTGCTTCATATTTATGCATTTAAAAAAATAAAATAAAATAATTATTGGGTATTACAAAAGCATTCTTTCAAACCTAACATGATGATAACAAAAAATATCTATAGATCTTTATATTTTATACTATTTTATACTGTCATTCTTATCTGAATGTGCTAGTATAAAAGTTTTAGGCATATAATGAATCAAAACAATACTTCCAATACATTTGATCATAGAAACTATTAAAACAACTACTCAGTCTAGAAGCAAAAACTGCACTGAATTAAATACAGTGTTCTTAGTATTAGAAGCAAACAAATCTTTTTTCAATCTCAGTATTCTTTTGCTTCCACGTAAATCGAAAGAACGTTAATTATAAGAAGGAAAAACTTCTTTTTGTAAACTTGTGCCGTCAAAAGAAGGTGAATGTTTATATGGCAATGGTCCTACTCGCATATTTCGCCGAAAAGGCTAAAAGGTTGAAATCTTCCACGATGTGGTAAATTTACTCAATGCTCGGAAGCACTCTGTGTAGATATTTCGAAGTTTCCGAAACTTATTACTTTTTTAAAAAGAGAATCTGTAGGATACAAGGCAAAGAAATCTGAAGTATTTGCCAGAGAACAAATTAATGCTTTTTTACTTAACGCTCCTGATGATACATTTTTACTTCTAAAGGTAATACAAATTTCAGTTTTTTTTCAATCTGTTGTAATAAGACATTATTTTAGGTAGTGTTAATTATTGGAGTGGCTGATGCCCTCAGAATGGAGGAGTTGATGAATATTATCATAGATGACATTCAGGACAATGGAGAATTTTTGCTCATAATCATCCCACGTTCTAAAACTCATAAATCTAGAACATTTTCGGTTACAAAGGGAGATAATTGATTAGATTTTTATCGTCCATATGTTCAACTTAGACCTAAATCGATAAGACATAAACGATTCTTCATTCAATACAAACATAGCAAGTGTACAGTTCAAGTGGTAGGGATAAACACGTTTGGACAGATGTCAAAAAAAAATTGCAGAATATTAAAAACTTCCTAAATCAGAAAGTTTTACTACGTACTACTTTCGCCGAACATGAGCGACTCTTTTGCTTTACACTAGAGCGGATCTTACCAGTTAGAAAAGACACGGTGGGTGGCGTTCCTCAACAACAGCAGAAGCATATATAGAAGATAGTGTTAACAACAAAATAGATGTCTTCAAGAAAGTAATGGGCGACAACGAAAGTGCCATGAACATTGGTCCAGATGTAAATATTTCTAGTATTTCTAACAAAGTAAATGTTTCAGTTTCTTCAAGCATTAACTTAAGTAATTGCAATTCCTGTGTAATTAATGTACATTTATAGAATTTAATTGTTATTACCAGTTAAATAATATAATTCTTTAAGGTAAATATACTCTTTTATTCCGGTGGGTGAAGATGTAATCAAGGCGTGTGGCAAATTCTTTACCGCACGGCACACTATATTTTTTCTTATAACTCGTGTATCAACATTAAAGGAACTGAAAAATTGTACGCATTTTAGTTACTTATTTATTTTTTATTTATTTGGTTTTGTATAGAATATTATATTTTGTTTTGTTATATTTTTGTAGTTCGTTAATATTAAATAAAGTGAAAAATTTTAATATAAGTATAAATATTTTTTTTACTGTTTTTTTTACATTTTGTTTTTTTTTGCAAAAAATTCGAAAACCGGTGTAACCGGTTTTTTTTGGAATATTGGAATTCGAAAACCGGTTTTTCAAAAGTCGATTTTTTTACAAACCCTAGTACATAACATTTAAATAAAGACAAATCAAGCATATAGATTAATCTAACATTAATAAGTTATTGTGGTAAAATTTTTTTAACCTATTGTCATCATTAGTTCTTTTCACAGATTTAAATTTTCGGCACTAGCACAACTGTTTATAATTTAAAAAAAAATCTATACACATAATAATAATTGATTAATGATTAACCAATATATTGAAAAAATTCATTGATTAATGATTATTAGTCAATAATAATCAGTAACTAAGTTTAAAAAAGACGGAAATTCTTTATTTTTTATTTTATTTAATAATGTTTAATTTAACAATAAAATAAATATTCATTATGAATAAAAATGAAATCAAAAACAAAAAAATAAAAATTCGCATGAAATAATTGTGTTCGAAATACTTACTTCATTATTTTTTTATTTATAGACTGTATAAATAAATAAAAAAAATGGTGAAGTATTTTGAACTATAAATTATACTTAGTAAGAGGTGGCATAACATATGCGTAAACAATAATCAACGAAACAAGAAACAAATAAAAACATAACAAAATATAAAATTATTGCCTTAATTTGGAATTTATTTTTAATGATACCAATCATCCCATCGTGATGGCTTTCATTACGCTTCTTCTGGGAGAGTATATTATCCCACTATAAAAAAAAATAGTCCCTCAATGAAAGCAGAGAATACCGATCGAATAGTGTTAGCATTAGGCATGTGCTGATTTTAATCACTGGTTAAAAGAAGCAATCATTGATTGAAAGACAAATACTTATTGAAAGACAAACTTGATTTAAAGGCAATCACTGATTTAATTAAAAGTAATCATTGGGCCTGACTGATTAAGATTTATGATTAACTATTTGAATTACTGACATTACGATTACTGATTAACCCATCACTGCAATTCTTAGAACTTTGTTTTGGAAAATTTGAACTTTTTTTGTTATGGTTTTGCTAGCAGTACCCCATAACACACAGGCGTAGATTACTAGAGATTTTAAAATGGGTTTATATACTAGTGTCGCACACTAATTTTAAATTTTGATTTTTTCTTAATAACGGGACAGAGCAATGCTAGCCGAGCGTAACTGTCGTTAAGTTTTTTGTTAATGTGATAACTCAATGTTAACCGTCTACCTAAGTAAACGCCAAGATATTTAATTGGACCGTTTGGAGGCTTCCACGTTACTTCTATATCATTAATAATAATATTGTTAGGGGTTTGTGGCCTTTTAAAGGTGAATAACTTTGTCTCAGATTTCGTGAAATTTAATTTTATTTACCATTTTGTAAACCAGTCTTCTAGAATGTTAACTGAATATTGTAAGTTATTTGCAGCGGTGTCTACGTCTGGGATGTTGTGTCATCTGCTATTGTGGATATCGATGGTAGTGGTATATCATGAACAAAAACATTAAATAGGACCTAGAATTGTTACCTTGAGGTATGCCAGCTTCAATTGGCTTTTGATTTGACATGCAGTTGTTAATTCTGATACAAAACGTTCGGTTGGCTGTGAACGAGGCAATAGTATTTGTGAGGCATATCGGTGTGTTTATGGTGAATAACTTAAATAGTAATCCAGTTAACCATACTTTATCAATGGCTTGTTCTACGTCCAAGAAAGGTACTATTATTTCGTTTTTATTCTTGAATCCAAAGGTGATGATTTTGTAAATGTGCAAAACTTGTTGTGTTGTTGAGTGATTGGGGTGTAAGAAGTCACTTAATTTGGAATATACGATTTTCTCGAAAACTTCAGATAGAGTTGTCAATAACTAATTGGTCGGTAGTTTTCGGGTTAAGTTTTATCTTTAGGGGTTTGTTGAAAAGAATTATTTCTGCGCGTTTCAAATTTTCTGGGAAAATAACCTATTATTAAACGTCGATTGAATAATATGGATAGAAAGGCTAGTGATTTCATCGTGAGTTTTTTAAGAATAATGTTGGGTATAAAGTCATATTCGTGAGATTTCTTGTAGGGAAGTAAATCGATATGATTTTGTATTTCTATGGGGTTTGTAAATAACACAATAATTTTGATTGGAATTGGAATTTAATGGTAGAGGGTTATTTATAAACTTTATAGTTGTTCTTGTAAATTCGGCATCGTTGTCATCAAATAAAATGTATTTTCTAGATGTGAAACAAACGCTTAACATTTTTCTTTATCACTGTATCCTTTCGTTATTTATCTCCAATTTTATAAGCTTTTGAATTATACTTTGAAATCAAGTTTCTAAACTATTAGAGCTTAAAAAAGTGTATAATATTTAAACTGAGCGATGCAGAATTTACTCAATAAACATGCCCTATGAAATTTCATTACTCCCGGCGCATGCTGTATAAATATTAAATTTCATTTAGAAAGAATCGGTTATTCATGTTTATATGTATTAGAGATAGAAAAAAAAACAAGTAAATAAATTAAAGTAACAAATATTATGCCTAGTCAATATGCAAAAACTTGGATATTTCTCCTGCTAGGTATATTACTTCTTAATAATGCAGAAGTTATAAGACAAGCGAGTCGTTTACAATTTTGTTTACGACATGGGATAGCGTGACATATGTCCCTCATAAAACTGATACGATATATTCACATCGATCCCTTTTAAAAATTTGCGTGTTCAGAGAAAAATTTACGACACCGGAAATGCATAAAATTCATTACATATTTTTTATCAGACTATTTCCGGCAAATATTTTAACAAGAAAATAATAAAATATGACTGAAGTATACAAAAGTATTTAAAGGCCATGGCGAAAATAAAATTTCGAGAATTTTACACATTTCATCTAATAATTTTCACGTTTAGAAAGACAACTGTCAGTATTAAAATTGTATATTCTAAATAGGAATATTATAGCAGTAGTGCTATAAACCATGTACACATTATCTTTTTTAGTAATGCAATATTTATCGTGGCAACTAGCCGGGAAAGCAGTTGTTTCAAAATAATGTGTTTTACATTTATCTGTGATGAGCAAAGCGCATGTATACATTCACAATGGCTATAAAGCATGCATGATACTAATTTATTACTTACCATATATTAAAAAATAACTTTTAATTTTTGAAATATGGCGAAGGAGCCGGGTATTAACAAAAAATATAAATAAAAAGTTATGTCAAAATATTTTGTCAGCGTGAATCGTACCTTTTTTCTTGATACTACATTATTACAAGAAGTAATAGTCTGTAGCACCTCTCGGTTTTCCGCATTCATCATGGCATCCTCACAGGGTGAGGTGCAGCACCAGTCTTGTAAGTCTTTAATTTTTCCTAGAACAAAATTATGTATCAAAAACACATAATATATGACAAATGGAATAAATATTCAGCTAATTACATTTGTATTTTTAATGAGTATGGTAATGTAAATATGAATATGATTTATTACCCCAATAATTGTTTTATTTTGTGAACTATTTATAATCACCAACTAATTAATTAGTAGTACATAAATGTTAAAAAATGGTATACCTGGTCTATGTGTAGAACTGTCAAAATCGGTGGAACAGTAAAATAATTTGTATTTTTTTAAACGCAAATCTTATAATTGCATGAATAATCTATGCATATAATATGAGTGCCATACGCATATAATAAATAATTGCTTACGTGTATATTATTTTATTTTACAATTTATTTATTTTTTTATATAGGTATCAAAAAATTACTTTACAGGTCAAATTCTACTTGTTGGTAAATCTAAATGTATAGAGAAAGAGCTAGGGAGTGAAAAATTAAAAACAGAGCAAAGACTAATGCCATATACCAAAAAGAAGCAATTATGCAGCTACGGACAGGTGTTTCGGAGTTACTGTTCCTCATAAGCGTAGCGAAGCTAAGGACTTGTATTTAGGGTGGGATAGATCAGGAACAAAAATTAACGTAAGGCTGGAAAGTACAGTACATACTCAATTTGTGCCTTCATATACTCATGTGCTACATTTGGGGTATTTTTAATTTCGACCTCTTTCTCTATTTTGTTTATACACCTGAGTGGTGTTATAGAAAACATCGAATCGTTAGCAAGAAATTATACAATGGCTGATTACATTATAATAGTAGCAGGTGCTAATGACTTTACTAATAGCAAATACCCCTTGTTTAAGAATTTAAATATTAAACTAAATCATGCACGCATGCAAATATAGTTTTTACATCAGTGCCATTCAGTAATAATAAGAAAGGTCAAAAATATGTTAATAAATTTAACAACAAATTAAGTGACTACTTATTTAAGCTAAATAAGTATGCTCAAGGACATATGGATCTCCTGGATATCAATAATAAATTTAATACTAAATTAAATAAAAAAATGATAGCAAATAAATAAGCTTATTTGATTACAAAGTGATATACAAATAGAGCCCTCATATTTGTAAAAATAACTGACATAAAGCAACATGCAGATGAATCCATTGCCGGGGAGATTTTAGAAGAACAAGATGTAGATTCAGCGATACAAGTGGACGGTGAAAAATCTATTGCAGATGAAATAATTGACACTGGGGCAAATAAATCTAATTTTTTAGATAAAAAAGATGAAATTGAAGAATAAGGAAGTTGTATAAATGAGCAACAATCTTTTTTTAGAATTACAGTAAATTTTGACACCGACATTAATTCTTTTAACTTATTATTGTTTCACCAAAATATACAGTGCATAAAAATAAAATTGAACAACTAGAAATCGAATTTAATGCTAACAATATAGACATAGCTTGCCTAACTGAAACTTGGTTCCAAAGTAGTGAATTAGAAGCTATAAACATAAAAGGTTATACTTATAAATCAGTATTTTGTGGAAGTACATTTAAAAATGGAAAAGTTATTATTTTTTGTAAATCTTCGCTTAATATAATCATAAGAGATATTGAATTTATAACTAACAAATCAAATGAAAAATGTATCGAAATTGCTGGAATTGAAATACAATTAGAAAATAACAACATTAAAATAGTGAATATTTATAGATCACCATCAGGTGACATTAATAATTTTTTGGATATCTTGGAACAATTGCTTCATGATCTAGCGCGTGACAATTCTATGATTATACTATGTAGAGACTTAAATATCGATTATTTGTCTGAATATACCTCTAAATATTATTTGTGTGATCTTCTCAACATGTGTAATGTTACAAATCATACCAAAGAGCCAACTAGATATAGTTTTAATTCATCAAGTAGTATTGACTATATATGTTGTAACTTCTTTTAAAAGACAGCGATAATAAATTTGAATGCAAGGTGGTATTAAATGGACTGATCATGGATCGCAAGTTTTCTTTTCGTATAAGTAATATTCCGAAAGCAAAAAAAATCCAGGATAAGTAGAATATATAATACTAATAACTTTAACATGTTTATTCAGTATGTAAGTACGGATAATTGGCAAAATGTGTATAGTAAACGATGGTTTTAATGCATTTATTGGTGCCTTGTTACACTATGTAGAAATACCTTTCCAACTTGTTGATGTTAAATTGAGCAATAAGAAAAAAGGTTGGATAACTTCTGATATTAAAGAATCATCGCAAAAACTTAAATTACTTCATAAAATAATGGTAACAAAAAGAATAGAGAACAAGCATAGCTACCAAACTTACAAAAATATTTATGGAAAAGCAGCTAAACGATTGCATAACGACAACATCTTCAATAAAGCTTCCAACAAATCCAAAGCTACGTGGTCGATTATAAATACAGGTCTAGGTAAAAATAAAAGTAAATCTAATTGTATATCAGAAATTGAAGTTAACAATAAAATAGTAAAATATCCCCATGAAATAGCAAATAATGTAAACGAACACTTTGTAAATTTGCCAATAAAACTGAGCAGTAAATTTAAAAATACAGATGTAACTAATATAACTAGCACTACAAAATATTCCACAATATTTATTGAACCTGTAACAGAAACAGAAATATTTAATATTGTTATGAAATCAAAAAAATCAAACTCTTCTGGTATAGACAAGATTAGTAGTAATATACTGAAATCAGTTATTAAATATAATCAAGCCGTTAACTTTTTTAATAAATTGGTCTCTAATAGAAGGTGTATTTCTGGATGAATTCAAAATTGCGAAAATCATTCCATTACATAAAAAAGGTGACACATCGTCCATTGATAATTACAGACCAATTTCACTTTTATCATCAGTGTCAAAAATTTTAGAATGGGTAGTATACAACCGAATTGTCAAATTTTGTTCAAAATATAAAATTTTCTGTGATAAACAACATGGGTTTAGAAAGGGTAGATCAGTCAGCATTACTTAGTTGTCTCAATGAACTTTATGACAATTTAAATAAAAACAAAAAGTGTTTTGGAGTTTTTATGGACAAGTAAAGCGTTTGACTTAGTCAATCAAGTTTTACTTCTAGAAAAGTTTAATAAGTGCGGCATTAGGAGGAAGCTGGGAGACTGGATTGAGTCGTTAATATCCAATCCAGACAGGTGGTAGAAATCACTGACACTATGTCAAGTGCTCTAACAATTTCATGTGGAGTATCCCAAGGCTCTGTTTTGGGAGCACTCTTGTTTTTAGTTTTTATAAATGATTTGCCAAATATTGTTAACGATTGTTTGGTAATTATGTTTGCGGATAATACATTTTTAAATTTTGAAGACAACTTATCTCAGTTGGTGGAGACCACTCAAAATAAAATTAATAAATTTGTAGCAAAGTTTAATCAGGACCAATTACTAATGAATCAGAGTAAAACAGTTTTCATGCATTATACACCAAGACTGTCCCCTTACAACGAAAGTCATCTACTTAAAATAAATGGAAAGTCCTTAGAACAGGTGATATCTACAAAGTTCTTAGGTGTACACATAGATAATTCCCTTAACTGAGAACATCACATTGATGCACTATGTAAAAAATTGTCTCCCGCTTGTTTTGCATTATACAGGTTGAGGAATATCACGAACAAAGAAGTTTTGTATTATTATGCACACTTCTACTCAAGATTAGTTTATAGTATTGAATTTTGGGGTAGTTCAAGACATTTTGAAAGAATTTTTAAATTTCAGAAAAAGCGATAAGGAATATAGTGCGAATAAGCAAGACAACATCATGTAGAAGATATTTTAAAGAAATATTAATTTTACCGCTTGCTTGTATATATATTATGGTTATTGTCACACTCACTAAATTGAATATTGAACAATTCTTAACAAATAATTACAATCACAGTTACAACACACGTGGACAAGGTAATTTACTAATTCCTGCTCATTCTTTGTCCCTATATGAAAGGAGTCCTAAGTACATGGAAATAAAACTTTATAATAAATTACCCGATCATGTGTAACATATTAATAACATAAAAAGGTTTAAAATAGAAGTGAGGCAACTACTACTCGATAATGTTTTTTATGACGTAAATGAATATTTAGATTTTCTATTTTAAATGTTGTTTTTTATACAAATAATGTGTATGTACATGTTATATATTATTTTATTTGTAATATTCATTGTTGTATGTTCTATGTTATTGACGAGTTCCATATCATTTTTGTATTGGTAAAATGGACAATAAATTATTACTATTTTTTTTTTTTTTTTTTTTTGGTTTCCCGATGCCGGTCAGTCCTCCCGTGGCCTCCGACGCCTCACGGGAGTCGCGCCGGCGCATCAACTACAGCCACTCCCCACATCCCGCAGGGTTAGTGACTGTAGATACCAGAATCGTGTGCCCTAAGCAGACGGAGAGAACCCAGAATGACCGCCTTCTGCATTTGGCCTGCCAGCCACTCAGCTGATTTTTGGCAGGCCGGTATGATCTTTAGTTCCGAAAGTAGCGTAGGCTTTATCCCTCCGAGTACACCGATTATAAGGACGACCATTTTTACCGAGTAGCATGGGTACAGCACTTGGAGCTCGTACCGGAGATCGCGATATTTGGTCCGTTTCTCCTCCTCCTTCAAGGTGATGTTTTTCTCCGCAGGTGCCGAGAACTCGATGACATACATCACCTTGAGTTGATGGTCGAGGAGGACTATGTCAGGCTTGTTGGCTTGGATTAGCCTGACAGTCGGGAACGAGTAATTCCAGTAAATCCGGCATTTCTCGTTCTCGACAACGGACTCAATATCTCCGGGGACGTAAGGCAGCACTGGTGTCTGGTCTACCCCCCGTACGAGTGCCTTAGATGGTAGTATAGCACTCGTAACGCCGCATTATGCCGGTGGATGTAGGCCGAAATCGCATATATAGGGCATGCAGATAGTAAGTGCATGAGCGATTCCGGCGCCTGATGGCAGGTCCTGCAGTTGATATCAGGAACCTCTACACGCCACACGCGGCTACGGTAGACCAAGGTTTTGATAACACCATCTTGACAGGCCATAATGTATCCCTTGGTCTCCGACTTAAGCCCTGCTGACCTTAGAAAGGCGAAGGTCAGCCTGGTCGATAAACCCAGTGTTTCTATGTTCTTATAGAAGACACCATGCTGGGGTTTATCGACGTGCTGCCGAAACAGATTTTCGTGTTCGGCAGCTCTTACTCGGGCTTTCAGACGATTTGGCTGAAGTTCGGTGACTGACTCAACATCAGCACCTCGCCGGCCTCCTCGCCTGATGTCAAATGCGAGACCGAGTTCACCTGCTCCCACTCCTACAGTTTCGTGATGTTTTACGAACCGCAAGAGGGGATCTGAGCTCCTGAGTATGTTACATGCCATACTCAGTACTACTCTGCCATGCGTACACTCCAGGCTCAAGAGTCCTCGGCCCCCCGTTGACGTGGGAGGTACACACGAGGAACGGACGATCTAGGATGAATACTTCTGTGAATATTCATCATCTTGCGGGTATCTCTGTCTAATTGGCGCAGCTCATCTACCCTCCACTTTACTACTCCAAAGGAGTAGAGCAGAATCGGAACGGCAAGCATATTAGTTGCAGACTCCATACAAATTGCTCGCGTATATTCTTCGACCAGCCTAAGAGCGTTTTGTAGTTCACGCTCTCTGGAGGCATCAAGTTTAAGGTCATCCATATAAAATAGATGGGTGACCTTATGCCTCCGGTCGCTGGGTGGTCCACATTGATATCTGCGGGTTTGACGGAGCCCAACAGACAACGGCAGCAGTGAGTTATGGTGAAGCGGGTCTTCCAGAGCGGTAGCAGCTGTTCTATGCATCTCACTAGTGGTGCTGATACCGCAAGATATTCGAGCAAGTACAACAATAGCTCATACGATGTTGTATCAAATGCCTTGCTGTAATCAATCCAGGCCATCGATAGATTCCGCTTGTATTGCACAGAATCCTGTATAATACAGCGGTCTATCAGCAGGCTGTCCTTGCAACCTGCCATGCCCTTCTTGACATCATGCTGTTCGTGTATCTGCTGGAAGACCGGATCAACAGACCTCAGTGTCCTAGCATACAAGATACGTGTAAATATCTTCTAGCAGGAGTTGAGGCAAGTGATCGGCCTATAATTCCTCGGGTCGGAAAGATCCCCCTTTTTGGGGATAAGCACAGTACGTCCCTCGACGAACCAGTCCGGAATCTGCTGCCCTTCGTTCAACCATGAGTTGAAAATTCGCGCCAGACGGCGGTGGGTGGAAGGAAATTTCTTCCACCACCAGTTGTTAATGCCGTCTGGGCCCGGGGCAGAGAAGTTCTTGGTACCAACCTCCGTACTGATTGCCGGGCACACTTCTTCTGGCTCTTGAAAATGTCTGTGGCACAGAGCCTCGAAGTTTGCAATTGATGAAGTGTCGCTATTGAATGGACGCGTCGTTTCTTAGATTCCCTTCCAGAAGGTTTCGACATCTTCTACAGTCGGCGGATTCTCGACAACACGCTGTGGCTCTTGTAAGAGGGGGGAAGAATTCGTACGGAACAAATTGTTTTGTTCCATACTCCTCACCCGCCTGCTCAATGTCTTCTTTATCGCCATGAGCGCTCGGATCCTATTTAGACAGTGTTGCTTGATGGTAAGCATCACTGTCAGATTTAGAGTATGGTGTTGACGTCTTAATCCGGCTGATATGCGCCGGATTCTGGGAGTAAAGACTCTACCACTCGTCTTGTAATCCACCACACTCTGGTTTCGAAAGGCGTGTTGTCTGGCCGACTGTATCTTGCCCTCGATTTTCTGCACACGCCGCTTGGCTTTCTCGACCCCGTGATAGGTTGACCTCTCACGGGGGACGTGTTACTTCACGGCGGTGTACACGGCACAGACTTGGTTTTCCGTGTACTGTATACTGTACTTTCCAGCTTTATGTTAGTTTTGTTCCTGATCTATCCTCTCCTAGATCTAAGTCCTTAACTATGCTACGCCGATGAGAAGCAATAACTCCGAAACACGTGTCCATAGCTGCATAATTGTTATTTTTTTTGGGGGGTATATAGCATTGGACCTTGCTCTATTTTTAACATGTATACTCTGCTTCGTCCTCAATTGATTTAT